>OV656873.1:69358995-69650064 GCA_927399465.1 Sarcophaga caerulescens
ATTGAACCCACGCAGTTCATGTCACACAGGACGACGATCGATTTAAGGGCATGGCCATCTCAAGTGGGGGTGATGTCAACTGTGGCCACAAAGATCGTGCTATAAAGTTACAGGTGTATAAAAACGAGTCATAAAACGAGTCATATATATCCTCAAAGACAACATAACTCATGCCTTCGGTCAAATTTGTCCGATCAATAGATATTCCTAAGGGTTGGAAAATTACAAAGAAATCTCACACATACTTTGTTTTAATTAAATTTAAAAGTAGGAACTGCTAAAGGTATACCGGAGGATATGATTGAACTCTTGTTAATTTTTTTTTACGAATAGTCTGAAATACAAAAATGTTACCTTCAATCACATTGCATGTCGATAGCAATTTTCTTTTTGTTGTAATTTTTATGCAAATTTTTTTGTTTTCTTTTTTATCCGCAAAGAAATCATTACAATGTTAACCAAAAACAATTTTGATTTAAACAAGTTCACTTATCTTACCATATCTTACCATGTTCGATTCAAACTATTTTCTTTTTTATAAATAACTGCGTATGCCTTGTAAAACGACATGTTGAGACGGAAATCTGTGGTTGTAAATGGCATAGGAAATTGTGACCATAAAAGAAACCAGGAAATACGGAAACGTTTGTAAAAGGATTTAAATTTTATATGTTTGTATGTCGTGAATATTTTTATGGTCCAAATATGAAATAATATTTCATGTTGTAAGCAAGTATGATTTATTATTCTAATTTGAAGTGAAGGATACATAATGATTATTGTTTGTGTTGAAAATTAAATTTTTAAAAGAACATTTTTTTTGTCACATGCTATTTATACTGTAACCCATACTGTAATTAAAAAAAAAAAAAACTAGTAAATAAATAGTAACAACAACAACTATTATTAAACTCAACTTTCTTTTTTTTAAAAGATCAAAAAAGTTGCCAGACATTTAAGTAATACACTAGGGTGGGTCGAAAAAAAAGTTGAGCCAGTCACCCCCTACAATTAAAGATATGTTAATAACGTTCCCAAAACCATAAAAAGAATTTTTTTGCCACGCCTAGAAATACCGCCCTTTTAGTTTTTTATATACTACGTCGCCATTTTAGGTCCGATCGTAATCATAATCATATATCAGTGTTTGTGGCTTGACGGCAGCCACATTTCAATCTATGACGATTTTTTAAATCGACGTCATATTCTATGCGCGACTTCTTATATCTCGGATCCTTCCCCAAAATCAGTAATTGTGGAATAAAGAGCATTTAATTGTATAAAATATTCGCTTTTAAAATGTTCACTTTTATGCATTAACAGCTATTTTACAGATATTTTAAAATGTTCAAATTACAGACAGTGCAATTAAATAAAGTATTTAGGGGACTACATGTCGGTAGTGAATAGATCACCAAAAGCAGGCCGAAAGAAGTTGGTAATTATAGACCATATGTCGTCGTAGACTAGTCGGTAGTGTGCTGGCTTATTAGATTATTAGACGGAAGGTTACGGTTCAAACACCAGGTCAGACATCTTTAACAAAACGAAATATGAAAAAATATTTCTACATTAAACTGTAGGTCCCGCCGCTCATTTACAAAATTAACTCACACAACATCAGTGGTGTTAGAAGCTAGGTCGTAAAATTAGCTTCTATATAGAACAGTGTGGGTCTGATCATAAATAATGATTCCTTGATAGATCAATATTTAATCAAACATATTATGTAGATTCCCTTGATTCCATTCGCTCATGAAAACTTGTTTGTAACATGAATTTTTATGGAAGATTATGATGAAAATGATATCACACCGCATGATTAGAAAAAGTTTTTGGAGGACCAATAAGTTGGTATTATCTAATAGCCGGGATAAATCTCTGTTTCTTAAGAAATTTGTAAAATCTGTGGAAAATGGTTGAAGTGGCATGGAATACATATGTCATTATACAAGACGTTAGAGACTTCTTGAAAGTTGTTCTTAAAGTATATAATTTGTACCTTTAGGAAATATTAAAAAGAATTGAACCGAAATTATGATTTTGATTATTTTTAAAGGGCTGCGCTAATTACGTGAACAAGGAATTCTATCGCTTTTATAGTTTAAAGTGTCAATTATTGTTAAAGTCTTTTATCGAAGTTCTCTTTACTTTATACATCGCTTAAGTATATCCCATAGAATATTTAACTGTCTTTAAATAATTTTTTTTTAAATTATTCATCTTTGTTTGTTACTGGAAAAAGGTCATATAGATGGGTGTTCTAACTATAAGACCACTACTGGTATGGAAGTACTGCAAATAAAATCTAATTTTAAGCTGTAAACCAAAAAAAGAGATATTGAAACAGATCAGTAACATGACCAGAAGCCTTAAAAATTAATTACAATTCTTACCTCCGAATAACTTAAGCAAAGGATTTACTTTTCCACTAAAATTATTAACTAACAGAATTTACCCCAAATAGTTTAGCTCAGACCTGACTTATTTTCAAATTTAGCTGTAGAAAGGCATTCATATTTCTTACTCCCTTCAAGATGGAATATATTATTACAGTTTCTGTTCGACGCATGTGTCAAGATTGTTGCACTTGTAGACATATACTATATATACATAACTGGTCATTACAACACCTCAGTCAGGATTACGTTATAGCTTCTCACACCACTAATGTTATATGTGTTCACTTTATACGTGAGTGTCAGGACTCATGTAGATTCCGAACGAAAGATTTTTGAGAAACTTTTCTAGGCAATTTTATTTACTCTCAGGTAGGTAGTGTGTTTGCTTATTACACATGAGGTCTCGGTTCACACCCCAGGTCAGACATCCCCAACAAAACGAAATATGAAAAAATATTTATTCGGAGATTTCCTCTCAGAGTGGGTTAATATTGCAAAGAATTATTTCAAAACTAAATTACCTAGCTTCTCACACCACTTATGTTGTGTGTTAAATTTATAAACGATACTTGAGAAAATTTTTAATGGCAATTTTATGCTGAGAGAAAGTCGCCTAATAAATATTTTTTTAATATTTCGTTTTGACCTCGTATTAAATATACACGTCGGGCTGAGGGTATATCACAATGCAATCGTGTTTACTTTTTTTTTTACAAAATCTAAACTTTATAGTAAGAAGTCGCCGTAATGTAGTAGGTAGTGTGTTTGCTTATTACACATGAGGTCTCGGTTCACACCCCAGGTCAGACATCCCCAACAAAACGAAATATGAAAAAATATTTATTCGGGGATTTCCTCTCAGAATTTTTTGTAACACGATTGCCATTAAAAATTTTCTCAAGTATCGTTTATAAATTTAACACACAACATAAGTGGTGTGAGAAGCTAGGTAATTTAGTTTTGAAATAATTCTTTACATCATTAACCCACAGTAAAAATTTTCCTTTAATATTTCATTGTTCCCCTTAGAACTTCTTTAATTATTTCATCGTCTATCTATTATGAAAAGAACAAAGCCACAGCAGTCTAAATGTAATCACGTACACACAATCACGCTCTTGTAAATTCGGCCAGCACAAGTAATTTTCTCTTCCTTGGAAATGCGGTTGTAAAAGTTCTTGTCTAGAATTTTTTTCATCCTCTGCTTTAACAATCACCATAAAACAGTCTTAATTAAAAAGAAAATTTTTAAAATATTTTTAGTTTCTCAAAAAAGATTTGCTTTTTACTGTATCTTCTAATGCTTATTAATTTTCTTTTTTAGAGAATTTAATGTTTTGATTTATTAGAAAACTAGATTAAGAAAATTAATTACATTTCCTCTGAATGAGTTCACTTAACCCTTTAACGACCGCAGGGATATATATTTCCCGAACTGGAAATTTTAAAAATCTGATTTTATTACATATGTACATATGGGCAATTTCGTGTCAAGTGACCCAATTTTTAAAATCGATGTCTTCCGATTTAGATGAAATTTGCACCAAGGTCAGTACTATTGGATAGTAGGCCAGACACAAATTTTTTGAGCAAAAAAAAAAATGGGCCCAAATTAAAAAAAATTAAAAATAATTTAAAAAAAAAATAAAAAAAATTTTAAAAAAAAAAAAAAAGTATTTTTGGAAAGATTGAAGAAATAGCTATCTAATATCCTTTGGAAAATTTTTGCTAGGACCAATAGGTGAAAAGTTACACACATTTTAAAAAAACCCTGTATGACCAAAATGTCCAACTTTGACCCCCTCTAACTCCGGCAGTTCTTGACTGATAGAGCTCAAAATTTGTTGAATAAAAAAGCTAAGAAATGTTCAAGACCTGGGGAAAAAGGTTCGATTGGCATGGAATGACATAAGACATGCAAGATGTTAGGGTCTCTTGAAAGTCTTTCTGGAAATTTATAATTGGTTATTAAAGAGAACGAATGCCTCCACGAAATTTAAAAAGATATAAACCCAATCGATGATTCTGTCCATCTTTAATGGGGGTGTCGTAATTACGTGGCCAAAGAATTTATTGCTTTTATGATTTAAAGTGTAATTTATTGTTAAAGTCTTTTATTGAAGATCCCTTTGATTTATACATCGCACACCATACGAGTAGAATATTTAGCTACCCTTATAGAACAATATTTCATTCTTGCTTGTTACCAATTATAAGACCACCACTGTATGCATCCTTAATAATTTTCGCCGCAGCCTAATTGCCGATACTTCCGCCACTGATTCCTTATCCTAATGGACTGGGGTATTCCCGTTCTATTTCGAGCCATCAGTAAAGATTTGTAGATCGCCTTTGACCAGGGTCGCAGCACCATGACTTTTTCCCTACCTCTTTGTTCGGAATGACTGTCATGAATATCGTTACGTTTTACCTTTTAAAAGCGTTTAAAATATGAGCTCGTAGATTACAAATAAAATAAAAATAAATTTGTGTTTAGTTTTAATTAAAATTAGTTATTATTCCCACAATTCTGTGTGCTACTGTTCACAACTTTATGTAAACAACAACAATTGCCTTTTTTATCATTCCTCTGTTTATACCCTTTGCATAAACAATAACAATTACTAGACAATTATTCTACAGATCTTTGTAACGGAGATCTTCAAACCACGATGACACTCTTCAAACACACCGCGTCTTCACACAAGACTGACTGAACGTCACTAACTCAATCGTCTGCTTGCCTTTTATATGTTTACATTTATTCTTGTAGTGTTGTTTGTGTATTTTGTTTACATTTATTCTTGTAGTGTCGTATGTGTATTTTTGTTTACTTGTTTACCATTCTTATAATATTTGCAAAGACAAACGAAAGTAAATATTTAGGTTGTTAACTTGTTCTCAAAATCAACTTACTTACTTACTTACTTAATTGGCCATTGACAACCCGATTAACGGATTTCGGCTTGCCGCAACACATCCTTCCAGGCACCTCTGCTTCTTGCGCGCCTACGCCAGTTGGTCACACCAATCGATGACAGGGCTTCCTAGACTTGGTCCTTCCAACTGATACAAGGTCGTCCTCTTCGCCGACTTCCGCAGATCCCCGCATCAAATACCCGTCTCGCCAGAGCATCCTCCTCCTTTCAGACGACATGGCCGAGCCAGCGTAGCCGCTGGATATTAATACGCTATACTACGTCTATGTCGTTGAGGAGCTCATACAGCTCACTGTTGGGTCGGATACGAAAATCATCGTCAACTCGCACTGGACCGAAGATCTTACGTAGGACTTTTCTCTCGAACACTCTCAAGGCTGCTGCATCAGTTCTTAATAGGGTCCATGCCTCTGCGCCATAAAGAAGCACGGGTAGGATGAGCGTCTTGTAGAGTATTAGTTTTGTCGCACGAGAGAGGTCTCTGCTTCTCAATTGCCTATTGAGACCATAGTAGCACCTGTTGGCAAGAGTAATCCTGCGTTTGATCTCCAGTCTGAGATCATTTTTGGTGGTAACGGCGGAGCCAAGATAAATAAATTCCTTGACTGTATCAAAAGTACAGTTATCGGCTGTAATCTAAGAATCAATACGCCGCACGTCTCTACTTTTCGATAACATATAATTTGTTTTGCCCTCATATTCTGTCAGACCCATCTTCTTAGACTCCCGTTTAATAGCACTAAAGGCAGCAGTAACATCTCGCTTGGTACGCCCTATGATGTCGATGTCGTCAGCGTACGCAAGCAATTGGACACTTTTTTGAAAAATAGTGCCATTGCGATGCACTCCTGCCGTTCGCAGAACACTCTCCATGACGAAGTTGAAGAGGTCGCATGATAAGGCGTCGCCTTGTCTGAAACCTCGCACGGTATCAAAAGGTTCGGAGAGGTCCATTCCTGACTGCAACGTCTTCTTGTATGCGGCTTTTTTCGCTGCAGCTGCCTCGCGACACTCCTCATCGTACCATTGATTTTGTTGGGGTGTGCGCTCGAAACCAAGGACTGTTTCCGCAGTAGTGCGCAAGGAGTGGGAGATGTTAGCCCACAGTCCACCAATGTCGTTGAGATTAGCTGGGGATCTCCGGAGCTTATCCGAGAGTTGAGTGGAGAATGCCTCGGCTGCCCTTTGTGATCGCAGCTTCTTAACGTCCAGCTTTCGCAATGTACTAGAGCGCGCTGTCCTCGAGGCGCTAATGCGCAATCGGAACTTGGCTGCGACAAAGTAGTGATCCGAGTCAATGTTTGGACCTCTAAACGTGCGCACATCTAGTACACTGGATAGATGCCTTCCGTCAATCACAATATGATCGATCTGGTTGGATGTTGATCGATCGGGGGACATTCAAGTGGCCTTGTGGATGTCGAAATGCTGAAACTTGGTGCTACATACTACCATGTTACGCGCCGCGGCGAAATCGATCAGCCTCATACCATTGGTAGTGTTCTCGTGGAGGCTGAACTGTCCGACAGTGGGCCAAAGATACCTTCCCGCCCGACCTTCGCATTGAAATCTCCGAGGACTATTTTTGCGTCATGGGCTGGGCACTTATCATATACGTCCTCGAGTTTAGCGTAGAAGGCATCCTTAACCACATCGTCCTTTTCTTCCGTCGGAGCGTGAGCACAAATCAGGCTGATGTTGTAGAATTTTGCCCTGATGCGGATTGTGGCTATTCTTTCGTTCACAGGCGTGAACCCAGAGACAAGGTGGCGGAGTCTCTTATTAACCACAAATCCGCATCCAAATTCGTGCTTATCAACATGGCAGCTGTACTACACATCGCAAGATACCAGCCTTTTGCATCCTTGCCCTATCCATCGCATTTCCTGTATGGCAGTGATGTCCGTCCTACATTTCTTGAGGGCATCCGCCAGCTGGGTCGTCAACTTTGGAGGGGATCTTTTTAAGGTCTATTGTTGTGGTTTTCATTGGAAGAAGTTTTTATGTTGAGGGTTCCAAGCCCTACGCACAACCCAAATTTAACGTCCAGGGGATTGGACTTCGCTGCACGCATTAGTTAACATCTAGCGGGTGCTAGAATGCCATCCAGGAGTGGCCACGAAGAGGCTACGTGTCAACTTGAATACAGCAAGTAAAGGATCGTCCTGGTGATCGCCACGTTGGCCACAGTCAGAAACTAAATCAACTTATGTTTGAGTATTTGTGTGTGTCTAAAATGGCTATTATTTGTATAACTCTTCTATAAACTAAATTAAATTTTAGTCTTTTGTTTTCCATTGTTTACACAACGGGTGTGTCATATAAAAATTTTTTTTGTTGCTTCGTGTATATTCAGGCAATAATCAGAGTTACTGCGTTATAAACTAATCAATCACAATTTCAATTGTTTGTTTTCATGCCAACAAGGTACTACAAATATAGATATTATTTCTCTATTAGCTGTTCATTTATAAGCTAGTGTTTGTGATAAGTTTATTAATAATTTGATATATTTTGACCTCAAACGGACCTGTTATGTGAAGTCCTGCAGTGTTCATAAATTGCATTAAAAATGTTAGTGAATTTAAAAATTTAAAAAATTTTGTTAATATTTCATCTTTTGTTACATCAGATATGAATTAGGTAGAAAAATTCCGGACGTCGAAATAAAGTGAATACCATAATTTTTATGTCAGGATTTTACAACAAAATAAACTAAAAATTTACTTATTAATGCAAATAAATTAAGGATTTAACTAAAGTCGCCGCAGTCTAGTAGGTAGTGTGTTGGCTTATTTGACGTGAAGCTAATGTTCAAACCTCAGGTCAAATATATCCAACAATACGTAATACGAAAAAATATTTCTTCGGCGACTTCCTCTCGGCAGATTTCTGGGATAAACTCTGAGAGTAAATAAAATTGCAATGAAAATTTTCTCAAAAATTTGTCGTTCGGAGTCAACAGTAAACTATAGGTCACTCATGTATAAAATTAATACACACAGCATAAGTGGCGTGAGAGTCTTGTAGAGACTGAAGGGTTGTACTGACCATGCATGAATGTATGTATGTATGTTTTGCTTTTAGGTAATATCGCATGTAAAATGTTGGCAATAATAATACTGCGGGTCGAATTAAAAGTTTAGAAATGTATAGGTAGGTGACA
The DNA here is from genome assembly GCA_927399465.1 of Sarcophaga caerulescens. Taxonomy (NCBI): domain Eukaryota; kingdom Metazoa; phylum Arthropoda; class Insecta; order Diptera; family Sarcophagidae; genus Sarcophaga; species Sarcophaga caerulescens. The sequence continues at coordinate 69,367,503 of OV656873.1, forward strand.
TCATACTGGAAATATCTACTATATGCTTACGTTTCTTTAACTCAAACGAGATGTTAGTGTTATAATGGTAGGTGTGTTAAAAAGTGCGTGAGTTTTAAGTGAATCTGTCATTTACGTGGTCTAATGACCTCTAAAAAAGGAGAACGAAAACGAGCTTAATGACTACATTTCACATAAACAGGACATTAAAAGACAACATCAACAGAATATTATACGTCTTCGTCTCTAACTATTTTAAGTGAAGCATTATAATGGAATTTATAGGAAAACGGAAACCACAAAAGCTAAGGAATTCTATGCAAGATAATAATGGTTTTTATCAAGGATACATACGCAAGCACTTTACTTTGTTTGCTCTTTTACATGCTTTTCTTTGAGTTTTGTTAAGCCATTATAGTTAATTTTTAAAAATTTGCTTTGTGCTTTGTATTAAGGTTATGAGCTTCAATATTTTGATACCACTTTCTTTCAGGCCAATTAATTTTTTTTATTTTATATTCTTATTATATTTTTGGTCATATTGATTTTCAGGCTGGTGGCTGTCTAAGTTTTATTTAGTTTGTCTAATCGAAACACAAAACATGCGCATAGCCTTGACACGTTAACGGCCGCTTGGTCAATTTAGAAACACTTCCTTATTTAGTTGTTTGAACATATAAAAGTGAGTGGTGACTTTACAAAGAAAATCATCAAATCAGCGACGGGGTACACTTCACCTTAGTAGCTTCTTTAGCATGCAAAATTGCCGCATTTGGACAAATGAGAATCTACGAATGATTATATCGGGTGTGCCATCTATCGGTTTAAATTTGAACCATCGGAGGACATACCTATCGCAAATTGATAATCGATTTTTTGTAACCGCTCTTCATGGTATTGATGTAAACGATGTTTGGTTTCAATAGGATGATTCAATTTGCCACACATCTCATGCCACAATCGATTTATTGCGACAAACGTTTGATGGCTGAAATGGTGCTGTCAATTGGCCGCCAGGAAGCTGCGATTTAGCACCGTTGGACTATTTTCTGTGGGACGCCGTTAAAGAAAAGACAATCGAGCATTTGAAGGAACATTTGTGATGCCTTTGCCCAGATACGACCCCATACACTCGAAAAAGTGCACGAAAATTGGTCCGATCGAATGAGGGACTGTGAGGTCAGCCATATGAATGAAATAATATTCCATTTCTAACCGGAACAATTATACTTCACAACAGAAAAATAAATTTGGCAAAATATCAAACCATTTTCGTTTTATTACAATTTAAACTTTTAAATGGCTCAGCCTATAGGCACAAAGAGTGATGATAACAGGATTCTTTTAGCAAGATATTGAGGCTATGGACCTAGACGATATGTGGTTACAACAGAATAGTGGCATTTGCCACACAGCCAACCAAGCAGTGGCTCAGCAGTGCCTCCTCTTAAGACACTGTGCGACTCAATCAGCAAACTACCTCATCAGTAAACACTGTACGTGTTCACAAAATAGAGTTTTTTGTTGGGAAAAACATTCATTCTGGAACCTTCTAGTGAAGACCAAACACCTGTTTAACTGAAATAACTAGCAGTCGCAGTAGTTTTGTAGGTAGTTTGTTGGCTTATTAGACTTGAGAATACGGTTTAAATACCATTTAAAACACCTTTAACTAAACGAAATATGAAAAAATATTTCTTCGTCGACTTCCTCTCACCAGATTTCTGACAAAAACTCTGAGAGTAAATAAAATTGCCAATAAAAATTTCTCAAAAATTTTTCGTTCGGTGTCGACTTTAAACTGTAGCACCCGCCACTCATGTATAAAATTAACATACACAACATAAGTGATATGAGAAGCTATGCTGTAATCTTGACTGAAGGATTGTAATGACCGAATACGTATGCATGTCAAACAAGGCAAAGGAATAGTGAAATGAAGGGAGGATATATGCACCTTAAAGAAACGAAAAGGAGTGTATAATTTTCTAATTTAAACATCCGAAAATTGTATTCATTTTTAAACCGGTCAATATAAAAATTGGTAAAATCACTTAATAAACTTTCCTCGTTTGAAATTCGCTTACATATTTTGATTGCCATACATAAACTTAATAAAACTGCAACAGTGGCTATAATATTTACCGTACCTTGACCCTTTGCCAAAAAGCTTCCAATAAGCTGCTAAAATCGTAAAGTTTTATTATTTCCTTATAGTCGTAATAGCTTTAATTTTTTTATTGGCTTGTAAATGTCTTTAATGCCTTTTTTAAGAACTACTATGTGTAAGCCATTCGATTTATTGGCATATTGCCAATCAGTTTTCATTTATCGCAACTCTAATTTTGGGGAGCACGTTGCAATATTACCACTTGATTTCATTAGTTCTGGCCATGAGGTAGAGACATAAATGGCTTTTAAAATGTTCATGCTATAAAATTTTTAATTTCACGTTTAGAGTTTGCCAGTTCTATTTGGAATTAGATATTACGAGTGATTACAAAGCGCTTGTAAATCTCATATCGATTTTTGATTCTATAGATAGACACAAGACTCAGCATAAGCGTTTAATTCGAGCGTAAAGCATATCTCGTTACGTTTGTTGGTGAATTGATTGTCGACCATCTAATAATCTTGCAATTTTCTCTTTGGGTATATTTTGCATTTGAGTTGAAGAGTCAAAGTCAGTATTTGAATGTATGTAGTTTCTTAGCTGTCTTAAACTCAAAATTGCGTATTTGTGTATATTTCTATTTTTAAATTTGAATAAAACGAAGTATATCAGTCGCCGTAGTCTAGTAGGTAGTGTGTTGGCTTATTAGACGTAAAGCCAGGGTTCGAGCCCCAGGCCAGACATCAAAACAAAATACAAAAAGTATTTCTTCGGCGATTTCCTCTCAGCAGATTTCTGGCAAAAACTCTGAGAGTAAATAAAATTGCCATGAAAAGTTTCTCAAAAAATCTGTCGTTCGGAGTCGACTTTAAACTGTAGGTCCAGCCACTTATGTATAAAATTAACACACACAACATAAGTGGTGGAGAAACTAGGTCAATAATCCTGACTGAAGGGTTGTAATGACCAATTGTGTATGTATGTATATCATTGAAATCTTTAATTTGTTTGAGACTTATAGATGACATTATGTGCAGAAAGAATATCCGAAATCTCTAAGTCTCCATAAATCCCTCCATATCTGCTCCGCGTGCTATTACCATGCCCTCAGATAATCTAATTCAGGCCAAAGGAAGTAAACTGAATTGAAAAACTTTATTGTAAATTCGTAATCATTCTCTTTGTCGTTACATCTTAATTTTAAATAATAACGCCCGAAAAGACGTGTTTGGTTACCATAATTAAAATTTCATAGTCAGTTGCATTTAACGCATGTAAACGCATGTTGACGTATATTGACGCAGGTTGACGCAAGTTGACGCATGTACCGATTCGCATTTTTCAAAGTTTATAAATTGGAGCTTATAGAACTATTATGCCTTTCTTTCGAATTCGAGCTTTTCAACCGACAACAAATAAAAATTATAATAAAAAAATATAACAAAACAATAAATTCTGGTATTTAATATAAATTCAAAACAAAATCAAGTTAAAAGTGATCTACTGATTTGAATTGGATTTTTTAACAAAATACATAGTTTTTTGGTGTATATTTCCTATCACAGCACATTAAATCCAGTAAAAGAGAAAACAAGTATTGACCGTTAGACCGTTTTCACGAGTTTTTTGTAAAGCCCGAAAAATTTTATTTTGAGGTTTAAAATAGTTACTCTTTCGAAATCCATAACATTAACTATAACTGTGTAAAACACACTGCACTGGAAACGAGATTGGCATTGAAAGGAGGAGAACAAGGAAGGAGAATTTGTTTTATCAGGACGCCACACTGACTGACTGAGAGCATTAAAAAATCCAGAAAAGATCCTGCCAAATATTATCAACATCTAGAGAAACCAAACCAAAAAGTTATAGCTATTATAGTATATTATTATATTATAATTCATTTTCTTATTTTAGTTTTAACTCCTAATTTTAGATATACAGTATTCACCGGATATAAGCAATTTCAAAAATTCTTACATGTTAGTGCATATAAGCGGAGAATTCTAATATCGAAATCGTACACCTGAGAGCAGTTAATCACGTATCAATCAAACTTTTTGTCTCATTGAGAGCACTGGCTTCGTATTCGATGCAATGCCGCCTTGATCTTCTTCTACAACTCGGCGTGGTGAACAAAGTTGTAATATACTGGTTCTCAGTGTTACTTTGGGACAGCGTTGCCAAAAATTTTTTTAAACTTTTTATTTCTGGGAAAAAAAACTTTTTTTTACATAAAAAAATTTGTTTCCTACAAAAGTACCAAAACTTTTAAAGGAAATACCGGAGCCCGATGCTCTCTGTTGGTGTTTCTTTGCTTCTTTTGCCCGGGACTAATAAAATACATAATATTGTTACGTTTTTACCTTTTAAAAACGTTAAAAATATGAGCTCGTAGATTGCAAATAAAATAAAAATAAATCTGTGTTTATTTTTTAATTAATTCTTTATTTTCTGCACAAGTTTCGTGCCACTGTTCGAACTTATTCTACGCATACAATGATAACTTTCACAATATGTGCTTGTTCGTGATATTTCTCTGCTTATAACCTTTTTTATAAGCAACAACAACACTTGTTAGTTATTCTTCTTTGCTCACAACCTTTTTATAAGCACCACACTAACAACTGTGTTCTCAAACGCAACTCGTCTGCACACAAGTCTGACTGAATTAAAGCTCGATAAATTTAATTCTCACACCGACGTGACGTCGTCTTACACGATTAAATTCAAACTCAACCATTGCTCGCTTTGTCTTGCCTTTTTATATCGCTGGATCATTAGTGTGATGAACAGCGTTGTCAACTTGGCGCGTTTCGCGACATTTTGGGTGCTTTTTTAAATTTTTGGTGCGAAAAATTCCTTAGTTGGCGCGTGGTGCGTTTTTTCTTTAAATTTTGGTGCGTTTTTTAATTTTTGGTGGCACCAAAGTAAATTCGACACAACTTTTTGTTTCAGTGTGGCAAAAAACATTTGTACAAAAAAATACAACGCTTCACATTAAAAATGGGTTAAAACGGGAGAATTCTTGTTGTGAAACTTACCAACTTCCTGACAGTGTTAATTGCCACATTAATTGTAATGAAGTTTATAAACCATCAGAATTTGAAATGAAATCTGTTTTATGGCCAGATAATAATAATAGTGATGAAAATATAAGCTTTAATGACTTGGAATAAATACCATAATTATTAATAATTGTTGATCTCTTTATAAAATCAGAATTCATAAAATTAAAATAACAAAATGTATATTATCTTGTGCTAATGAGTACAAACATACATACATACTATTCGTGTTCGTTAAGTTTTTCTTTTAAAAAAATTTATAAAATTTATTTAATTTTTGTTAAGTTTTATTATTATTTTTTTAAACCTTGAGCTGTGAGTGTCTTATTGTTATATTTTTAATTTTAAATTGATTCAATAAATATTTAAAAAAAACTTCTAAATTTGGTGCTTTTTTCTTTAAATGTCGCGTTTTTTCTACATTTTGGTGCGTTTTGAAATTTCAAAGTTGACAACGCTGGTGATGAATGCCCTTGAAGGATGATGACGACCTTCGGGAACAATCCAAAAATGTAAACAACTTATTTCCATTTTTGTTGTTCGTGTATCTTATTTACTTTCGTCCAGGCAGAGTTGTTGTTGTTTTGTTTGTTTGTCTTTCTGCTATATTTGTTTATTCATCGAACTTGTAAACAAGCACTGTTGTTTTTGTTGCTATATGCTTACTCATTCGTTGATCACGTGAACAACTGCATTGTTTTGTTTTTGGAGCTTTTGTTTTTATGCGTGATCAACTCCATTGTGTTGTTTTTGGAGCTTTTGCTTATTATTTTAACAACACCATTTCCACTTTCGTAACACTGCCGCCCACTTAAGCCTGTTCGTCCCGAATAGGCTCATTATCTCCTCTCCCATATTTCGCCAGTCGCTCTATGTGCACGACCTTCATTTTGGCTCGGGGGCTGTTGGCTTTTTGTATCCTGTATACGACGTCATTTAACCTTTTAATTATTTTATAAGGTCCCTCCCAGCTGGTTTGTAGCTTGGGAGACAACCCTTTCTTCCGATTTGGGTTGTAAAATAGAACCAGCTGTCCCTCATGGAAGCCCTTGGTATTTGCTGCACGATCATATCTGGCTTTCATGCTATCGCTTACCATTTTAATACGGGTGCGCACAAATTCATGAAGTTCATTTAAACTTTCTTGTTTTGCAGTATTTGCGTCATCCCTCTCTGTGGCGGGCTTACAACCAAACTCCAAGTCACCGGGCAGTTTTAACTCAGTCCCAAAAATAACCTTGGCGGGTGATCTAGGTATGGAATCATGGACCGCGGATCGGTACGCCAGTAGGAACCTCGGAATATGTTCATCCCAATCTCTCTGTTGCTCGCTCACTACTTTTCGTAAGTATTCCTCCAGGGTTCGATTAAATCGTTCTACCATTCCGTCGGACTGAGGGTGAAGTGGCGTCGTTCGAGTCTTTCTAATGCCGTATACTTCACACATTTCCTTGAATACAGCTGACTCGAAATTTCGGCCTTGATCGGAATGTAGTTCTATCGGAACCCCATAGCGACATACCCAGTTATTCACAAAAACATTTACTACGGTGTTCGCCTCTTGGTTGGGTATGGCATACACTTCCGGCCATTTACTGAAGTAATCCATCACGACGAGTACATAGCGGTTTCCGGCGTTGCTGACGGGAAACGCGCCTGCCACGTCCATCGCTATCCGCTCGAAAGGTGCGCCCGAGTTATATTGTTGCAGTCGACCTCTACTTCTCCTTACGGGACCTTTAGCTGCCATACACTGGGGGCAGTTTGCAATCCAATCAGCCACAGCTTGCTGACATCCAACCCAATAGAAACGCTGTTTTAGTTTTTCCAGGGCCTTTGTTACGCCAAGGTGCCCTCCACTGGCTCCATTATGGAACTCATTTAGCACTTCTTTCGTTTTGGAGGAAGGCACCACTATTAGGTTGGATGAGGTCTTGCCATCAGCGCTTTCCCAAAGTCGATATAAGCACCCGTCTATTACTTTTAAGCTGTCCCATTGTGCCCAATATGCTTTTGTAAGAGGACCTTCTGCTGCTATTTCATTTCGGGTAGGCCGTTTGTCCTGTTCTTTAGCTGCTATAACTTTTGCCAATACTGGGTCACTCCTTTGGGCTTCAGACCAGTCTTCTTCGGCATCGATTTGCGTTAGCCGGATGTCGATGATGGATTCCTTCTTCTCAGCCTTCGCGCAATGTTTACACTCTAAATTGCATGGTCGGCGTGAGAGAGCATCAGCATTTCCATGTTTCGTACCTCTTCGATGTTCAATGCTGAAGTCATAAGTCTGGATTCGCTCAATCCAACGTGCTAACTGTCCTTCAGGGTTCTTGAATTGTAGTAGCCATCGCAGTGCGGAATGGTCGGTCCTTAGTAGAAAATGTTGACCATACAAGTACTTATGGTAATGTTTTATGCATTCCAGCACTGCAAGTAGCTCACGTCGAGTCACGCAGTAGTTCCGTTCAGGCTTTGACAGTGTGCGACTATAATACCCTACGACTTTCTCAGTCCCATTGACCACTTGGGACAGTACACCACCAATACCGTATCCGCTAGCGTCACTGTCTAAAATAAATTTTTCCCCTGGGACTGGATACGCCAAAACTGGTGCGGCACATAATAAGTCCTTTAATGTCTGGAATGCCTTCTCCTGTGACTCACCCCATTGATACACCTTTGACTTCTTGGTGAGTTCATGCAGGCTTGCCGCCACACTGGCAAAATTAGGCACAAAGCGTCTATAATATGTGCATAGTCCCAAAAAACTGCGTAATTCATGAAGACTCTGAGGACGAGGCCAGTCCTTTACTGCTCGTATTTTATCTTCATCCGTGGATATGCCATCTGCTGTAACGAGATGCCCCAAATACTTCACTTGTTTTTGGAAGAATGTACATTTCTTAACGCTCAACTTTAGGCCAGCCATTGATATTCGTCGCAGAACTTCTGCCAGGTTCTCGAGGTGTTCGTTGAAAGTTCTGCCCATCACTATTATGTCCTCGAGATACACCAGACAAGTCTTCCAATGCAGTCCCTTTAGTACACGTTCCATAAGCCGCTCGAACGTAGCCGGAGCATTACAGAGCCCAAATGGCATGACTTTAAACTGCCATAAGCCGCCATTCGCACTGAATGCAGTTTTTTCCTTGTCCTTGTCTGCAATCTCCACCTGCCAATATCCGCTTTGTAGGTCCAATGTGGAGAACCACTTTGTTCCGGCTAACGTGTCAAGCGTGTCGTCAATTCTCGGTAGCGGGTAACTGTCCTTCAGCTTCCTGTAGTCTACGCAGAATCTTGTACTGCCATCTTTCTTTTTAACTAAGACTACAGGTGAGCTCCATGGACCAGACGATGGTTCGATTACACCGCTCCTCTTCATTTCGTCGACTAGCTCTTTGACCTCATTACGCTTCGCTAGCGGTATACTTCTGGGTGCTTGTTCTATTGGTCTTGCTTCGCCAGTATCAATCTCATGTTTGACCATGGCTGTCCTACCTTGACTTTTATTGTTCGTGGCGAAAGCGCAAGCGTACCTCTTTAGCAGCTTTTTGGCTTTATTTCTTTCTGAAGCTGCTAGACCTGCCACCCATTTCTCCACATTTTTACCAAATTCCTGTTGGTCATTGGCTGACATCTCGGCAGGTTTCGGCGATGGTACACTGTTTATTACCGCCTCTACTGGAGCACATTGACCCACCTCGGAGTTTTTAGAGATAACTCTTTCTTGGCCTGATAGATTTAGTACCCTCACCGGGACTATTTTCTGTTCGGTGGATTTGACGAGGGCTTTTCCGGATAACAAGTCCGTCTGAATTTCCGCTGGTTCCACAACCCACAAGCGGTTTTCCTCACAATCTCCCTCCAAGCGTGCCCATATCAGCGATTCACTCTGTGGTGGTAATTTTTGTGGTTCGACAGCAACTAACCTTCTGACGTGTACTTGATGCTTGTACCCCACGTCAAGAGGTATCTCTACATTCCGCCAACTCATTATCTGTTGCCCCATATTCAAATTGATGCCATGGGCTATCATGAAATCGGCACCAATGATAACCTCGTCCACAATATCGGCAACAATAAAAACATGGCTGACGCTGAGGTTGGCTATCGTCACCTTCGCCTCTGTTTTTCCGTGGACGGTGGCAGACTCTCCAGTAGCTGTCCGTAGTCTTACGTTACTAAGTGCCTCACACTTTCCCTTCACTACATCTGGTCTGATGATAGACTGCGTCGCTCCTGTGTCTATAGTGAAGGTGTATTTTCTGCCGTTTATGTATCCGCACGCCGTAAGGTTGTTGTTGTCTTGCTGCATTACTGATATGGAGATTGTGGGGCCCTTGCTTGTGGGAGCCAGCACTTGCCCCTCAGTGCTAGCTCGTTTTAGTTTAACGGGGACTCTTGTGTAGGCTGTTGGTGGTTCGCCCGTTTATCATTCCTTGCTGGCGAGACGGACCTTGACCTTTTTCGTGGCTCTTTGCAGTTCCGTTGGAAATGGCCGCCCCTTCCGCAGTTGAAACATTTAATCTTAGCCTTTTGTCCAGTTTCTGCCAAAACTTGTTTAATCATGTCTTTAAATTTATTTAAAAGGCTTTCCTCTTCATCCACGACTTCCACCTTTCGAACTTTGCCTACTGATGGTCTAGAAATCGTTCGAGCGGTCTCCTGGGCTAGTGCAAAGGCCACGGTCTCTGCAAAGGTTTCCTTTTGTGCAGAACATACCGCAAATTTGATGTCTGGGTCGCGTATTCCGTTAACAAACGCCTCGGTCTTGAAGTTGTCTATCAACGGGTGGTTTTCACCGGGGTATGTTAGCTGCACCAATCGCTCAACCTCCATTGCAAAGGCTTGGAGTGATTCATTAGCCTTTTGCACTCGGTACAGTTCTCGTTTATGCTCGTCGCCGAATTTGCGCTGTAATGCCACCATTAAATCATTGTAGTTGTTTCTACGGCTGACCGGCATGACTTCTAGAACCTCGGCTGCAGGACCTTTTAACGCCAGGATTAGTTCCAAAGCTTTTTCTTCATCGTCCCATCCGTTTCTGCTGGCTACCGTCTCGAATTGGAATTTGAATACGGACAGGGGTGTGCTACCATCAAAGCAAGGAGTTCTAATCCTGCTGGTTCCTTCCGATGTAACTCGCACTGGTTCCGGTCGCTGACTCTGGAGGTTGTTAATCTTTTCCTCCATTTTAACTAGTTTTCCCTCAACGGACTTCTCCAAATCAATTACTTTCGTGTCAACGGTCTTCTCTAGGCTTGTCACCTTTTCCTCGACACTAGTAACCCTTTTGCTGACCGACCTATACATTTCTTGTAGCTTCGCCGCGTCCGCTTCCAGTTTCTTCTCAAGTTTTGAAAATAGCTTCTGGTTTTCGGCTCTAGAATCTTCGAATAGCTTTTTGTTCTCTTCTTGTCCCTCCGTTAATACTTGTATTTTTTCCACTAGTGCGGCTAGCACCGAATCAGTACCACTGGGGGTTACAGGGGCCAGTAACTCGCGTTCCTCTTCGTCTTCGAAGTCGTAAGTGTCGATATCAATGCCACGATTTCGAAGTTCCTCCCTTAACCGTCTTTGGAGCTCATTCTTCGTGCCCATTGTTGGCAGCGCTAATTTACTCAATTCTTGTTTGAGCCGCTCCACTCTTAACTCGGAGAGTTTCATCTTGATTTATTTCTACTTTTAAATTTTGCAATCCCACTTCTGACACCAATTGTTACGTTTTTACCTTTTAAAAACGTTAAAAATATGAGCTCGTAGATTGCAAATAAAATAAAAATAAATCTGTGTTTATTTTTTAATTAATTCTTTATTTTCTGCACAAGTTTCGTGCCACTGTTCGAACTTATTCTACGCATACAATGATAACTTTCACAATATGTGCTTGTTCGTGATATTTCTCTGCTTATAACCTTTTTTATAAGCAACAACAACACTTGTTAGTTATTCTTCTTTGCTCACAACCTTTTTATAAGCACCACACTAACAACTGTGTTCTCAAACGCAACTCGTCTGCACACAAGTCTGACTGAATTAAAGCTCGATAAATTTAATTCTCACACCGACGTGACGTCGTCTTACACGATTAAATTCAAACTCAACCATTGCTCGCTTTGTCTTGCCTTTTTATATCGCTGGATCATTAGTGTGATGAATGCCCTTGAAGGATGATGACGACCTTCGGGAACAATCCAAAAATGTAAACAACTTATTTCCATTTTTGTTGTTCGTGTATCTTATTTACTTTCGTCCAGGCAGAGTTGTTGTTGTTTTGTTTGTTTGTCTTTCTGCTATATTTGTTTATTCATCGAACTTGTAAACAAGCACTGTTGTTTTTGTTGCTATATGCCTACTCATTCGTTGATCACGTGAACAACTGCATTGTTTTGTTTTTGGAGCTTTTGTTTTTATGCGTGATCAACTCCATTGTGTTGTTTTTGGAGCTTTTGCTTATTATTTTAACAACACCATTTCCACTTTCGTAACAATATTTTATTTAAAAAAGTAAATATCATCATCATATATATATATATATATATATATTATTTCTAAAACACTTTTTTTTGTCGGCTGCAAATATCTCCCATACCACCGCATTAAATTTAATGAATGATATCTCATTTTAAAGCTTATATCTAACACTAATAACGAAAATAATAACTATTCCTCGAGATACAAAAAGGGACCGTTTAGAAGTTTCTTGAATGATTCGTTTTTTTCTTACTTACTTAATTAGGTCAACAGAACCCTTTAGTCTAGATTAGAATCTAGTTTCTCACATATGAGATTTTCAAAACGTCAGTTAGCTGACAATATCAAGATTTGATGTTGTTAGACTTTCTCTATGGGACTACATCAAAACCGCATCCACGCGGATAAATTCCTAATTCTTGACCATTTGAAAACCATCGTTAGTACAGTTATCGTTAAGATATCTCCTGAAATGAACGATAGATTTGTCGAAAAAACATCGACTACTCCGGCCAATACAAATGCAATCTAATTAGCTTTGGCAAGGTACAAGTATTTTAATGAAATAAAAGTTCCATACAAAGGGATGCCTGATTTCTTTAACTTTACTTTTGAAATATGGCGAGTCCTTTACAAAATTAAATGTAAATTAAAAAAATTATTAAATTGATGAATATATAAATATTGAGAAAATTCATTCAGGAATATGGGCTGTGTGTCTAGAAACTCCAAACTGTTTCTGTCAACTGCAATATATTTTATAGATTAAAGAACTTTGCAGATGCTTTTAAGATATCCTTTGACCTGTCGTTTGTCCTTGAACACTGTGGGTTCCATTTCAATGATGCTTGTCAGAGTTCGATGTATGAGCTTCATTTATTATTAAAAATAAAATATTAAATCCAATAATATACTTGGAATGCAATAATATATATAAAAGCATATGGTCTAGTGGTGGCACACAGGTTAGACATTTCTAACAAAACGGAGTATGAAAAAATATATCTTTCGATGACATCCTCTCAGCAGATTTCGGGTAAAATCTCTGAGACTAATTAAACATTGCTATGAAAAAAGTTAATTTTATGTTGTAGATTCTGCCACTTGTGAATAAAATTAACAGGGTTGTTATGACCAAGTATGTATGTATGTATGTATTAATATTATTTAAATTTTTATAATTTCTACGATTCGCAGTAAATTCCTGTAAAGTGTAAGGCCCTCCTATATACTGTATTGTAATATTCATTAAGTTGTTGTCTATTAACAACAGTTTTAAATAACAATGTTTGTTGTTTCTCAAAATCTTGTTAAGAAAATAATTTACATGACAACAATTTTACATACATTTTTTAAATTAAATTTTTAAAATTGTTTATGCTCTCATAAATGATTATATGTATTTATATTTTATTTAAAAATTTTTTCTCTCTTGGCAAAACAATTGTAAATGGCATTCAATAAAAGTATGTAAATGTCAAAACTTTTTATGTCAAGACAAAATTCTATAAATTTTTACAACCCGATAATATTGTTACGTTTTTACCTTTTAAAAACGTTAAAAAATATGAGTTCGTAGATTGCAAATAAAATAAAAATAAATCTGTGTTTAATTTTAAGTCAATTCTTTATTTTCTGCACAACCTTCGTGCCACTGTGCGAACTAATTCTACGCATACAATGATAATTTCCACAATATGTGCTTGTTCGCGATATTTCTCTGCTTATAACCTTTTTTATAAGCAACAACAACACTTGTTAGTTATTCTTCTTTGCTCACAACCTTTTTTTGTAAGCACCACACTAACAACTGTTTTCTTCACGCAACTTGTGTCCACACAAGTCTGACTGGATTATAACTCGATCTCGTCACTTCGCACACCACTGGTTGAATTCTCACTCAATTCAACGCGACGTCGTCACACGACTAACTTCACTCGTACTCTGAGAATAACGTGTCTTCATACACGACTGACTGAATTCTAACTGAATCATCCTTGCTCGCTTTATCTTGCCTTTTATATCGCTTGATCAACAGTGTGATGGATGCCCTTGAAGGATGATGACGACCTTCGGGAACAATCCAAAAATGTAAACAACTTATTTCCATTTTTGTTGTTAGTGTATCTTATTTACTTTCGTCCAGGCAGAGTTATTGTTGTTTTGTTTGTTTGTCTTTCTGCTATATTTGTTTATTCATCGAACTTGTAAACAAGCACTGTTGTTTTTGTTGCTATATGCTTACTCATTCGTTGATCACGTGAACAACTGCATTGTTTTGTTTTTGGAGCTTTTGTTTTTATGCGTGATCAACTCCATTGTGTTGTTTTTGGAGCTTTTGCTTATTATTTTAACAACACCCTTTCCATTTTCGTAACAATATTTTTTTTATGAATAAATATTTAAACCAGGTTGCTATCTTTTTTCTGCATATTATAGAGAATTTTTTTTTTTTGTTAATCCACCAAATAGTTATAGCTAAATTTTATATTATTATCATTATTTATATTATATTATTCTCATTATATATATTTTCAACTATTCGTGGAAATATTTTACAACATTTAAAAGTTGCATAATCATAAAAGTCTGGGTACAATAATCCAAAAAATTTCTTAAATTGGTCATGGAATTGGTCATTACTACCCTTCAGTTACGATTACGACCTAGGATCTCACATCACTTGTGTTGTGTGTGTTAATTTTGTACATGAGTAGCAGGGGACCTACAGTTTAAGGTCGATTCCGAACGACAGATGTTTGATAAAATTTTCATGGCAATTTCAATTACTCTCAGAGTTTTTGCCAGAAATCTTTTGAGGTAATCGCCGAAAGAAATATATTTTCATAATTATTTTTGTGTTTGATGTCTGAGCTATCTAGGCTATTGTCTAATAAGCCACCAGCTACTAGACTGCGTTGAAGCTTCTTAACTCGCCTTGCAATATTGTTATATTCCGAAATTTATTTGGTAGATAGGAAATCAATTTCATTAATTTTCGAACTGAAAAGTCATCTTCGAAAAGTTTTAGCTCACCTTTGTCTCTGGCTGAGAATCATCTAAATTATGCTTTCATTAAGAGCTTCTTGTCTTTTAATTTAAATACAACAAAGTGTGTGTGAGACACCTAAGAAAGTTTATATTCATTTGAAAGCGCTATTGATAACATTATGTGTGGAATATAATATAGTTAAAATGCCCGCCCCTACATCTATTGTTGAAGTGCATTCGAAATATTCAATTTGGATTCCTCTGGCACCTAAGTCAGACTGAATTTGACCGACGGCATATGTTACGTTAACTACTTATAAGGACATCTGTGGTTTGCGGCTTACACCTGTGACAGAAGAAACCCACACAAGAAAAGGTCTAAAGGACACGATCTCGGCGTTTAGTTTTCATTCGGAAAGAGAATAGTTTATGATGTATCTTATCACATACTGGTTTTATCGGTTCGTGATAGAACCCAACTTGCTCTACGGGGTACATGTTTGGTGGTCGGTACAGGTACTGTCGACTGATAGACAGAGGTAGTCCGCTGTTCTGATTACCAGTGCGTTCTGTTCCATTCCAACCACTCTAGGCATTATTTGCTATACTTTACTGGCTCCCCTTAAACCTCCTTGATAGAGGGATGAGTTGGAGGCTGTAAGACTCAATGCATTAAAATCCTGTCCCAATCTGTACATGATGGACAGGATGATATTCTAGAAAGACATAGACACACTAAGGTCGATTTTATGATTCCTTATAATTTTCTAAATAGAACATTTGATTTTAGAATTCCGACTAGGCACCCTTGAAGTTTACACTGATGGCTCAAAGATGAGTGAGAGAGTAGGCTGTGTTATCTTTTTTAAAGGTCCTTGTTTTATATTTAATAGAATAATTTTATTAAATAAAAATGACTTTTACATTTGAGATGCTAAATGGCAGTGACTCTTTTATTTTCTGTCTTGTATTAATTTCTTGTAATATGATTGTTCTATCTCTAAAGGCAGGGTGATTCGTGTTTAATCATAGTAACTATACAACATCTCCCTTTACAAACAACAGTCAAGAATAAAAAAAGAAATAATCTTAAAAATAAAAGATGATGAAATTTCAACAATAAAAAGTAATAAAAAAAAAACTTGATTTAAAATTCTACAAATCAAGTTTTTTCGGTTTCCTACTAATTCTACCCTTTCGTGTCACATACTGACCATCCTTGCAGTCCCTTTCTAAATTCTCCTGAACTACTTGCTCATCTTCAGTATTCTGCTTTTGGCACTCAACTTCAAAGTTTTCACTATTCCCATAAGGTGTTGTAACATCACTCTCCATTTTATCCCCAGGGGACTTCCCAATATGTTCCAAATTCCTTCTAAAAAACGAACCATTGCCATCCAAAATCACATAAGACCTACAAATCTCTATTATTTCACCATTCAACCAACAACCGGTAGGTGTCTTCTTAAATAAGATCTTATCACCCTCATTAACTAATTCATATTTTCTCGATTTTCTATTATAATATTCAGTACATTTGGCCAGTTTTGATGTAATTCTATTTCTGTATTCCTTATTATTTACCAACTTTGATTTAAGGTTTTCCACTATTATAGGAACTCTGGTACGTAAATTGCGAGACATCAATAATTCAGAAGGACTTGGAAGATTACCCTTAGGTGTTGCCCTATAATGTAGTAAGGCAATATAAGAATCTGAATTGTTTTCTAAGGATTTGATAAGCAATCGTTTTACAGTTTGGATTGTCCTTTCAGCTAGACCATTTGATCTGGCCAAATACGGGCTTGAGGTTACATGATCCATGCCCCAGTCCTTGCAAAAAAGTTCAAATTCTTTAGAATTAAAAGGCGGTCCATTATCCGACATAAAAACATATGTTATACCATGTCTTGAAAATATTGACTTTAATCTATATATTACATGAGATGCACTGTAGCCACTACTCAGCAATTCAATCTCAACAAACTTTGAGTAATAATCAACTACTAGAAGATACATTCTCCCATGAAACTCAAAAAGATCGCACCCGACTTTATACCAGGGTATATCTACAATATCATATGGCATAAGTTTTGGCCTAATGTTAGAATTCTGGTGTCTCAAACAAACTTCACAATTTGACACAATATTATTGATGTCGTTGTATATATTCGGCCAATATACAGATTGTCTTGCCAAATTTTGGCACCTTTGAACACCAATGTGACCTTCATGGATTCTATTCAGGATTATCTTTCGAAGGCTCTTCGGAATAAGTATTTGATGATTTTTCATTAACATGCCCTTTAAAACACTAACTTCGTCCTTTATTTTATAATACGGTGCGACATCCTGTTCAATACCCCTTCGACTCTTGGGCCATCCCTCTTTCAAGTAAGTCATTATTTTCAAAAATGTTTCGTCTTTTTCACTATGCTCTCTTACTGCACCTACTTCTGCGAATGGAACTTCCAAATAAGTACCAATAAAATCACAATGTAAACTTATTTCCCTATCCAATTCAGACAATGCCGTATCACTCAACGGTGCCCTAGAAAGTGTATCCGCTATCTTCAAATCCCGTCCTGGCCTATATATTATAGAAATATCATAACTCTGCAAGCGCAGCATAAACCGTTGCAATCTAGGGGGAATTTTATGTAGAGGCCTGTTAAAAAGACTAACTAATGGTTTGTGGTCAGTTTCCACGACTACCCTGGAACCATATACATATTGGTGGAACTTTGTACAACCGAAAAGAATAGCCAGTAGCTCCTTTTCTATCTGAGCATAACTTTTTTGGCTTTCAGTTAAGGATACAAAAGCAATAGGATTTTTTCCATGCATTATTGTGGCACCCAATGCAAAATTTGAAGCATCAACGGACAATACAATGTCTTTCTTGTGGTCAAAATAGGTAAGGACTGATGCCATTGTAATTTCCCTTTTTAAGTTATCAAACTCTGCATCATGTACCCTAGTCCAATGCCACTTGACCCCATGCTTTAAAAGTTCCCTAAGATTCCTATTTTTTAGTGATAAATTATCTATAAAAGAGCCCAAGTAGTTTACCATCCCCAAAAATTTCCGTAAGTCCTTAACGTTCTCTGATCTTGGCATTTTAACAATAGCCTCAATCTTGCCCCCATCATGCCCCCCATGTGTCCCAAAAATTTTATCTCAGTTTTGAGAAAATGACACTTGGCCTCATTGAACTTCAGGCCGAATTTTCTTGCCCTAAGAAGCACTTGCTCCAAAATCTTTATATGCTCCTCCTTGCTGGACAAAAAAATCAAAAAATCATCAATATAAACAATAACTCCTGGAATATCTCCAAATAGTTTTACTATCTCCGCGTGAAAAATTTCAGGCGCCGCGTTAATGCCGAACTGTAGTCTTAAAAATCGAAAAAGACCAAATATTGTATTAAAAGTACAAAGTTTGGAGGAGTTTTCACCCAATGGAACCATCCAGAAACCACTATTTGCATCTAGTGTTGAAAAGTATAGAGAACCATTTAGCTTTGCCTTGCATTCCTCAATTCTGGGAAATGGATAGTGTGGTCTTATTTAAATTTCTTGCCTTATTTAAATTTCTTGGATCCAGACAAATCCTCAAATTACCATTTGGCTTTGTGACAAGAACAACCGAATTGACCCACTCTGTCGGTTCAACCTTAGGGACAATAATCTTCAAATTAACCATTCTGTCTAATTCCGTTTTTAACTTATCCATCAATTTAAACGTTATCTTGCGAGGAGCCTCGACAACTGACCTAATATTATCCCTTAACATAAATTCGCACTTCCTCTGTAAGAATCCTAGCCCACTAAACACATCCGAATACTTTTCCATTACTCCATTTATTGAAATTTCATTAACTTGTCTGATCAAATTCATATTAACAGCAGTTTCAATACCTATAACATTCTTACACTGTATGTTAACAATAAAGGACTTAACTAAAAAGCATGTATTCTTATAGTTAACTTTCAAATTAGCAGTCCCTAACACTGGAACCCTATCTCCACTGAATGTGCAAATTCTGGTTTTAGATGGTATCAATATATTTTTAATATTTAGAAAATCTGCCGTCTTTGCTGACAATATATTTGGCAAACATGGGCATACTGCATTATAATTCTAATGCATTAAGCTTTTCAGTATTCAGTAAATGTTTACTGGTAATGAAATTTAGATTTCATTTTTGTAACTGTAATTTTTTTCAGTAATCAGTAAAAATTGATTTTTACTGAAATTTTACTGGTACTGCAAAGTGCTCATCTATGATATTTGCCTGTGCTCCTGTATCTATTTGGCAGACAATTTTTTTTCATTTATTTTTACCTCCACATTCCATTCTTTTAATCATCTGTCTTCTTTAGTAACAGTACCAACAAAAAGATCTTCTTCGATTTCCATTCTCTCGTTGGTAACGGCCCCAACAAAAATATCTTGATAACCTCCACCTCATAACAGAGGTGATGTTACAAATGTGTGTTTGGAATTTTTTGAGAAAATAATAAATAAGGGAGAGTATTTAAAAATTTTAAGACACAAATTTAACTAAAGTTCGGAAAAGTTAAGAATTCGTTACTTCCAATAAGTCAATGAACAGAATCATACTGCTGTCAATGTCAAAATGTGATTTGACGTACCAAAGTCCCCACAGGCTTAAACCTTAAAAAAAGTCAACTAAAGAATTTTCTCATGAGTGCATGGCGGTAAACAGAAAACGCTATACAAAACTATTACATGGAGTATTTGACCTTAAGGAATAAGCTGCTAAGTATAAGGAAGAACATTTTAATATTTTGAGCCTTTGAATTTTAAATTCATTCTGAGTTCTTCTTGGGGTGCAAAAATATGCAGTCATCAGAGAGTTACCCTTGAAATTTTTTGTTTTATAATAAAATATAAATAAATTGTTAAAAAATATAAAAAATATCAATAGTTTTTGCATATTATTGCTTTAAATTTATGAAATTGCTAAAATATATTGGGGTATCTAGACTTTTGCTGTCTACTGTATTATATTTGTAACCAAGTAGTTACTTTCCAATAAGTTGAAGTGCTTATCTCTTGGAACATTGGTGTATTGCTGTCGGTCATAAAAATTTAACCGTAGCGTGTCATCGTAATATCTAAGACATTATAAAATTGTAATAATATTACCTCAAAAACATGGTTATAAAATTGATATTCAATTTTATTTTATGTGCGAAATTTAAATGAAATAAAAATAAATGCAATATGTATGTTATGCTATGTACATATATTAAACATACGATTATGGTTTAAAAAATTTAATCAAATTTACATATTAAGTTTTAAAACTCTATAAGGGACTCTGTAAACATATTTTTTTATCTGAAATCAACATTCAGGTATTCAGCATATTTAGTTAGAATCCGAAAAGTAGACCTTTTGAGGATTGGCAAAAAGTGTTTAATTTTTTTTAACCAATAATTTTAACTGCGTGTAACAAACTAGAGTGTCTCACGGATATAAAATCCACAATTTTTACACAAACATGTAAGCACCAAAACATATAAATTCGCTGCGTATGCAGGTCGAATAAATAAATTAGCGGCAGTTGAACTAAAATATGTACAAGTTGAATGTGGATTAGAAAGATTAAAACGTAATGGAGACGTGCTTGTTACCACATCTATAAAAAATATAATTTTTAGTTATAATCTAAAATAAAATTGTCCAGTATTTGGATTTAAATTTATTTATTTTTTACTATTTTGAGTGCATTAATAATTACAGTTTGAAAATATTTTTACTTGTTATACATTGCTAAAGTTTTAATTATCGTGTTAATGCAGATCAATGCCTAATGCCAATACATCGTATTGTTTACATAAAATTTGATAAAATGATATGCATATGTATATAAATTTGTAAAAACTTGTAATACTAAATTTAAAACATGTTTGCTCATATAAGCCTGTATGCAATCATGTATAGTTGTCGCTCATATTCTAAGGGATAGCAGGCCAAACCTGAAGTTTTTAATGAATTTTCTTAAAGTTCATTTTGTATTCGAAGTCTGTAGGTATCAGAAACAGCAACACATATTGTGCAAATGTGAAGTACTTGAAAGATTTGAATGGAAGTGTATAGGGTGTCACAGTATAGCAATAGTAAAATGTTTTCTAAAATATCTATTGTGTTGTCCGTTTTATTTGTTTAAATTTCTATTATTTTTAGATTGATTTCTATTCATTAAAATTTCATTTTCGAATTTATAAAATGCATATTTCCTACACTCCTCGTTGTCGTTTTGAATGTGACTATTTTAACACTTGCATCTGCATTCCTATTTGAAAAATATTCCTCAAGGGTGTAACACCATTTGGATGGTATTTAAATTGAGATAATATTTAAATGTTCTTTAAATATAAAAAGTAATTGCTTATATGTATGTCTCTTGCGCGGTAGAGTATAAAAATTGTCAGAAGGATTGGTTTGTACTCTTAAACAAGATTTTCTAA
The DNA here is from genome assembly GCA_927399465.1 of Sarcophaga caerulescens. Taxonomy (NCBI): domain Eukaryota; kingdom Metazoa; phylum Arthropoda; class Insecta; order Diptera; family Sarcophagidae; genus Sarcophaga; species Sarcophaga caerulescens. The sequence continues at coordinate 69,388,628 of OV656873.1, forward strand.
GATTTTAAGATTTTCTATTTAGTATATATTCAAGCAAGAATTGTGTTAAATTGTAATTAGCCTATATGGGATCTGTTTTTAGCCACTTTTCAATTGATCAATTGATTATGTTTCATTCTTAATCACAAAAATTATTTTCATAATTAGGACCTGTTACTTACTTACAGAATTGGTCATTAAATATCTTTGGGCAGGATCACGTCCTAGCTTTTCACACCAATATTTGGAAAACCTCAAGCATTTAAGAATTAAATTTTGTGATATAATGTCCGAAGCGATACGGGTAACTTCAGTAAACACCTTCTACCTCCTTAATCAGTGTATTTAAAAATCTGAGATTAAGTTACAGATCCACTGATCATTGGAGCTGGGTTCTCAGATTTGTTGCTATTTTTGCATAAATTCCCTTTTTCCAATTAGTGTTCACCAGACTATATAATCTGGTAATATCCTTTGTCGGCCCTTTCTATGAGGATACACTACACTACCCTTACACTACCCTTATACAAAGTTGTGATGCGATATTCACTAGTCATACAATATTCACTAAATTGCCCTATTCTACCAACTTGAAAGCAATTTTAATTTCCGCTGTAATAGTCTTTTCAGTGATTATCTTTATTATCTATTAGCTTTCTGATCATGACAATTTAAACTGACACTAGTGATCAGTCAGTCGGAAAAATAATTCTTATAAAAATACTCGAAAAATTTACCATTTTCGTAAAATTTTAAAAATAGATTGTCTTTGTAAATACTAGAGGTGCGCACAAGACATTCTGCTAGCTTACCCTTCACCGAATGCAATACTGTATTGTACTCTTTTCTGTTGCTCTTGATTTTACGAGTGCACTGAAATGTGTATTTCTCATTTATTCAATGTATACAACTGCACTCGTTTGTCTGTGAAGTAACGGAACTATGCTCTGTGTTGTAAGAGAATATTTCACTACTGAAGCTAAATTTTCAGTATTGTCAAATGAATTTCAGTAGTATATTCGTTGAAAAATATGCGTACATAAGTGTTTCTATACATTCTTTGCTTTCGCCATAAACTCTTTCAACAATAATCTCTCTTCAAAGTGCCATGTTAATATTCGTTGTTTTTGTTTGTTTGTTTTGTTTTTTAAAAAACAAAAAATATTTTTTCTTTCGCATATACTGAAAAAAGAAATGCACGTTGTGACACTATGAAGAGTGCAATAATTTTGTTGCACTCTTCACACAACTATCTTTTATACTGTTGTACAATGGTTTACGAGTGCAGTTGTTTTTTGTACTCTATCTTTGCTTCACACTTATTTATATTTGCAGCTACAATCGATATTCGGTCTTGAGAAAAATGCAATACTGTGCAATTTTATATGTCTTGTGCACACCTCTAGTAAATACGTTTACGACAATGGTCTCTAGAGCATGATCATTACTGTTGAAAAATGAAATATTCTACAGCCATTCCTCTGAATACAAATTTTAGTGGTGTTGATTTTAAATGAAATCGCCGTATTCTATAGGCAATGTGTTGATTTATTAAACGTGAGGCCACGATTCAACCTCCAGTTTATACATCTCGAAGAAAACGAAATATGAAAAAATACTTCCTCGGAGACTTCCTCTTGGCAGTGTTCTGGCAGAACTTCTGAGAGTAATTAAATATTACCATGAAAAGTTTCTTAAAAATCAATCAACGGAGTCAACTTTAAACTGTAGAGCCCGCCACTAATGTATAAAATAACGAGAAGCTAGGATGTAATCCTGACTAAAGTGAGTAGTTTTTGAAATGGTCTAGAGAGGATGTCCAATGTTATTGCAAAATTAAATTTTCTGCAGTATTACCACGTTACACAAGCAAGTTTTCAATTATTAATTAAAAAATTCCCAGTTAGTGGATCAAAAAAAAATTCAGAACAAGTATTAACATGGAAAAAATTCTGCAAAAGTTTTGGACAGTTTATAAATAAAAGTGATTCGTAAGAAAAGAAGAAAAAAAAAAACGAATAAAATAGAAAAATAAATTCTAAGAAGAAAAAAAATTCACCTTTTCCCGTTTTTTGTTGCTTTTGATAAAAAAGTGTGATTCTTCTTCAGCATACACATTAATGTACATAGACAGCATACAAATACAGGAATAATGTGTTATAAAATTCTACTGCTGTAGAAGAGAAAAAATTATTGTGAATAAAACTATTTAAAACAATTTTCTTTTTACTAAATTTGAAGGCCTTAAGAATAAAAATATTTTACAAAACAAGTTTTTGTAGTTAATGAAACAAGTTCTCTCTGTGTTGCATTTCACTTCTTTCGCTTTAAATTTTGGTTTAATTTTTATGACGAGTATATACATATATATGTATATACAGTTAATCGAACAACTACCTCAGTGTTTAGGTTAACTGTAGTCATAACCATTCTCAGATTCGGTGCATGCATGACATAATTAGTCACTACAACCCTTCAATCAGGGTTACAACCTAGTTTCTCACACCGCTTATGTATGTTGTGTGCGAATTGTATACATGAATGGCGGGACCTAGAGTTTAAAGTCGACTCCGAAGTACAGATTTTTTTTTGAGAAACTTTTCATGGCATTTACTCTCAGAATTTTACCATAAATCTGCTCAGAGGATGTTGTCGACGAAATATTTTTTTTATTTAGTTTTATAACGTCTTTTAGCTAAGTATCCTGTATAGCCGTCTTTGACAGTCATTACAGCTTTTATATAGAGCGGCTTACCGTCCACTAAATTTTTGCAGATCTTGGTTCTCTAACGTTCCATGTTGTTCGTACAAGTGTCCACAATTCTTGCAAATTTTCAGGAGAATAGGCCACACAGCTCTCCAAAACTCTCGAGAGGTGTTGGGTGAAGTTAAAATCGAATTACTGGGTGGGCCTATGAAAACTTTTCTAGCGGTTGTCATAGAACCATTGAATTATTTTTTATTTTTTTTATAAGTTTACTGTGATCTCAATAGGTAATTGAGTAGCAGAGACCTCTGTCGTACGATAAAACTAATACTCTAAAAGACGCTCATACTCCCCGTGCTTGTTTATGGCATAGAAGCATGGTAAGATCAATGGTACAGTGCGAGTAGGCGATGATTTCCGCATTCGATCCAACAATGAGCTGTATGAGCTCCTCAGCGATGAGAACATTCAACGGTTCACTGGTCCGGCCATTTGCGGATGTTGGCGAAGAGGACATCCTTGTTTGCGTTGGAAGGACTAAGTCGAGGAAGCCCTGTCATCGTTTGGTGTGACCTACTGGCGAAGGAGCGCAAGAAGCAAAGTCGCCTGGAAGGATGTGCTAAAGCAGGGCGAAATCCGATAATCGGGTTGTTAATGGTCAGTAAGTGTAATAAGTAAATGAGTGTTATAAAACCTTTAAATTATTTTTATTTTTTTCTTAAGAGTTTATCGGTATGCTTACAGTCACAATCATGTTTGAAATTAATATACGCCATCAATAATGTGGATATTTCTCCAGCGGGGGTAACTTGTACAGTCATCGTACCAAGTATTCTGTGGATTATTCCCACTCCTTCAGTTCGCCTGCAACTTCATTATCATCACGTATACACCGCTAATCTACAAAGTTGTCAGACATATTTGGTTTGAGGAGTTTTTCGGTGCCCGGAAGTATATTTTGATGTTCCTGGACTGCGTAAAGATGAAGGTGCTCATTAAATAAAGATAGAGGATATGATTCTGTACTATATTAGACAATTAAATGGAATTGGTTTGAGTTGTGCAATTAGCTACGACAGACTATGACTCCTTCGCGTTATCTTCGGAGATAACATTCTATATGACTGCCCTGGCTAATGGATTTCCTGTCATAATGTGTGCCGATATGTTTTTTTCATTTCTAGGCAACGAATCTGAATTGTCTTAAAACAAAATAACTTAAAAGGTCCGAGTTCGCAACCTATTAAGGTCTTAATTAATGCTTACTTCACAAGACATACTTATGTCTAGGTTATACCTGGTAAAGAAAGTTAAAAATGAAGCCATTGTAGACTGAATTGAATTTAATTCTACTTTAGGCCATAGTTGTTGCATCATTTAATAATTAAACCCTGTCTTGCGTTTCAGTTTTAACATACATATATTTAGAATAACCAGTTACCAGTTTGTTGTATACATTGTTGTTGTGCATAATGATGCAATAACGTTAATGAGCGTATATAAAGTGTAATACTGGAACTCGTACTCTCAGTTTTCAATTTTATTAAAAACATGATGTAAAAATTGTTTCGAAAAGATAATAAAAAACGAAAAGAGAAGAAAACAATGACAACATCAACAACAGGGAAGGGATAATAACAGAAAATTAACAAAGGATAAGTATGAGCATAACATGGTTGACAAAGCGTAAAAATTTTAATGTTGATTGTGATTATTGTTTGCTTACACAAACATATTAAAAATTTACAAACATTTACACTTTCATATGTACATACGTACTCATTTCTGTACGTAATATTTGCATTTATGTAGACGTAGGTAAACATTACAGGTGCTTTTGTACAATAAGGCTTTGAAGCTTTAGAAAGAACTGATTTTTTTTAAATTTTAAATTTAAACAGTTCAAATTGCTTTAGAATTGTTTAAGGTAAACATTTTTATCGTTTTTTATGTATTGTATAACTTACAACAGCTTAATAATTAATACATAATTGGCCATTACAACCCTTCAGTCAGAATGAAGACCTAGCTTCTCATACCACTAGCTGTGTATATTAATTTTATCTATGAGTAGCGATACCTACAGTTTAAAGTCGACTCCGAATGACAAATTTTTGAGAAACTTTTCATAGCAATTTTATTTATCTTCAGAGTTTTTGCCAGAAAACTACTGAAAGAAATATTTTCTCATACTTCAGTTTGTTGAAGATGTCTGAACTGACGTTTAAATCGTGGCCGCATATCTAATAAGCCAACACACTACCCACTAGACACCGATAGCTTTGCCTTGTCATGTTATCTACTTTTTTAAATCTCTATTGTTGATCTAATATTTGAGAGTTTGGAATAAAATCAGAAAAATTTATTGGATTCGTTAGTATTATTTTAATTATTATTAAAATTACGTCATATGTTTATGCAATAACACTCAAATTCAAATTCATAATTATGAAAATATGACTGTCCATTAAAACAAAGTCTCATGCGACTTAGAAATTAATTGCCATCACAGTTTTTCATCCAAAATGATATGCAAAAGTTCTGAACCATTTTCTGCCCTCCTCACCCAATAAATAATGAAGCCAACTTTCTATTTTTCAATAAAAATTTTTCTTTATAATGAATTTTTAAAACAAATGAACTCATAAAGAGCACTTTTTAAGCACACATGGTACCTTTTTCCATTTCGAAATACAGATCAAACATGATATGAAATAAAAGGCTTGACGTACAACTGGAGACTGCAGTAAAAGTAAAAGTTGTCAGTTGTGTTTGATGAATTAGAAGAGTAAATTAAACAATCAACACATGCCAAATGTAAATAAAGTATGAATGCATATGACTTTTGTATAATAAATGTTTTCGAATTTATTTTCAAAATTAAATCATAATACTGTTACGTACCTTTGCTTTCCTTAATGACACATGTTTTTTTTGTTCCTGTTCTTGTTCTTGTACTAAAACAATATTTAACTTATTAATGTTAATGAGCAAAACAGTACGACATAAACTGAATGATAAGAAGAAAAACAATCCAAAATAATTGAGTGTAATTTTTCTTTGCTGTAAAGAGTATGAACTGCTGTTAGTTAAGCCAGTTGCGAACCCGTCAGCAGGCAGAAGTCAAACAAACAGTTTTATTAACACAGCAAAATAAAATCATTATCTTGTTTAAAAATATTTGTATTATTGTCTTCTGTTACATTGAAGATTACATATAATTATGTCAGTTATTACGTCAATCATTTTATTATTTCTGTTTTAAACGTATATATACATATGTATATGTCATATATGTTTAAACTCTCCCTATCTTTAAATTTAAACATAACGAGGTACATATGTGTGAGACAACATCGACATTTTTTATTCCTATGAAACACCTATTGAAGCAATTATGTTTAGAATATAACATCGTTTAAATATCTGCCACAGCCTTTCTTCCATTGCATTCCATATTTCACGTTGAACTCGACCAACTCCATGTTGTATTTAAAAACCGCCTACGTTTGTCAAGTCGCTGCAGTATACTGGGTAGTGTTTCGACGTATTAGATGTCAGGCTGTGGTTCAAACCATAGCCCAGACATCTCGAACAAATCGAAAAAATATTTTTTCAGAGACTTCCTCTCAGCAGCCTTCTGAGAAAAACTCAGAAAATTGTCATGAAAAGTTTCTCTACAATCTGTCGGTCGGTGCCGACTTTAAACTGTTAATTCCGCCACTCATGCATAAAATTAACACACACAATATAACTGGTGTGAGAAACAAGGCCGTAATTCTAACTCAGTGTTTGTAATGATCAATTACATGTGTATGTAAGTTTGGTTTGTGACTTATTTACACATGAGATGAGCATGTCATCAAATTGCTTGTGATGAATATCCAATGTGGCAAGAGCAGAGTGCAGGTCACACCGCCTTGTTGAAATCACACGTCATTAGTGTCTAGATCAAAAGAAGTTTGTGATATACATAGTTGAAAGTGATGCCCAAAGTTTTTCTCAATAAAAATATGAATCTATTACGTTGCCAGCTCTAAATCCACATCAAATAGTGACTCATTGGACACTATTGGATTACATGTAAATTGATATCATCCCATATCACACAATTTTGCTTGAAACATTTCCCTTTCATTCAGAAATAGGCCTTATTGCTGAAAATTACTTTACATTAAATATCCATTTTTCGACCTATAAAAGATTGGTTTTTTCTTGAAAGTAGTATACAATTGTTATTATAGTACGGGGACAATACCATATACTGTACTGGCTTAAATTGTATAGGGTATGCGTATTATTTCGCGTTCAAGCCTATTGCGTTGACAAACTTTACGATACTTTGCCAATAAAGACATTTCTCTGCTCAGCACCTGAGTTATGCATCCACGTGTTTCTTTTTGGGATACATTAATGCTTCACAGGTTCCAAAAATTTGTTCTGGTAATTCATTCACAACTGCAAAGAATCTACAATTATTAAGTCTACAGTTCTCTGTCAAAATATTGGTTGCAAATCAAGTTCTCCACTTATTTTAGTTTCTCAAAAACAGTTTTGTTTGTTTCAAATCTTTTTGGTTTGAGAAGAGTCTTTCCCTATTTTCTATTGCAAAAACATATACATTTCCAAACATCTAACCCCACTTCATAGAGAAGTTCTGGTTCCGTCAACGCAATGGAAGATTCCATCCTTATAAGGTCATCTGCCGGCTGATTGCTTCTAATTCTCAGCAGGGGATAATCCAAATTCAGCGAGATAATGCCTACCAAGACAATCACTGAGAATTTCCTTGGATGCAAAGGAATGCGAGTTATCCAGAAAGCATAGTAGCTAAAGGGCAATAGTTTACATTACATATAGATGTATAACTATCTGGCATTCCGTCTGTAGTAACCTGAGAAGCACTTACAAAATTATATTTATTAACGGCAACCATTCGAGCAATAATACAGTTTTCCAACAGTATCTCAGTACTAAAAGAAAAATTTTGTTTCAACTTATGAATTACGCTTCAGAATAATGCTATAAACACAATAAAAGCAATGCAGCAAGCAAAACAATTACAGCCTAATGTAGGCTGCATGCGTATTAATTATAAGGAGCAAAGCATAAGTAAAACAAAAAAAATATATACTGTTTATTAATTCTTTATCACTGGTGCCACTAAAACATTTTTTTGTGTTGAATTTTTTTTACATCACGTTTTTACAATCTCTATTTCATGCATATTATTGTAGTGACAGCATTAATCCTTGCATTTCCAAAACATATCCTTTCACTGTGAGCACGAATTCTTTCATTGCAGCGAATAAAAATAGAAATTAGCCTAAAAGCAAAGCAGCAGAATCTTTGTTAGCTGTCGTGCTGCCTTTAAAATAATCACTTCCACATGCAGACATGTATTATACTTTTGAGAGGTTACAGCGTTTGCTGCGTTGCGATTATTGTGTTTATAGCATAAGTCTTCATCGAATGCTTGGGAAACTTTGAGAGCTCTTCATCTGCTATGTTCATCCCAGAATATTCCGCAATTCGTGACGTATTTCCAAAAATTTTATAGTGCAGAGGTAATATTTTTTAAAATATTTAAAAACGTAAAATTCTTAAATAAATTTCCAACTTTTCCTTTTGGGAGAAAACAATTTTTATTAATAAATTGAAATGTTTTTTAAAACGAACTTCATCTTGAAACACTATGTGCATTATGCAGACGACGGCCTCTGTCCTTTTGATTTCTTTTGGTTAGAAATTTATGCACATGTTAAGTAATTGTGGTTCATTACAAAAAAATAATCCACATACGGGTGAACATGGGGACGTTATGAATGGCAAATATATTTCAGCATTATTCATGTAAACATTGACAACGTGGCAGGATTTTTAATTTTTTAAAACGAAATCTAATAAAAATTTTAATTAAATCTACAGACATTTTTAAATCGGAGCTATAGAAAGAAATATTTTTTCATACTTCGTTATGTTCAAGATTATTAATTACTCATTCATCTGAAAATGGGGCTCATAGCTGAAGCCGTGACGCGCTGTATGCTGCATAGTCGAACAAAACGCATATTTTTATACAACAATTTTATTATTTGCACGTGTTGTTGAATGCTGTGTCCGTGCATGATGATTTGGCAAAACGGACTAAATAAATTGCGGCTAATTTGAGAGATGTGGCTTTAACAATTTGTCCGTTATTAACAGAAGTCGCTGTTGGAAGACTCTTCATAAAGCTTTACGAAAAATTTTAAATTAACCCACGGGGATAAGAACTTCCATACATCCGTGCGCCTATATGTCCGCCTATGTGTGAAAATTTATTCACTTAAACACAATATTTTATTGTCCGTTTTTGTATTTGAACGTTTTAGTTTATGTGGGTTGTATGCATTTTATGTATGTATGTGATTGCTTATATGCCGAGCTTATATTTGGTTAATTTCAACAAAATATTTCAACAAAATATTTTCTATTTATGCCATATTCCGTAGCAGATTTTAAAGTGGCAGGATTACAAACTGCATCCATGCTTCTGTATACTGAGTAGTCGTGAATGTGCGTTCTAAACAAATTAAACAAGTTGGATTAAAAAGATGAATCCATAGCCGATAGAGACCGATTTTACAATACATTTTCGTTTAAGTACAGGAGCGGAGCAATAAGTTCATGTCTTTTGCATATTCCGCATCTTAACGCAACACAAAAATCCGAATTTGAATAAATTACTTCACTTTATTTGTGTTTGCGATAGTATAATATAGCATAAATAGCGTAATTTGAGGAGAAATTGGAACTATTCATTCACCCTATTTTCGACATCTAGACTCATGTGACTGTTTTCTGTTTCCAGCTGTCATGAAATTACTCAGCGATAAACGACTGAATACACCAATGAAATCATCCTACAAAACAAAACAAAATTCCCACGACATGAAAAAATCTTATTTCTTGGAAGTCGATTCTTTACCATGCAGAAGGCAGGAGTGCACAGCAAAAGTGTCCAGTTACTTGCATACGCTGACGAAATTCACACCACAAGGCGAGATGTTACTTCAGCGTTTAGCGCTGTTGAACGGGAGTCAATCAAGATGGATCTGGTAGTAAATAACATGATGTGTATTGGATCTCAGCGTCAGACTGCAGATCAAGAGTAGAACTACTCTTGCCAACAGTTGCTACTATGGACTTAATAGGCAATTGAGTAGCAAAGCTCTATCTTACGATAAAATGTATACCCCCTCACCCTTCTTCTCTATGGAGCAAAAGCATGGGCACTATAAAGCACCTATGCAGCAGCCTTGAAAGTATTCGAGCGAAAAATCCTACGTAAGATAGGTCTTCCGTCCAGCGCGAGTTAAAGTTTCGCATCCGATGCAACAATGAACTGTATAAGCTCCTTAACGGCTAGGACGTTGTGCAGCGCATTAATATTCAACGGCTGCGCTGGCTCCGCTGAAACGGGAGTTTGATGCGGAGACCAGCGAAAGTCGGCGTAGAGGAAACCATTTAGGAAGCTCAATCATCGATTAGTGTAACCAAATGATAAACGCACTGAAGAAGCAGAAGTGACAGGAAAGATGTATTAAGACAGGCCGAAATGCTTTAAGCGAATCGTTAAGTAAGTAGTCTAGTAGGTAGTGCGTTGGCTTATTAGACTAGAGGCCACGGTATATCTCCAACAAGATGAAATATGAAAAAATATTTCTTCTGTGACTTCCTCTCAGCAGATTTCTGGCAAAAAACTGTAATGGTCGTTTTGATTTTGAAATTACTTTATTTTTCCTAAATATACATTTTCATACAAAACAGTGAAATGATTGGTTACTTCGATTTTTCTTTTGTTGGTTCATAATGGGTTAAGTATCTTTATAGAATATTCTCACCACACTTATTTTATAATGTACTAAATACCATTTAGAAAAAAACCACATAGAAAATACAGAAAATAAATTTGGGGTTTCCACAAAGAACTTTCTTTTGCCTAAGAAACTTGGAAGGCGTGGGTTATGAGGCAACATCCCTCAACAACAACAGAGTTGATGATATTTTTCTGAGAGTTATGACTAACCCAAACCATAGTTAAACTTGCAAAATGGCTATATTAGGGCATAGTTAACTACTTAATTGATAATCTAGTCATCCCAGACCATACACCTTCAACATCATCACAAAATAGTCTAAAATAAATTTGTATTGTAGATAGATTTTGTTAGGAAAGGACCGAACTCCCCCACCCGACTATTGCTAGCAACTCAATGGCTCCCGCAGTCCTCTTCGTGCATAATTACTGCATACCGTATCTTTTTACATCAGCGGTTAAACAAGCATGTTACATACATGCTACTTTGTGTTTCGATACACAATACACTAAATACGTGGGGCACACGAGTGACTTATTTGTACTTTGGCTCACTAGTGACTTATTGGTACTTTGGCTCGGAGGCATAAAGTTTGAAGAGATCAAAGAGGTTGATAATTCAAGGCTGGTGCGAAGAGCAAAGTTATCAAGGAAACTCTGGCTCTATCATTTTTTTTCAATGTAAGACCTTTTAGAGATCATTTTTATAGAAAGATAAATGTTTAGACGTAGCAAAAATGAGTTTAGTAATAATGTATAGGATTTTGCTGGAATTTTTCAGTTATTTGAGTGATAAATTTCGAATAGACTGACCGCTTAATACCAATATATCCTTTTCAATGGCTCCCGCAGTCCTCACTGCATACCGTATCTTTTTACATCAGCGGTTAAACAAGCATGTTACATACATGCTACTTTGTGTTTCGATACACGATACTACATACAATACAAAACTCTGCGAGTAAATAAAATTCCATGAAAAGTTTCTCAAAAATCTGTCGACATTAAACTGTAAGTTCCGCCGCTCACATTTAAAATTAACACACCACAACATAAGTGGTGTGAGAAAATAGGTCATAATCCTGACTGAAGAATGACCAATTATGATTGTATGTAATTAAATAAGTAAATAAGACATATTGAACCAAGCTTTGTGATTTGTAGGCCATAAGAATTGATTTCGCCAGACTTTAGAAAGTGTGTTTTTTTTAATTTATTTCAATTAGACTTTGTTTATACCAACAAACGTGTTTTCCTCGACAACATGCATTCCAATTGCAGTAACAATCTGAAAAAAGGAAAAGAGAATATACAAGCATATGTATTCAAAAGGAAATATTTTATTTGAAAAACAAAAACAAAAAAAAATTCGAAAACTAAATGTAGACACTTTCCGACTTTTAGCATTAACTCATGCAATAAAAGCTTATGCACATTCACACACGGCAATGTTTAGAAATTCAATCAGCCACAAGCACGCATGTAGTTGATATGTCTGACAAACGGAAATAAAATGTCGGATTTTCGAATGTTGTGGTTTCTAGACTTGCAGAAAATATTTATATGGAAAATAATTAAAATAAATTGTTAAATATATATATAGGCATTTGAATAAATACAAAAAGTTGTGAAGACTGCCAGACTAATGGTAATATTGTTGTGAAGTTTGAATAAATTTTAAGTATTTATTACAGATAAACCACATTACCAAAAATAAGAAATTTAGAACAACAAAGAAATTGCGATATCAAAGAATTATCACAACAAACAACAAAGAAATTATGAGAATAACAAAAAACAGAGATCAAATGCCCATAACAAAACTACATAGAAAGACGATGAAAGATAGAAAAAAAAAATTATTTACTATAACAATTCAACAAACAGATTTTAGAACAGATTTAGATTAGAGAGTTGGAGCTCTCTTAAGATATTGTCGTATATATTCGTTTATTATTATCTTCCTCCTTTCTTGCCAAGAAGCTTCAAGAAGTTACCCGTGGACGCCTTGAAAAGCAAAGTGAATGTGTCTACTTCTTGGTGTACCTTAGTTAGAAAGTAAATGAAGAAAGAGTATTGAAATACTATTCTGTGACTCGTTGGCTGAAAGTGGCTGGTGAGTACTGTGAAGTTACTCTCCTTCATAACAAGTAACTTTTACTCGATTACGTAAATTTAAAATAACTCCGCTATATTACTGGGTATGGTTGTTTTAAAATTAAACTTTCTCTAAACCTGTCGACTGATTGCAACATATTCCTTAATCTGACAGTTTTTTTTTTTTTGACATCCTTCAAAAGAAAATGGCCATTGTGATTGGAACCAATAATTCCCAAGACAAAGACTGATCATTCATCTAATGCATTATTTTCTAGGGATTAGTAAATAATTTTTCGACAATATGCAAAAGAATCGATTGCATCATTCTCTGTCAAACACCAACACCAAAACCAAATCGATTTGGCTTTTGATAAAACAGGTCAAATTAAAGAAACTTTTGCGTAAAAAATGTTTCCCAAAAGTAATCCGACTGAAGTGAAGTAAGGAAACCCGAATTCAATATGAAACAATTAAAAAAATAAGTTGAATTAAGTAAAAAACTATCACAGTGCTGTCCACTGTATATGGTATACGCATTTTTTATTTATTTGTTTTGTTAGCACTTTTTTAATTCGACTCCCTAATTATAACAGATTTTTCTAATAACATATTGACCTTCTTTAATGCCAAAAGCTACAGAAATTAATATACAAAGAAAATAGCAAAAACCAGCAGACAGTAAATAAAATAAAACAAAAATTTTATTCAGCAGACATTTGCGAAATTAGATAAAACAAAACAAAAAAAATTACAAATAATTCGCTTAATATAATAATATACTTTATAGGAATTGTAGGAACAATTGTGCGTGGGATAATTAAAACATGTTGCAGTTTTAGCGAGACATTCTTTTCTTCTGATGAAAAGTAAACTCAATCAAAAGTTCGAATCATGAAAGCTTACCTTTAACAAGCGAATGTTGACACAGTCATTAAATTACAATAAAATGCGAGATGTAAGCAAATATAAAAATTAAAGTTTTAATAACCCTTTCGGTTAAAATAAATGCATATTAACTTGTCTTGCAGTCTAGTAGATAAGATCGATTTTTTTTATTCGTTTGAAAGACCTATGGCATTATGAATATAATATGTTTCAAATGTTCACCATAAATGCTCTGGGTGGATCTCATCTTAAACGTCCTATTTCCATGGCTCTGGCACAAAAATCAGACAGAATTTGATCGGTAGTATGGGCTTTGATGACCCCTGTAGTTTGTGACTTGTTCGCATACAATGACGACTTAATAAAACCTCGTATGAAAAGTTTAATCGAGTCAAATCGTACGATCACGGTGGCTAATTCACATCACCCTCACATGAGTTGACAATAGTCTCAAATCGAATATATCGAGCCATAACCGCAAAAATATCTCCAGCGACATATTTTTCATATATCGTTTTTTGTAATAAATAAATTCATTGACACCATTTGCATGATCTTTAAAGATTTAGGGTCACACTTTGTACCGTTATGAATTTATAACAAAAAAGTTTAACTTTCTAACTTAATTTGCACAAGAAATAAATAATAAAAACCTTCCCCTGTAAAATGTCGTTTTTGTCGCTTGAGATATTTTTGCGGTTATGGCTCGATATATGAGGTGTGTGGTATGTTAAGTCGTCCTGTTGAAACCTTATCATATCTGCTATTCAATCCAAGAGAAGTAGATAATCATCGAACTATACTCATCACCGTTTTGACTCTAGTGGCCTTCACAACGTTGTGCTCAAAGATCAGTCCAAAATCCACACCAAACAGTAAAATTTTCGAGATGCATGGGACTCTCTTACATCTCATGGCGATTGGTATCATCCCAAATTCGACAGTTTTGTATTGTATTGATAATCAAGTATTGTCTTCATTTTTTTAGTCTTTATTTGATACTAAAAATTGTTTAAATACATGCCTTTATAGTATCGTAAACTTGCTCAAGTGATATACCTTAAAAAGTTTAACGAATTTGTGTACATTGGCACATGAAAATAACATGACAGAATAAAAGTAAAAACAGTTTTAAAAATAAAGGTAATCAAATGTCAGAAGAAAATATACGAAGACAATGAAAGTTTATTGTGTAAGTTCTCTCATTCCTTTCATTCAAATTCCCAGAAAAGTTTTCGAGTAGTAAACTGACTGAAATTATTGCTTAGGTAACAATTAGGGTTGCCAGATTCCGATTCGCAAAAAGCTGGACATTGGGTTTTAAAAAGCTGGACAAAACAAAAAAAAGCTGGACATAAAAAAATACTGAGAAAATGTTAATTTTGGTTTTGTGTAAATAATTTTTATGTCAGTGATAATAGAAGAGGGAAATCATAATTTAGTTGTATAACAAATGTACAATCAGTGTTGGCTAACATGATTTGATAAAGATAACATGAAAATTATTGCCCAAGTTATTGCAGTGTACTAAAAAATTTCTATTTAGCTGGACAAATTAAATTTTAGCTTGAAACTGGACAAGCATCAAAAAAGCTGGACAATCCAGCCAAGTCCAGCCAGGCTGGCAACCCTAGTAACAATGCTGTTTTTTTTTACTGTTAAATATTAAAGAAAAAGAATGTTAAAAATAAAAGTGTAATAAATTGTTAAGACAAATATTTAAAGCCAAAGTTTGAATAAACATACGCATTGCAGTTACAGACAAATACATTCTATAGGAGAATTTACTTTAATTTTAGAATTTTCAAAGAAACTGTTTGTTTTGTTTCGTTTCAAGTTCTCTTTATTTATTTTTTTATATTACTTAAAACATTTGGTTTTAATTAAAAAGTGTATATTATACTGTTTTTTATTGTATTGGAAAGTGTATGTGTTTATTCGGTAGTTTTTCGAATGAAGAATTGTTTTTTTTTTATTTTTTGAATACCATTTTTCGCATGGAAGAGATTAAAATCAATTATATTTTAAACACCAGACGCAAACCAATTAAAAAACCAAATATAAAAAAATAAACAAATTACATTCCTATTAAATTTTTATGTCAGTGAAAATAGGATTAAAGATATTTCTGCTTTTTTGAGGCTTTTACACCCTAGTTCGTGTGTATATGATAGACGTCTTGATCTTGCGGACCAATGGATTGCTCAAAAAAGTGGCATGTTCTTGATATCACATGCCATGCCGTCTTCTTCAAACCACATATTTGTAAACATGATTTCTTAATCCACTGTTACTATTTTGTACGCTAAGGTCAGATTGCCCCGTTGGACACGAGAGTTTCGTGATGAACATTATTATAGGAATTTCAGAGTCCATTAGTCGTATTTATGTATATCATCTTGGTCTGTAATTTCCAATAGTTTAACGTTCAGTGTAGTACTATACAAAGCAGTACTTAAAATTTATAGCAACCGACTGTTGATAAAAATTTGTAGCCTCTTTTTATTGTTCCGTTTACCAGTCATGTTTAAGAGCTGTATACAGACAAAGCTCTACACACGTGAATTATATTCAGATTTGGAGTGAAGGAGGTCAAATTCCGCCCAATGTAGAATGTTAATAGTATATGCATTCCTTCAAAAAACAGTTTTGTTACCCCCTTTCGAAAAAAAAAAAAATAATCAGTACAAACCAAAATACCAAACCAAAAAAGAAAAACATTTCTTTAGGAGCAAGAGGTTAATAAAAAATAAACTCAAATTAATAAGATCATATATCAGCATGTAGCCACAGTGTACAAGTATTTGTATATTTATGGCACACCAACTTACCAAATGTTTTTGACACTTAAAAAACTATGGGATTATAAAAATCATGTGTAAAATTGAACTTCGAGATCTTTTGAAAATAATAAAAAAAAAAAAATAGGCGGAATAAATACTTCACATACAAGTAGAAATAATATACTGTATATATGATTTCAAAAGAATCCTATCCGTAAATTTAAATAGAATTAACAACGCTATAGTATTGAGTTAATAGTTTAATGCCATATATCAGCGAAGTGTTTGTACAGTGTCAAGATCTAAATTAAAAACACTCACTCATAAACGTTATTATCTTACCGATCAATTGATTGCTTCAAAACGTGACATGTTTATTTCATCACATGCTACGCCGTCTTCTTCAAACCTTTTGCCAATAAAATCTAGTTTTTTCCATTTTGGTCAAAGCGTATCTATAAATATAGTAGAATTTCTTGCTCCATTGACTTAGATGTTACGATTTTCTACGGGAAGGTCCAATTGTTCCCTTAGTCCACAAGTCCGACCAAACCAGTGTAGCATTTATGGTGCATATGCAGTTCTTTGGAAACCCCTGAATGGTATTAGCACCGAATTAAGAAATTATATTTGTTGAGACAAGAAATTATTATTTAATTAGTCATTGTAACAATTTAGTCAGAATTAGAACCTAGCTTCTCACACCACCCAAGTTGTGTGTTTTAATTTCATCCCTGAGTGGCGAGACCTAAAGGTTAAAGTCGACTTCGAACAATAGATTTCAGAAGCTTATCATAACAATTTTATTTTAATTCCAGAGTTTTGCCAGAAGACTGCTAAAAGATATATTCTTTTTATTTCATATTGTTTGAAATGTCTGAGCTGGTTCTCATCTAATAAGCTAACACATTACCTACTAAACTGTGCCGATTACATAAATAAATAAAGTGTTCGTTGAAGATAATTTTCCTATAGAAGGCACATACCTCATGCAGAGGTTATTATAATAATAAAATTCAGCTATACATAGTGAAATCGCAAATCTTGTTCAGCTTTTTTAAATGTGTGACACGCCAGGAATCCTTTTATATTAAAAAATTTATACTGAAAAAAAAAAACCAAACAACAAAAACAAATCAACAGTATCGAGATGAAGTTAAGAATAGTTAAAGTTGACCAACGACAGATAAACTCATACACAATAAGTAAATAATAATTAACATTTAAAAAATTTATTTTTAAACTTTTCTGAATGCTTGATGTATGTATACATATTTTTAAATTTTCATTTTAATTTACATATCTTTGGTATATTATTTTTTTTATATTTCTTTTACTTTCTACGTAATTTTTACAGTTTCCATTTAAATTTTATTACAATAATCCCCTTTAATCCTCTTTTGGTGAAGAAAGTCTTCTTTCACAAATGACGTTAAGGAACAAATGGCAATTAATTACGAGAAATAATGAAAAATTAAAAAAGTAGGTTTACTATTCCTACAAACAATATTTCTCTTTATTTTGTAAAGGACAGTAAGCATCATAATTTAATAAGATCCATGAGGACTGCCAACTCTAGTCAAAGCACTAATAGGGTGCTATTCAATTATAATATATATAATTTTATTAAAAAATTATACGTACGTCAACAGAAGCATACCCGGGTATGTTCATACATTTTATATGGAATATCTTTTGTTGCTAAGCTTATTTCTGTTTTACTTATGTTTTGTAGTTGCATTGTTTTGTTTCTGTTTCTGTTTAAGTTTTGTTTTCTTTGTGCTTTGTTGTTGCATTGTTGCTCATCCAAATATATCGTGTTTCCATGAGCGTGCGGCATTTTTGGGATATAAGCCGCTTTATACGTTTCGACAACGGAAACACCCGTCAATAGCGTAAAAAAACGACAAAGCTGCAGCCATAACCAACTTATATTTAATGCTGGATGATAATCTATGCAACAATTACATACCAGTTCCAAAGGTGACAGTTAATGAGCAGTTGTATCCCTACCGTGGTGGTGCTGGGTTTACCCAATACATACCATCGAAACGCGCCAAGTACTCCACCTCATCCTATCCAATGAAGGGACAAATTTATACTGGATTGGCAGCATTCGGCGAACGGGAAAGAAACGTAGGAGAGAGGGTAGTGAAGGACTTGTGCGTCAATCTTTTTCGTGGAAGTGGACGGAATATTGTTTGTGATAATTTCTTCACAACTTATAACTTAGCGAAAAGTTTAATGATGAACACTAGTTTATCAATGTTGTACCACAATATTTCGTTTTATCTAAATGACGGGAAGTAGAGTTAACTACATTTGGTTCAGTAACAATAACTTCCAAATAAACATATAATAACATCCCAAAAAAAAAAAAAATAAGTCGGTTATACTTCTTTCCACAATGCATTATTCATGCGAAGTGCAAGGTCCAAAGAAAAAGCCACTCATGATCTAAGGTTACAACAAATATAAAGGTGGCGTCGATAATAAGGGCAAGCTTTTAGCAGAATATTGAACAAAGCGAAGAACAAATAGATGGCCCTTGGCTTTCTTCTACAATATCCTAGACGTCGCTGCCCTTGCAGCATACACAATTTACGTTGAGAATAACCCAATGCCAAAAGCTTCCACAAGCCGCTGTAGAATGTTCCTACATAGCCTCAGCAAACAACAGGTGAAGCCGGAAATAGAAAAGAGAGGCAAAAATAAACACGTTACAAAAATTTTTTCCACGCTCAATGCTATTGAAGCCATATATGGGGAATCTTTGACCGTAAAAGGTGCTGTAGATGAAAGCGTGGAAGAACGTGACAGCACTGGTACAATAAAAGTGAAAGGTAATTGCTACATATGTGCAAGACTTCGGAAAACCAGAAAATCCTGCACGTTATGCAAAAGCCCGTGTGTGCCGCTCATCCAAGTAATATGCCGCAATGTTATTAATGCAATTAAGAAAAATTAGTATGTAATATTTTTGTATGTTTCTTTTATTTGATTGAATTTGAATTTTATTTTATTTTATTATTAACAAATTTTACTCAATTTTACTCAATAAACATCCAATATCAACATATTTTCTTATATTTCATTATACATACCCAGGTATGTAACTGTTGGCGTAAGGGATAGGAATGAAAAAATGGCCACATCCTTGGCCCCCATCCCCCATTTTTACTCAAGTCTGGAAATAAGGTAAAAAACACTACTAGTGAGGATATCATGAGGATTCAGGTTAATACAGTTATTACTTCCAGAGATACGGCGATTTAAAAACACAAAACATACCCGGGTATGTATCTGTTGACATAAAGGTTAAAGGACCTTTTAGTAAGTGATTTCTATTTTTAAATTTAAATGAAACCAGGTGTGTGTAAGATAACATCGAAATTTTTACTTTCGTTAAAAAGACCCATAAATTGATTATATGTTGAACATAAATATTACTGTCGAACATAAACATTACCACAGCCCCTCTGGATGGATAGCATCCGAAATGACAAATTTATCATGACTCTGGTGCATAAACCAGACCGAATTTGAACGGACATTGAACGGGTTATTTTAGTTGTGATGACTACTGTCGTTTGTGGCTCATTCTCATACATCTGCGACTTGAAGACATCCCGCAGGTTTACCATCTCCTTGTGAGATGACCATGCTCTCAAATCGATTTGCTGTATATCCAAAGTGCTATCAGCAGTGTGACACGTAACGCCGTCTCGCTGAAACCACATGTCTTTATTGTTCAGATCATTCAATTCTGGCCAACGTCGTTTTTACGGAGATATGGATCGATGTCGCCATCATTCGGAAATCTATATTGCACGATGACTTCTTTGGTATGCATTGGACGTTACAGGTCTCATGTATATTGAGTCGATACTTCGACAATTTTGTTTGTTCACGTACACATTCATCCAGAAATAGCCTCTTCGCTGAAGATGATTTTTCGGTGCTCTAGAGCTCATTTAACCAACACAAGTCATTGTATACGGTCGTTTACCTAGACACAAAACTCTACAAGTTGTAGCCATAGTAAAATAAGCGAAGCGCCATTGTTGGCCGAGCAGAATACTCGTTCTGATGAAACAATTTTATTATTTGCATGTGCTTTTGAATGCTACATCGGTCAATTTTGCTAAACAGACAACAGAATGGCAGTTATCCAATGTCAATGTTGCGAAATCCTCGTTGAAAGACCCGTTATATATAACAAAAAAAATTCTTTACCTAAATCAATGCTTCCATTTTAGAACAACAAAAAGAATAATTCGATGTGAAGTATATTTTCCTATTTTTGCTTGCAGACGAATATTGAGGATTAGGATTAATTATGAAAATAGCTGACAGAGTTATAAATAAATTTTAATTCTAATGAACAGCAATCAATTAGTGACACTTGACTGAAAATGTTTATGCTGATTAGCAATTAATTGATTATGGAATTTGTGTTTCTGTGTTTTTTTATTATCATAACTAGCTGACCCGACAGACGTTGTCCTGTCCAAATTAGAAAAAATGTTTGTGTTCGATTTGTGAATTTGTGAGAAGCTGTTTGAATTGTGTAAAAATAGTGAAAAAGAGAAAAACCACGTACTTTTAAATGATAATTTTTATTTATGTAGGTTTGGGATGTGTTTAAATTACATTTGATTTGAAAATATGTACAATATGGTGTTAAATTTACATTTTGATTGAAAGATCGATGTTCAGGAACCAATTAAAATAAAGAAATACTTTTTTCTGTTGCTTTGCAGTGATATCGTAGTTTCCTTCATTGCAATGCTTTATGATACACGACATTTTTAGTTTTGTTGCCTGGCGCGTAAATAAATAATGCTGATGGTGTTCCGACACGGGAACAGGCGACATACAATTGACAATGCGAGAAGCATGGATTTTCAAGGTTAATGCCGCAAACACGCAATGACTGCCCTTGAGATTTATTAATTGTCATAGCGAATGCAAACCGTACTGGAAACTGCAATCGTTTAAAATCAAATGGCATGTCGGTCAGAGCCGTTGGGATCCGTGGTATCAAAACGACTTCTCCTTTGTACTTTCCTTTAAGTATTGTTGCTTCGATGACGTTATTCATCAGGTTTTTTACCGCAAGTCGGGTGCCATTACAAAGACGTGGTTGGTTTATGTTTCGTAACATTATGATTACCGATGCGACTTTCAGTTGGAGATTGTGAGGCGGTAATCCGGGTAATTCCAGCGAGTTTAAAAACTCGGTTGGATAGTTGACAACATCATTTTGGGAAGTAATGGAATCCACCGATTTGTACGTCATCAATTCGACAGCAATTTCACTTTGAATCTTAAAATTCAATTCGTCGACATCAATGTTTTTCGCAGCCAATATAGCGCGTTCGCGTTCCTTTCGGATTAGTTCGGATTTTGATTCGGTGAACTGACAGAAACCGGGGGGAAATTGAATGCAACCGGTCGAAATGTCCGGCTGGCGTTGACCGTGGAATCACTGGCAATGTTTGCCGAAAATCCCCTGCCAACAGAATCATCGCACCACCAAAACGGCTTTGATTGCTTCGTAAATCTTGCAAAGTTTTATCTAATGCCTCCAAAGACTTTTTATGCGCCATTGTACACTCATCCCAAACGATCAGTTTGCTTTGCTACAAAACTTTGGCCATTGCACTGTTCTTGGAAATGTTGCATGTTGGATTTTCATTGATTTGCAACTGCAATGGCAACTTGAGTGCTGAATGGGCAGTACGACCGCCTTCCAACAACGTAGCTGCAATTCCTGATAAAGCAAGTGCAAGTGCGAGCGTATCGTGGCCAAAATCAACTCGATCAAAAAAGTTTTTCCAGTTCCACCGGGAGCATCCAAAAAAAAAAATGCCTCCAGTTCCATCTTTCATAACTTTCATAAGAGTGTCGTATGCATATTTTTGTTGTCGATTCAAAAATAAACATGCAATAAAATAATCAGCAAATTGAGAAAAATTAACTATTTATTTGATTTGCTTGTTTATTTTGATTTTTTAGACTTTACTACAGTGCACTCTCTATAATATGAACAACTTAATATATGAACACTTTTTACTTCCATTGGCTATTCTAAAATATGAGCACTTTATTTTTGTTTTTTAACGGATTTTATCTATATGTACATAAAATTACCCGACGATTTAATAAAAGTGGGCGAATAATTGGGAGTATCAGTGGGCGTGGACAATTTTTCTTTCTGTAAGTAACTTTTGTAAACTTTGAGAACATTTTAAAAAAAATAAGACAAATCCGTCCAAACGTTCCAAGATTTTAGATAAATCGAAAAAAGTGGGCATAAAAGTGGCCGTGGTCAATTATTCTTTCAGTAAAACTTTAAATTTGATTACTACGAACATGTTTTAAAAAATTTAGCCAAATCGGTGCAGCCGTTTTCCGATTTTAGATAAATCGAAAAAAGTGGGCGTAAAAGTGGGCGTGGTCAATTATTCTTTCAGTAAAACTTTAAATTTGATTACTACGAACATGTTTTAAAAAATTTAGCCAAATCGGTGCAGCCGTTTTCCGATTTTAGATAAATCGAAAAAAGTGGGCGTAAAAGTGGGCGTAAAAGTGGGCGTGGTAAATTTTTCTTTCAGTAAAAACTTAAATTAGATTACTACGACCATTTAAATAAAAGATTAGCCATATCGGTGCAGCCGTTTTCCGATTTTAGATAAATCGAAAAAAGTGGGCGTGGTCAATTTTTCTTTCCGTAAAAACCTAAGTTGGACTATGGCGAACATTTCAGTAAAAAAATTGTCCAAATCGGTCTAGCCGTTCTCAACTGATGCAATTACCAACGAACGACAATTGATTTTTATTTATATAGATTTAAAGATTTAATTAACAACAAAAAATGATAATAAATTATTATATGAATACAAATATAAATTACTATCTTATTATTGAAATCAAATAGTGTAGAATATTAGAAGAAAAACCAATATAAACATAAAAAGTGATTATGATGCTTCAGTAACTTATGGTAGAATCAATATGTTCGTAGTACAATGTGGACAGTTTGGAATTAATTGAAGAAATATTGAATAGGAGAGAGTGGTTAAACATTCTAACGAACAAATTCACCAAAAGTTCGGAAGATTTAAGAATTCATAATGGCTATTACCCAATGAACCAATCATACAGTTGCTAATGTGAAGATATGATTTGCCTACCAAAGTCTCCACATTCTTAATACTCCTACACGAAGTCTCTTTATGACTCCAAGAGAGTATTAGAAAAATTATTTGGAAGAACGGTTACGTAGTCGTTAAACTTAAGAAACTAAAAGAAAATTCAACTGAAAAGTTTGCTCACGAGTGCATGCCGCCAAATTTCAACAGAAAACGCTTAACACAACTGGTACATTCAATAACAAATGGGTTAAATAGAGTGTTTGACCTCAAGGGACGTCCTACTAAATATAAGGAATAACATTTTAATATATTGGGACTTTGAATTCTAAATTTACTCTGAGTTCTTCCTGGGTGTACCTGCGGTGCAAAAATATAGGGTCACTAGAAGTTTTTTTTTTATATGGTTTGTGAAAGACATTAAAAATTCTTTTGTTTTATAATAAAAGAGAAATTATTAAATGAAATAAATATAAAAACATCATTTATTTGTACAAATTGTTATTAAAAAGTCATTAAACTGCTTACACATATTAGGGAACCTAGACTTCTGCTGTCCACTGTACATAGTAAAATAAGGTTACATAGATATATCCGCTTCTTTTTGATTTTTACATGGAATCAATGTCATATCACGAATAAAAATAACTAAATAAAAATTTGTTTAAGGCCAGTGATTCTGTTCTGTTCTAATTTTGAAAGGGCTAATGAATTCTAATTTTTTTAGAATGAGATGCTGGAAATCTTTAGTTTTAGGTTTAGCTTTGAGAACATGTCATGATATGCCAACGGTATACCTTCCAATTTAGCACATAACTTAAGTCAAAAATTTTTTTATAAATCGCAGAATATTTCAAATTAAAAAAAAAAAAAAAAAAAAGAGTGTATGGACCGTAAGTGTATTGTAATCAGAGTAATTTCATTTGTAGTTTGATTTCCTCATTATTCCCATTTTCCCATGATTCGGCGAAATTATTCCTTTAAGTAAATCAGACTCATTCTATACTACCATGATACTAATGCCATAAACATCCTGGCATTTAGGAAACGGTTCTGATCTTCTTTTTTTAATTAAATTTACAACCAGATTTAAAACACCTGTTGAAGTCAAATTATTGTTAAACAGAAGTATTTGTCATTAAAATTTGTGTATTCAAAAACAAAATAGACCAAAAAAAAAGATTTACTTGGCTTAAAAACAAAATGCGATGTCACATGGGTTATGTAAATTAAATTCATTTACCTCGATTCCATTAGTGTAATTTGTATTGTAAAATACCAAAATAAAAAATAATTCCAAGGAAAAGTCATTACGATAAACTTTTATCTTTACTATGAGCAACATCAGGATTAGATCATAGTCTTTATTTGGAAAATAGACAAACTTCTAGTATTTCAACGAAAAAAACCGATGTTAATCTTTGTTTCTTGGCTCATTAGTTAATGAATATTTCAAAGACAACATGATTTAAAAGTCAGTCGTGAAATGAATGAAAGTCAGAAATTATGTTTAATGGTAGGACACGTCTGTTACGTTATTATAAAATTAATCGAGAAATCGTATTTGCTTCAACCTACTTTATTTATTTATAATTTCATCCATGGTTTCCCTCCAACAATTAGGAGATTGGAAATAAAAAATGAATCTTCAAAATTACATCAACAAATTATTTTATAAATATTGTATAATGTGCTCAATGAATTTTTGAATTAAACCTGTGTTGAACAAAATATCATTTCGTTTGCAGACATCTCTACCAGGGAACACGAATAATTTTGTTATGCCATATGCATTCTTTTGGAATTTTAAAATAAGAACGAATTTTTGTGTATAAAAATTATTTAAAAATATGAAAAAAAGTTCCCTTGAATAAATTTCTTTTAACTCGAAATGTCAATATCTTTCACACATTTTTATTGGACATATAAACTTTTGCCTCATCTTGAAAGGATAACTTGAAAGAATTTTGTCGAAAAAGCAAAACAACATTACTTAAATTTATGTAGATAGGTAAGTACGTTAAAAGGGAGAAGGCCTAAACCATCAGACACATTGCTCACCATTATGATATACCAAACATACTTTCTATAGGAAGTCTGTATCTTGAACAAATTTCTTTAGCTTCTTACATTCCACTACGAAAATATTGAATGCGCTTTCGAATATTCAGCATGAAATGGAAAGTGTTCCCTTTCTCCAGAATATCTTTAAAAGTCTTCCTGTTTCCGATATTTCCGACAACTTTGCAAGCCTGGTTGTCAGTGCACTAAAAGCGATTGAATTATTAGAGACTACATTACGTAATATTCTAGATTTGTTAGCTAAATTATTCCCTTCCAAAATTCGTATCACTCCTAAATGACTACATACAGCATACAGGCGTAATTGTTAATCGCCTTCTTGCATTCAATAACAGCCTTTGATTCCATATGTCTGGATGCTATTGCTCATTGGTCAATCAGTAAAATAAATTAAATTTCTATATGATAAGTCTACGAATTATACTGCCTTGATCATATATAGCTATGTCGCATATACCTCCACTTGGAAGACCGTGCTAAGGCTGCTAGTACTTTTATCACAAATTAATCTTACTTCTTGTTATGTAGGTTCTATCCACATCGTTGATGGGTTCACAACCCTTCTGTAAAGTGAGCGAAACTGTTCGAAAACGTATGCTCAACAAAAGGGAAAATAACAAGCGGCAAAGTCTCTTTTCAAATCAAATGAGTATGGAGAAATTTTTCTTTATTTTGAAATTCCAACACGTGGAGATTTGAGTCATGTCGAAAACTATAAAAAAATAACTATGATAACTATGATAGGTTCACACCGAATAGCATCCTGACACTTGTTAGATCAAAAAGCACTGTGTAAACATTATAGGAAAATGCTATGGTCCACAACTAAGGCACTTCTTAGCGACAAGACAAGCAGGTTTGCGTAATAATGAGTACATTTTGTTTTTTACACTCATTTTGAGACTACAAAGACGTGTTTGGATGTGTTTTTATGTGCAAGAAAATTATTGAGTCACCTTTCAATCTCTCTTAGAATATTTTAATCTCTGACAAGAACTGTGTTTTTGTTGTTAGAGATTGTACGAATAAAATTCATAAGTTCTGTTGATTTAATTTTATTAAAACCATCCGATATATTTTTATTATGCTTGACTTTATTTATTTCCACATTGTTTTGATTTGGAAACTGTTGCGTTTTTCCTATACCTTTCGTTTCAAATATTATTCGTATTTTTTTTTCTTATCGCTAGTCAAACGACCGTCGTCTATTCTAGCAATGCGACATTATTCGGTCTATTTTTACATTCAAGGTAGAACTTCGGAGACAATACTGTACATAACATCGCAATATTGGGTGTCCTGGTTTTCTCGTGGATAGTGGGCTAAACTATTAGCGTAAGGGTCATGGGTTCGATTCCCACCAAAGACTCTGGTTTGTTACACTATGGTCCACGTTACTCAGCTCGTAATAGTTAAATACAATTTGTAATTGTAATTCTAATTAATTAATAAATCGACTTCGCAATCATAAAACAAATATCGATATAAGCGTGGGTGTTCGATTGCTATCAGACTGATATAATACACTTAGTGCACTGTAACTCTGACCTCTAACTGTTTTAAATATTGCAACTCTAAACTGCTACACAATAGTTTATCTTTTCCTTCTCCTATTTCCTTATATCAAAAGGGACCATGCATGAATATGATCTCTAAGCATCATTTTTATAAATTCTATTATGTTGAGGCATTTTACTAATGCTAAGGCATAAAGAACAAAATCAAACCACTAAGTTATCTTTCTTTTCTCTTCTATTTTTAGTTCAAAATTACATTCAATTACTATTTGCAACAAGCCAGACACTGTGACGGTGCTGTTGTCGTTATGTTTAACAACTTTACATGGAAACAATAACTAAATAGTTGCATAAATTTCAGCGTTTTCTTGCTTCGTTAAGTCCCTTAAAGAGCAACAGAGCGTATAAAAAAGGAAAATACTTCCAGATAAAAATAAAAATGTTTGTATTATAAACATTTTGTTAAACCATCGTCTGGTTTCAAAAACACCAAAAATATTCTCTCATTTCTGCTATCAAATTGGTCTATTCAGAAGTACTGAATGTAAGATGATTTTACTTTCCTCATTCCCTTGAAAGAAAGTGAAATGCATCATTTCGTTTAGTTACAGTTTTAAGGACACAGCCAGGGAATTTTTGGCTGAAGGCGTGAAATTTCATGAATTTGTTAAGCGTAAAAAAAAAATATAAAAAACGCTTTATTATAAATTAATAAAAACATAAATTAGGATCTTCAGAACGGCGAATTAACTTCTTGTAAAATATTTGGTGGCAGAATACAAAGGAGAATTTCGTTGAACTTAATGAAGAACTAAATGTAAAGTTATTGTGAAATTTACTGTGAAATATTATGCAAAATAATAAAATTTCGAAGGTATTGTTGATTCTATTAAAGCTTAGGTAGAGTATATAAATTTATATGTCGTCGTCGCCGTTTTTCAATGCGATGAAGCATCAGGTGTAATGGAAGAGTGCTGTAGCATCGCATCGAATGCTTGTCGAGACAAATTATGATCTCTATCAGAAGCAACATGCTGAAGATGGTTTCGATGTTTTCGAGACAACCATTTTTGTGTGAGAAAGACAACTAAAAAAGTTTAAAGACCCCGAATTGAAGATGACACTTTGAGACAGAAACAAATGTCAGAAATGCACAACAAAAATGTAAATCTTTCAAAAATTGCCTACGGCGTTATATGAAACGATCGCTATCACGAATAGCAGCAGGAAACTTATATCCAATATAGGGTGCTGCATATACTTTTCAAGCTGAGGGTGAATGCATTTCAATATATTTTTTTTTTACATACTATTGTTCTAATTATCATTTGACCCTCACTTTTGTTTTAAGTTTGCCAAATTTACTCAGACCCAAAACATATAATGTCTTACAGCATGTTCCGCAGTTTGAAATGCTGTATTATAATCAGCAAGTTGATGGTAAAGTTTGATTTTGGGCTCCTCTATATAGAAACCCCTTCCCGTCATATTTCTAGGTTAAGAGTACAAGTACAAGTACAAGATACGGCCTTTTGTACGATAAAGTCCATGTAGAATCAGCTGCAGTTACTGTCAAAATAATCTTATTCATGAATCATGATTGAAAGAAGAGCAAGAGCCCATTCGGCGAACACACTTCGTTATCTATGCTCATTTAACTTCAGTTCTTATGTTAATTAAAATTTGAACGGAAAGTAACGACGAAAAATTTACCACGTTGTGTTCTGTGAGTGACAATAAATCGACTGTTACGTATTTTTCTTCACACTTTTATGAACGGCTTTAATTTATACGGCAAAAATTGCCCTTCGTAGACATACGGGTGTTTGAAAATCGTATACTGAACTACTGGATTCGGACTTAGCGTTTGAACTCACGAGCTTTTAAAATCGACAACTCTTTTGGGCATCAAAGACTAACAATATGCTCCACATCAAATATATTCTTATGCTTTCCTGAATTTCCTCCTCATGTGTTCATATCACTGTACGTGTTCATATTACTGTAAGTGAAATTGCTTTTTAAGCCAAACTAAACCACAACAATATTATGTCAAATAACAATATGGCTTCGAAACATTCAATATCTAATCTAACACCTACTCTAACAATATTTAAAATGTAAATAAACTCTCATCTGTATTTTAGAGCTTCTTGATACGGTACACGCGCACATCCACACACATAAATGGCCGTATCTGTAAGAAGTATCACTTTCCCCTAAAGACAAAAGCATCTGTATGTGAATGAGTATGTATTCGTTTACTGTAGATGTTACTTCCTTTATTTATTTGCGTGTTGACACTTATATGTGTTTGCGTGATATGGAAAATGTGAAAGCAATTGTTTTTTATCTTAAATTTTTTTTCGATTCCCTTTCCGTTTATAACGGAAATTTTTTACAAGATTTTTTGTTTATTACCTTGCCTCCCATTTTATGCTTTTTGCTGTCAAATTATAGACAATGATATGTTTTCCTTTCTTTTAGACTGCTTGCTCATGAGTGTTTAAGTACGTATGCTGGCAACATCTAAAATTTACTTTTACTTGTCGTCACTAAAAAAGACTTTTAAACGAGGTGTATAATATGAATTAGAAGATAATGATATAAAAATACCCCTATACTATTCTGTATTGATAGATCCGTTCAAGACATATATTAAAGAATGTATTCCAAAATTATTCTTTCAAAAGCTTTTTTAAGAAAAATTCCTGAAATTCGCAATCAAAAATGTTTATTTGTTTAGTACAACCTCTGCAGTATTAATATATGTTCATCTCTACTAGTCTTAAGCTTTTCTTGATGAAAATATTTCGCTCACAATATCATTCAGCAGGATACACTCGTGTGCAGATATGAAAAGTCAGCCATTTCAATTGTTCCTGTTTTAAAGAACAATGTTCAGCGTCCTCGTACGAATGTTTTATTAGTCGATTTATTTTCTAAATTACTCCTCCTTATTAAAAGACTTTTATTAAACAGTCCAACGGTATTATGTGTCTATTCAAGACATCCATTTCAAAGAAGGAGGTGTTGAAAAATGTCGTAAAGATCTCCATGTAAATTTACACAGATGGCTCCAAATTGGACGGAACCGTTGGAGGTGAAATTTATTTGGAATCTCTAAGCCGGATTTTACCGCACTTTCCGATAGCCAGTTGGCTACCAAGACGGTGTACAGCTGCCGCAGGTATTTCAACGAGATACCAGAATAATAGGGCTTCCATACAATATGGATACCAGGCTACAGTGACATACCAGTTAATTGCAGAGTCGATAAACTGGCCAGACATGGCACATCCATTGACCTCTTCAATGAATTCTCGACTTTGAGAATCTCTCTTAAAACTTGCAAGCTTATAATTGGCAAAGCGGTCGTCGATTCTGACAAAAATAAATGGGTGGCTTGGGACACGTGCATACATAGTACATTCCATATTGGTCATTACAACCCTTCAGTCAGGATTACAACCTAGATTCTCATACCACCCATTTTGTGTGTGTTAATACTACCCCTGAATAGATGGTGGGAGCTACTGTTTATAGTCTATTCCGAATGACAGCTTTTTGAGAAACTTTTCATGGGAATTTTATTTACTCTCAGAGTTTTTGTCTGAAATCTGCTGAGAGGAAGTCGCCGAAGGAATATTGTTTCACATTTCGTTTTATTAGAGATGTCTGATGTAGGTTTGGAACGTGGCCAATGCACAACCTTCTAGACTACGGCGACTTCACGTGGCACGACTAGTCCTGCTTAAACTCCAAAGAACATTGTTGAGCTTTGTCTGGGCCATTACGAGGCATTGGATTATGAAGGAACGGTTACACATTGATTTTGTTTATCTTAGGCGCTTCATCAAAAGCTACGAGTTGTTCCGGAACTAGAAGAGAAAACTGGAAAACTGATGTACAATTGGTATGAGTGGTAAGTGTGTCCACCCAATCGTCTTGTATGTACAGTATTGATCTGATCTATTTGACCGGAAACGTGCCTATTAACCTCATAGATGTTTTTTATAGTATTTTGAAGTCTCCTCTGTATTATTAATGCCAGCGTCTTGTGCATGATTTTAAACCGAGTAATAACTTTTGTGTTGTTACCTAATAATACCGTTTTAAGCTGGCGGCAGGGTAGTTGTATCTACAGTGACGTTACATATTTCTTGGAAAATTTGTCTCCATATTCTGATGTAAGCATAATTGTTTGCTTCAATCACCAACCAATTGACTACTGTGCAACATTCTCGAAATATTTTTATAAAAATTCTGCAGAAAATTTCTTTGTAAGGCTTTCGGAACGTCACCCTGTTTCCGTCTGTATACAAGGTATTTAAACGTGTTACTTGTTACGAACAATTTATTTTAAATTAAGCATTTTTCTAAAGGATACTCGAAAATAATACTTATAAACAAGCATGTGTTTGTAGAGAGTCTGAAAACTGTTATCGACTAATTGGTTTAATAAAAAACACAATGAAATAAAATAATAAAAACAAAAACAATTGGTATTTAATCTCTTAATGTTTTAAAGATTTTCGTTAAAAATAAAATTCAGAACTTTTTTTGGTTTCATTATAATTAATAGGAATGAAGTTATTTCCTATTTATTAGAATTATTAAGTCTTTAATTCATTTTATCACCAAGTTGATAAATATTTAATTTAAGTTGTCCTTTATAAGGGGTGATTTTTTAAGAGCTATAGGAAAATTTTTCAAAAAAAAAACACATACAATTCAGAAAAATGCATGAAATCTTTATTTGAATCGATGGTACGGTCCATATAATTAAATGTTTGAAGATTATTTCATGCAAATGTTAACCGTGACTGCGCCTCAAATGGTCCATCCGCTTAGTCCAATTTTGGCATACTCTTTTCAACATTTCGGCCGGTATCTCACGAATAAATGCTTCAATGTTGTCTTCCAATGCGTCAATTGCAGCGGGCTTGTCTGTATAGACATGAGCTTTAACATAGCCACACAAAAAATATTCTAAAGGCGTTAGATCGCACATTTTTTTTTTTTTAATTTTTATTTAATAAAGATTGAATATAATAGAAAACTCCAAATAAACAAAAAGTACAATGATTTGAATTTTTTATATATACAAAGTCCCATTTTAACGAGCTCTCAATATAATTTATAATAAAGATAATTTTTTTTTTTTCTAACTTAATAATAAACTTAAACATAATAATAATTTTATAATAAGTTAGTTTGTAAGCAAAAATGTTGACAAAAATCTTACTTGTATACAGGAAAAGATAAAAAAGATAAGGTCAAGGGTTAAAATTCAATGAATTACTATTGCATAAGCCACCAATATTTCCTAACATTCAAGTTACGTTTAATGTTTTTATCCTTCATATAAATATTTGACAATGCTAATTACTTGATTCATGAGGAAGTTCAAAAATTAGACATATTTGGTTCATTTCTGGAATCGACTCACTCTTTTAAGGAGATTGATCCCGATAATACTGTTCATCTGGAGGTAGATCATTGTTTCACTGAATTTTTGGTGAGGAAAAATTAGCATGAAAATAGTGACACAACCATGACGACATTTTCAACTTCGAAAAAGGCAGATGACTTAAGAGAATCGCAATTGGATAATTTTTGTATATCCAAGGATAGGGTTTTGCCAATTTTTAGGAAGCTAAGACCAAAACTATCTTCGGGGGTTGATAATATACCCAATGTGGTCTTCCGTAATTTGCCTGATGTTTTTGTATTCAAATATGGAATACTTTTTAATAACATGATGAATAATGCTTACTTTCCTCGTGCTTGGAAGCAAGACAAAGTGATTATTTTACCGAAGAAGAATAAGAGTACGAACAATCTGAGAAATCTCAGGACAATAAGCTTGCTTTCGAACATCAGCAAGGTATTTGAAATTTGTATCAATATTAACATCTTGAAGATTACTGAGGACAAGAATTTAGTTAGCGATAGACAATTCGGTTTCAAATACAAGCATTCAACGACACATGCAATTCATTTGCTTGTTTTT
This sequence comes from Sarcophaga caerulescens, assembly GCA_927399465.1. Taxonomy (NCBI): domain Eukaryota; kingdom Metazoa; phylum Arthropoda; class Insecta; order Diptera; family Sarcophagidae; genus Sarcophaga; species Sarcophaga caerulescens. The sequence continues at coordinate 69,421,715 of OV656873.1, forward strand.
AATATTTAGTGGAATCTTAACAAATCCTTATACACTGGTGCTTGCCTTGTAGACTTTGAAAAAGCCTTCGATAGTATTTGGATACCATTTTTAATATATAAATTACTTAAATTTAAATTTCCCCTACATTTTATAATCCTTTTGCATAACATGCTGAATAATAGGACCTTTTCGGTTTATGGAAGAGAAGCAATCATCACTAGGATTCAATGGATTACAACAGGGGACTGTTAATTCCCCAATATTATTTAATTTATACATTTTTGATTTATTAGAGAAAACGGAAAATATTATAGCTTTCACAGACGATATTACCAAATATTACGCTGATGATACAGTTGACAGAATAAATGATGATTTGCAAAATAAGTTTTACTTAATTGTAAACTATTCCATAGATTGGCATATGAAGATAAATTTAGACAAATGCGAGTGTATTCTTTTTAGACCTCCAGTTGGAAAATGTAACAGCAATATAAGAAAAAAACTGGAAGTTGTTTGGTATTAGATCAAGTATTAATATAAGCATTCCTGTAAAACAAACTGTTAAATTACTAGGAATAAACCTAGATAAATTTCTGTATTATAATAATCACATAGAACAACAGATTATAAAAGCCAGAAAGGCATTCTTTTTACAAACAAGGGTTAAAATTATTATGTATCAATTATTAATAGATCAATCCTATCATACGGTTGCCAAATATGGTTTAACATATGTCCTTCATCTATGGAGAAGATACGGATATTTGAAAGGAAATGCCTCAGATGGTGCACTTCATTATATCGATCAAGAAACAGTAACTACAAAAAATATATATCAAACAAAATTCTTTATGAAAAAGCCGAAATATCTAGATTTGATAATTTCATTATTCATAATATAAGAAACCATATTTGAAACAGTGTAAACACAATTGAAAATAATATAATTATGGCTCCCTACTATGTTTCTGAAGAGTACATCTCAAGAACCCTACAAAATGTATTCATTCCGCCTGAGGCTTTTCTTTTTCTTGATAGAAATGGTTTTATCCAAAATGAGAATGGTATTCCCATATTTTACCATATTTATAGACGATCCAATATAAAATCAATAACCTGTAAAGAGCTTACATCAGAAATTAAATCGCACGATCTAGGCGGCCAATAGACCGGTCCCGAACGTGAAATAAAATGTTCACCGAACTCGCCCCTCAATAAGTCCATTGTTACACGTGCTGTGTGGCATGTGACACCGTCTTGTTGAAACCACATGCCATGCAAGTCAAGCTCTTGCATTTTGGGCAAAAAAAAGTTTAGTCACAATAGCCCGAATAGCCGCTTCAGAGGGTCGATTAAACTGACCATAAAATGGAAGAAGCGCGCAATGAACTTTCTTAACAGAGCACGCATTTTGATTATAAAATTCAAGGATTTGCAAGCGTTGTTCGTTTGTAAGACGATTCATGGTTAAATTATAGACCAAACTGAAGATGTTTGACAGTGAAACAAAACACGAAACGTGCGTGAGCTGTTTAAACCAGTGTTGCCAAAAAGATAATAGCTAAAAAATCACCCTTTATATGCTTCCTTAACATAATTACAAATTTTCGGTGTAGAACGGTATAAATGGAAGGAAGTAGTGGTGAACGATATTTTAAAGGTTTTAAAAGGTTAAAGACCGACAAGTCTAACGCAGGATTGATCAGAGAACATTGTAGCCTGACAAGTCAAATGACAGTTCTCTCTTAATTGTACCAGTAAACTTTATGATTAGAGTTTAGGTCGATTCCTAGGTTGATTATTTTGAATGAATTAAACCCTTTGATTTATTTAATAACTAACTTAATTGGCCTTAACAATCCGTTTATCGAATTTCGGCTGCCCCTTGGCATTTTCTTTCTCGCTGGATTTTGCTAGTTAGTTACACCAATTGATTTTGTCCTTTAAGGCAGACAAAGTCCTCCTCTACATCTACTTCGCCTAATACATAATCAAATATTCGTTTCGCTCTGTTAAATTAGATATGAACCTCTCCGAACCATTTGATACCAAAGTAAGATATCAGAAAAGGTGATCCCTTAACATACAACCTCTTCAACTTCGTAGTGGTGAGTGTTCTGTGGTAGGCGGGAGTGCATCTCAATGGCTATGTTTGTCGCAAGCATCCATCTTGCTGTATCAGGCAAGATGTCACTGCTGCCATTAGTGCTATTGAACGGGAATGTGCCAAAATGAGTCTGACAGTAAATAATGCAAAGCGAGGTATATTTTGTTGACATGTAGGAACATGCTTTCGTTGCTTTGGAACTGGTTGCTTTCAATTCTGTGATTTTTTTTCTATTGTTGCAGAGACATTGCAGTTTTCAGACTTTTATCCGATGTTTGTCAGTACGACGCCTACAACCCATGTTAAGAGTTATAAATAAATTAGATTTGTATTTTTTTATTAAATATATTTTTATAATTAAACTAAAGTTGTGTTTTCCTTAATCGAAACTGTAGTTGTTCTTAATTTTTTGTTTAGTTTAATAAAAATGTTAGAGAATATGTAAATTAGGTCAAATAACACAATTTTTTTAAACCAATTTTTTCTGTTTTCTCCGTTTTTCTTGCGGAATTGCTATTGACATGTTCTGTATAAAAACTTCATTTGAAAATTATATGTATATAGTATTATATGCAGTACCAATACGTCATCACATTAAAGATAGACAATATAGCAGCATTTAGTTATTACAGAAACCAACAAAAGCATCTACTACTATCATAACATATTTAAAGAATATTTGTAATCGATTTAAGTGCAAATATTGCGTCAACTACATTAGCAATCTGACATCGTTCAAAAAGATTCGTCCATTTTATATGTATATTTTCAAATGGAAATAAACTCTCTACTGGCGTACAATAATTATACATTAAAAGAACGAGAGTTACAAAGTCAAATAAAAAATAAAAGAAAGAACCATCAAACTGAAATATAGAAGAATTATCCGGTATTCTATAGGAACTTTCTAAAAGTGACATTTGCTAACGACCATCTCTTTGAAGCGACATCCCTTAAATTAGTTGTCCTCCGTTCAGTCTGTCTTGCCAAACAACTATGGGCGATCATAGACAACGACGTGTCTTCGTTGAATGGGCTCTGGATGAATTGGCAACTTCATCAAAAAATTATTTTCTACTGCGTGTTTCCATATGAACGGATACGACAATAAACAAAATTGTCGAATTTGGAATGATATCAATCAACATGAAATACAAGAGTGTCCAATGTAATCTGAAAGAGTTACAGTTTAGTGTAAATTTTCTTTGAGTAAAAAAAAACTTTGCCAGGCCATCATTACAAATGGCGAGCACTATAAGTCGATGATAACCAACTTCTTTTAGTTTGTATTGGATGATCTGGACGGCATTACGCGTTATTGGTACATTAGATATTCTGGACAATTGGGTTGAGAGTATTATCATCTCATGTGGAGGTAAGGTCGACAGACCACCGAGACCATACGATTCGACCCCGTTAGACAGTTTTAATGAAATTTCTTAATATCTTTAAATAATAACTACGGTAATTTTTATCCGATTTGATCAAACGGAGTGTCAATCTCTTCACAAGATAATGCATTTTCAGAGTGTTATCACTTTTTTCAAAGTTTTTAATTAAAGTTTGTTACTATGAACTGACAAACTTGAAAAAATATGAAAAAAATTCGCATTTGGCAAGTGTTCACACGAGTGAACAAGTTCATATAATCCCAAGCCTGACTTCCAACATGACAATACAAACATCTCTAGCAATTAATAACAATAACATCACCAAGACGCATCAACATTCACAACACACATAATGACAATAACATCTTTAACACACATCACATTAACAATATACACATATGTATACATACATTCATCAACATCACCAACATAATGGTTAAAACATCATCATTGATCAGTTGACTATCGATCCTTATAAGGCTAACAACCCAACGAATCCTTGTGCGTGTGTTTATTTTACATTCTAAAAGATTGTGAACTTTAACAAATTAAAACAAAAATTGTGAACTAAAGCAAATTGTGAAATTAAATATTACCAATTAAAATAAATTTTGTTATAAATATAAATAAACAGACATACAATTTATAACGTTTGAAGAAAATACAAACAAAAATAAAAAACTATATAACATTTATTATTTACATATATACACCATTAAAATATAAAAGGTTTGTGCTTACATTTATATACCCTACCCCTCTTGCCCTCTTACTAACCATACACTATAACCTGTCTATTCACCAAGTTTACCTAATCAAATCTCATAGCATATTAAGTCAATAATATATATACATATGTATATCGTTTTTAAGGTCCATCCTTCTCTTTTCTAATAAGGGTTAAATTTTGGACACTGATTCAGAAAAGCTTGTGTAATCAATTGTGTAATTCTAAAAGAACTTTTTTTTTCAAATAAAACAAGTTTGGAGGGTTCGGGAAATATAAAAAAAAATATTTTTAAGTTCTACTCAACAAAACTCACATCTTACACTATGTCATTAGCTGGGTGTATTTAATTTTTTTTATTTTGTCGCATAGTGTTATTTGCAGTGTTTGTTTTTGCTTCACTGTGTTTCACTTTTGCTTTTTTGCTTAACTATAACTAAGAGAAAATAAACAAGCAATAGCTAACAGCAAAGTGAAAAAATAAAAAAAAATGCTGTTTAGCTATAGTGGTACAGTGAAAAGTTTTCTGTTAACGCAGTCAAGCACAGCGATTAATTTCGTAGCGATCCCTACTGCTTACAGCATTTGTGGTTTCTCTTGTGCTTTTGCTGTGCTTTTTGCTGCGCTCTTTTACTTTGCAAGCACTGCTTAAGATATTTTTTATGTTTGAAATTAACTGTGTGTTTACACCATTCTCTTTGAAATGTTGTACAATGTACATACATATATATGTATGTATGTATGTATATAAGTATATTGTGTTTGGGCATCTTATTCTGTCGGCAAAATTTTTTAAGTGGCTTGTGTTTTATTATGAAAAAGTTTTAGAGAAAAAACCGTTTTAGAGCGTTTTTTGATATACGTATGTATGTATAATATATACATATATACAATGTATGTACATTTTACAACATTTCAAAGAGAATTGTGCAAACACACAGTTAATTTCAAACATAAAAAATATCTTAAGCAGTGCTTGCAAAGTAAAAGAGCGCAGCAAAAAGCACAAGAGATACAACAAATGCTGAAATGCTGTAAGCAGTAGTGATCGCTGTGAAATTAATCGCTGTGCTTGACTGCGTTAGCAGAAAACTTTTCACTGTACCACTACAGCTAACGAGTTTATTTTTGTTTCTTCTGCTTTGCTGTTTGCTTTTGCTTTGGGTACAATTGCTGAAAAACTTTAAGCATAGCAGAAATTTAGGTGCTTTTGCTAATTTCAAGCAAGCAATACAAACCCTGGTTATTTGAATTGAAATACAACACTCTGACGTATGAGTGATATGAAATTTTTTCAATATTTTAATATTACTCATACGTCAGTGAATGTGGTAATAATTTAGTTTGCAAATAAGTTTGTCAATAAGACGTATGGTGAGTTTTTTGTGCTCTTTTTCTATATAATGCTCACAATTTCGAATATATTGCTTACGCTATCTTTTTTTCAGGTGCTATTAAAAGGATTGTATAAGGCGCTCATCGAATTTAAAAATTAAAAAAGTCGTATTAAATTTGTTCATACAAAATTCTTTAAAACACTTAATACTGCATTACAAAAAAATTTCCTTCTCACGAAAGCCAAAAAGTTACCAATAATGAATCTCTATAAAGATACACGAAAACATTAAAAATAAACAAAAACGTTTGATAAAAATCGAATACAATTTGTTCTTTGTGTCCTTAATGACACATATAACTGATGATATCTGATATTGTTTAATAATGATAGAAAATTATTCATGGTAATTATTACAGAAAGCAATCAGCAAATTTTGATGCCTTAGGCTTGTATGATAAAAATTTAAAAGAATTTGGTATGCTAATATTTACGAGAGTGTTCACAAATGTGTTATTTATTTTCTAACCCACTTACAGCTGTAGTGGTTAGAGTTACTGAGTTACAGAAGAATTCTGTAACCAGGCAGTAATTAGTTCCTCATTACAGCTTACATGTCATTACTACTAAAAATTTTTTGAATATAAGTTTGTAAAAGAACTAATAAGTTTGAAAATAAATATGAAACAGCAAAATTGAAAACATTACACAAACGATAGCCATATATCTCTAGGACGTATAGATCGGAATCTGTCAAAAATATACCCAAATTAGCGCATGAAAACATCTAACATAAGCAATTACAAGATATCATTTAAAAATACTGAGAGTAAGATTTTCTGTCATAAAAAATAACGGAGAAACCGACGTACGTTATATACATTGGACAGCAGAAGTCTGGGTACCCAAATATATATAAGCAGTTTTATGATTTTTAAGTAATAATTTGTGAAAATAATTAATGTTTTTTGATTTTTATTTTATTAATTTATTTCTATTTTATAATAAAACAAAAAAATTTAAGGTTTTTCACAGACTATAAGAAAACTAAGGGAATTTTTTTGGTAACTCCTAAGTCATGTAAATTTTAAATTCAAAGGCCCTATATATTAAAATGTTATACCCAATATTTGGTGGGCTATTCCACTCCATTCAACCCATTTGGAATTAAATATATTAGTTTTGTTTAACATTTTCTGTCGATATTTGTCGCAATGCATTCATGAGCAAGTTTTTGAATAGACTTTTGTTTCAGGTCTAACGAGTGCGTATCGGTTCTTATAAATGATCTTTTAAATATTCTTTTGAAGTCGTATCAGGATTTTGGGCAAGATTATTAAGCATGTGGGGAGGCAAATCACATTTTCACATTAACATTAGCATAATTGAGTTCATTGACTTGTTGGCAGTAATAACTTGCATATAAAGTTCTTACAGGCGCATTGTATGAACGACTGAAGCCATTCGTCAAATCACTTATTGGACCTTATCAGTGCGGCTTCAGACCTGGCAACTCCAAAATCGACTCCAAAATCGACTATTCACACTTCGCCAAATCCTGGAAAAGACTCACGAAAAACAAGTTGACACACACCATCTTTTTGTCGACTATAATCAGTCTTCGGTAGCCCCAAAGGGATCGTGTTTTTGCCGCAATGTCTGAGCTCGGTATACCTGCGAAGCTGATAAGGCCATGCAGAATGATGTTGAGCAATTACTGCAGCTCCGTCTGCGTAGGAATGGACCGGGAGTGCATCGCAATGGCACTATTTTTCAAAAAAGCGTCCAGTTGCTTACGTACGCTGACGACATTGACATCATAGGGCATACCAATAGAGATGTTACTGCTGCTATTAGTGCTATTGAACAGGAGTCTACTAAGATGGGTCTGGCAGTAAATGAGGGCAGAACAAAGTATATGTTTTGATTCTCAGATTACGACCGATAACTATACTTTTGATATAGTCAGGGAATTTATTTATCTTGGCTCCGCCATTACCACCAAAGATGATGTCAGTCTGGAGATCAAGCGCAGGATCTATCCGTGCTTCTTTATGGCGCAGAGGCATGGAACCTGTTAAGCACTGATGCAGCAGCCTTAAGAGTATTCGAGAGAAAAGTCCTACGTAAGATCTTCGGTCCAGTGCGGGTTGGCGATGATTTCCGCATCCGATTCAACAGTGATCTGTATGAGCTCCTCAACGACATAGACGCGGCTGCGCTGGCTCGCCCATGTCTTTCGAATGGAGTAGGATGCTCCGCCGAGACGGGTATTTGATGCGGGGATCTGCTGAAGTCGGCGAAGAGGACGAACTTATATGCGTTGGAAGGACCAAATCGAAGAAGCCCTGTCAGCGATTGGTCTGACCAATTGGCGTAAGAAGAAGCAGAGGCGCCTGGAAGGAAGTATTGCGACAGGCCGAAAGCCGTTAATCGTTTTGTTAATGGCCAATTAAGTAAGTAAGTAAGTAATAACCTACAGGAATTTGTTCTTTATTTCCTCAATTAGTTCCAAATTGTCCTCATCTGGTGCCAACACACGCGTGTATTGGTATCCTCCTTTTAAAAGAATTATCGTGTGTGGATATCGTTTGGACTCACTCGTTTATATTCATAACTGGTATTTCTATTTAATAATAGAATAGACTAGTAGAGAAAAAAAAACATTGAAATCTGTAAGAATAAAGTTGCAAAGTGTAAAATCTAATACGTATATTTCTTATGAACAAAGAATAATTTTAAATCTCTAAGCGTGGTACATTTCGCATGTTAGTATTGTTGGGGAATTTAAAGGTTTAATTTAAATTTTAATTTTAATTGATTTGTATTGTAGCTTTCTTTTTATTTTAAAGTTTGAAGTTGCATTACACTTTCATTTCAGACCTTCTTAGCACTTCAGCGTGAACTTTTGCTTCTTCTCATTGTTTCTTGTTACTTTTCTTTTGGTTGTTTGCGTTTCCGTTTCCGTTTCCTACTTTAAGGAAAAAGAAAAATGTAAAAGTCTCCCATAATTGAATTTAATGGCATATTCTCCACAATTTTGGTATATAAGGATGGGATAAAGATTTCATTTTTTCTCTTTCTATTATTGCCCGTCCGTTGTATTCACCAAGAAGAATAAGGGCAAATAATCATTTACAACTGAGAAAACACCAACGTTAGTGGTAATTACAAACTATAACTACAGCTGCTGAAACGTATACTGGAGATATGGCGAAAGTAGTGGTCAAGTCTAACCGACAGCCTGCTAGAGCTTTTTTACTATAAAATAAGCTCATATGTACTGTGAAATCTATCTCCTAAATACTCTCTTAAAGTCATACTGGGATTTTGTGAAAAGCATTAAGTCTTTGGGGACTTTGGTGGGCAAATCACATCATCACATCAGCAGCATTATGTCGTGTTAGAATACCAATAGCAGTTCGAACGTTCGCAACGCGTAATTTAGAATCAGAATCGATATAATCACGAAAGATTCGAATGAGCTTCCTTTAGCTTCCGGGCCAGTTATTATGCCAATAGCAAGAAAATCATGGGAAACGAAGTCCCGTTGAGGGTATTTGCACCTGTTTATGTTAGTTATGTAAACAAAATAGTGCAAAACTTTAAATTTTTGCCAACTATTCAATGCTTACTTACTTAATTGGCCATTAACAACCCGATTAACGGATTTTGGCCTCTGCTTCTTGCGCGTCTACGCCAGTTGGCCACACCAATCGATGACAGTCCTTTGGTCCTTCCAACGCATACAAGGTCATCCTCTTCGCCGACTTCCGCAGATCCCCGCATTAAATACACGTCTCGCCGGAGCATCCTCCTCCATTCGAACGACATGGCCAAGCCAGCGCAGCCGCTGGATGTTAATACGCTGCACAACGTCTATGTCGTTTAGGAGCTCATACAGCTCACTGTTGGATCGGATTCGGAAATCTTCGGCAACTCGTGCACCCGCTAGATGTTAGCTAATGTGTGCAGCGAAGTCCAATCCCCTGGACGTAAAAATGTTATCCAATGAAAACCAACTATTCAATGATTCAATTGAAAAATCAGGATCAGGGGTGAAAGTATGTCACTTTCAACAAGAAACCAACCTAGAGTTAAGGGGTTAATATCTAAGGATTTATCTGTCATGAGACTAAGAGAAGGATAACACTAACAGGCATTTTTTTGATTTTTCTGGAAATGAATCTTAAATGGGTATATGTGTGGAGTTCCTGGTGGAATTCCATTCTACCAACTGGAAAACATTTATCGAAACAATTTTGTGTTTTAACTCAGTAAAAAACTTTTCCTGAATAATTTTCATTACATTGCAGTTCGATTATCAGAATAAATATATACGTGGCACCCTCGTCTAGAAGAAAATCTAGTTTAAGCTGCCAAAAAGCAATCAATAGGTATTTCACTGGCTACCTGCCAATAAATGACTTTAGCAGCAAAGCTCGCAAACACCAGCACATATCCTTTTTTGATCTGACAACCACCGCCAATATAGGACTTAATTTCAAAAAGTCCAGAAAAATCTATTTCCAAGCTCTATACTGAAGTCACCGTAATCTAATAGGTAGAGTGGTACAAATCCCTGCTCAGACATCTCCAACAAAACAAAATACGAAAAAATATTTCTCTAGGACGACTTCCTGGCAAAAACTCTTACAATAAATTAAATTTCCAATAAAAAGTCTCTCAAAAATCTGTCGTTTGGAGTCGACTTTAAATCATGGAAAATTATGTATTAAATAAGTAAAAGCATTTACTTGAGCTGAAAGTGGCTAACAAGGAAAAATATGAAAGCTAACAAAACTATTCCCATATGTTATCAACTCTGGTGTTAATTGATCGAACTTTATGTATCTTCTGGGACGTTTAGGACGAACAGACATTTCCACACAGCATCACTATTAAACGAAAGAGGTGGAAAATGACGCAAAATATCAGCAGCTAAATAATACTCCCAGGTATACGTGGGTTTATGAACAACTACCAATGGACATTATTAACGACGGTAACATTTACAAATTACAGGAAAAATATGATTTTATTAAATGCGGCAAAAAATTGGGTAACATTCTTGAACATGGTGTACAAAGACATTGCTAGCACCATAAATGCAAACTCGGAGTATCCTTATGAGATAAACTATAGCAAAAGCAGACAGATTTTCGAGTTAAGGATCGACATTAAAAAAATATCTATGAATTTTTCTATACACTCAAACCTCTTTTTATGCGAATTTATTTTATGCGAATTCAAATTTATGCGGTTTCAAAATTCTCAAATTTTTTCTTTGCGAAAACGATTTTAAGGAAATATTGAATGTTAAAATCCAAAAAACGTGTTGTTTGTAACAAAGTTACTACTATCTTTAAATTTTTTCGGCATTTCCGGTTCTGATGTATGAAGTATTATTCAAATGCTATGGACGTGGAGTAATATTATATTTTTATTTTATTGAAAAATTATGTATTTTCTTCATTATTTGGAATTTTGTATTAGTTGTTGTTTATTTCCTATCTTTTTCCTTATATTGTATGGTCTCAGCAAGGGATTAATTTTTTGTTAATTTTTTATATGCGATTTTGTTTGAATTTTAAGGGTTAAATTTGAATTTATGCGCTTTTTATTTAAATCCCTATTAGTGGATTTTGTATGAAGGTAGTGTATCGTTTTATGCGAATTTGAATTATGCGATTTTTTGCGAAACGAATTAATCGCATAAAACGAGGTTTGAGTGTACATTGATTGATTGATTGATTTTTGTAAACACAATGTACTGGATAATGTAGTGGATTACCGCAACCAGGCGATTTACTGTACTGTCATCCATATATTAACCTCAATCTTATTACCTTGGCAAACATATCACTTGAAAAACACCCAAGTGTTACCTTCTGATGCGCATTAACGCCGAACAGGATATGGAACTTTGTTCTCCTCAGCAAGGAGTCATTTGTATGTACACCTTTTTTAAATCGGTTTTTCCGCTGTTTTTTGATGCGGGTCTCGTAATTCACTTTTGCCGAACGTTAAATAAATGACGACACTGCCTTGTTTAGTTTTTTCGAATAACAAAATTATTAACAACTTCTCCTTATATTCTTTTGGTATCTCTCTTCCTCCATTTCTGACGTCTACAGTGGCAAAAATATAAAAAGTTAATATGCACCACATGGGTCTTCCTTAGTTCCTTGTTTTCCTGGTTTAAATTCATTTAATATCGGTCGTTTCCTGCTTTTATTTACAAAACAATTAAAGTTTATTGTTTAACTTTTATTCTTTTACGCTTACAAAATAATTAAGTTAACGTTGTTGTATTTGTTGTTTTTAACAACACTTGCATGTACGAAAACATGGTACTTTAGAACTAAAAACAACAAAAAGCTGAAAACATAAAAATAAAAGAATTTAATAACTTGCAAGAGTATAGCTTTATAGCACAGGGGTTGCAAGTTTAAATAGAATTTATTTTACTTGAAAATATTTAAGATATTAGGCTTTTAGTATGTAATAGTTAAGAAAAATTAAAAAAAAACCAACATTTCTCAAGCAAGATAGTCCTCATTATTCTGCTAAGGTTGCAACTACTGCCTGTTGAAAGTGAATCCGAACAAAATTGGTTTGAAACTACTCACACGGAAATAGAAAATCTATTAATTTGGAATTATAAAGTAAAATTTACATACAATCCAGGCCCACTAAAGCAGCAACTGCTTTCTAACATGTTATAAAAAAGTTTGCCGTAATCCTAAGGTAATGAATTCGTGTGTATACATATAACAGATGTACCAGCATGAAGTGAGTCTCGTTAGTCAACATTTATCGTGAATGAGCCATACTATTTTTTTTGTGTTGGCTGATGATATCGGTCAAACATATTCAGTATATATCAAATCAGTCAACAAACAACATTAATATTTTTTTCTTCGTATTAAAGATAGTGAATTTTGTATTAGAATACTTTTCAGAAAAGATTTTCATTTGAAGAAAAGTACTGAAGAGTCGCATCGAATACTTGTCGAGACATATGGCGATCATGCTCCATCAGAAGCAAACATTCAGAGGATTGTTTACACGGTTCAGATATTTTGATATGAAAAATGAAGAACTTAGAAGACCGAAAAAAAAATTGTGAACAATATTGGATAAAGATAACAATAAATGGCACAAATGCTTTCCCAATCGGCGTATTCACCAGACTTGGCTCCTTTCGACTTTTAGTTATCATCGATAGTATACTGAACAATACGAACAGAGGAACAGATTTATTACCTAAAAGATGGAACAAGGAGAGTAGCCAGCAGTGGCCATAACTTCGAATAAAATATTGTTACGTTTTTACATTTTTAAAAACGTTTAAAATATGAGTTCGTTGCAAACTAAACAAAAATAATTTGGTATTTAGTTTCAATTAAATTCTTTATTGTACGCGCTATTTTTGTGTGCCACTGTTTATAACTTGTCGCTAACACGCAGATCTTTTCAACGGCGTTGGTCAAACAACAACTGTTTTCTTCACACGCAACGCGACTTCAAACAAAACTAACTGAACTCTTACTCTCTTCGTCTGCTTTGTCTTGCCTTTTTATAAGCCCACATAAACAGTCTGACGAACATTCTTGAAGTAGATGTTCCTGTTTTTCGCTTTCTCGAGAACTCTCGTAGTTTTATTGTTCTTTGCGTATTGTAGTTACATTCTTTGTTGTTACGTTCTCGCTTACTTGTGTCTATCCCCTTCTCTTTCATACTCATGGTTTTCTTTTTGTTTTTGTAGCTTTTGTTTATCATCTTAATGTTAAACGATGTTACACCGTTTCCCTTTTCGTAACAATATTTTTTATTTTCCCATTAAAATCTGTATTTTATTTTCAGAAACAAAAGACGCTTACTTCATACCGGTACAACTGGAAGCTTTTTTTTAGCTAAGACATACATGTGTATGTCAGGTCAGACATCAAAACGAAAATATGAAAATATTTCTTCGGCGACTTCCTCTCAGCAGATTTCTGGCAAAAACTCTGAGAGTAAATAAAATTGCCATGAAAAGCTTCTCAAAAAATCTGTCGTTCGGAGTCGACTATAAACTGTAGGTCCCGCCACTTATGTATAAAATTAACGCACACAACACAAGTGGTGTGAGAAGCTAGGTCGTAATCCTGACTGAAGGGTTGTAATGACCAATTATGTATGTATACATGTGTATTGTTAGAGCATTGAACGCACTACTTCTATTGTACCGGTAATTCTAAATTATTTCATTCTCTGACCGATGTCTCACAAATCTTTGAAAAAAATAATAGGATGGGAAAATGGAAACGTCTTTCAGTGAAGCTCGCACTTGCATCAAATAATAACTGTTTACTGATGAACTGAATATTCGATACATCGTTCTGATCTAGTTGCGGTTAGATGGGTATTTGACTTGTATATCTACGAACTAGGGGCAATGTATGTGGAAGCTATTATGAAGCCAAATAATCGTTCTATGTTTCAAAACAAGCCATATACTTTCCAGCATGATTCTGTGCCAGCTCAAAAAGCTAAAACGACTCAAGCCTGTCTCCGAAACAATCAATCAACATTCCTCTTCTCTGAAGATTGGTTGATCCCCAGATTTCTTCAATACAATGTGCGTTTGGTTATTGATGATTAGCCAATTCGTGAGTGATATACATAGGCGGAGATTTCGAATAATTATTTCTTTTTGTATGTTAACTATTTCAGACAATCGATGGAAATAGTTGAAATAAAATTTTAAAAATTTTACTGTAAGTAAATTTGAGAACTCAGAATCTGTAGTCATATTATATTGTTACGAAAGTGGAAATGGTGTTGTTAAAATAATAAGCAAAAGCTCCAAAAACAACACAATGGAGTTGATCACGCATAAAAACAAAAGCTCCAAAAACAAAACAATGCAGTTGTTCACGTGATCAACGAATGAGTAAGCATATAGCAACAAAAACAACAGTGCTTGTTTACAAGTTCGATGAATAAACAAATATAGCAACAACGACCGCGTATAAAAGAAATATAGCAGAAAGACAAACAAACAAAACAACAACAACTCTGCCTGGACGAAAGTAAATAAGATACACGAACAACAAAAATGGAAATAAGTTGTTTACATTTTTGGATTGTTCCCGAAGGTCGTCATCATCCTTCAAGGGCATTCATCACACTAATGATCCAGCGATATAAAAAGGCAAGACAAAGCGAGCAATGGTTGAGTTTGAATTTAATCGTGTAAGACGACGTCACGTCGGTGTGAGAATTAAATTTATCGAGCTTTAATTCAGTCAGACTTGTGTGCAGACAAGTTGCGTTTGAGAACACAGTTGTTAGTGTGGTGCTTATAAAAAGGTTGTGAGCAAAGAAGAATAACTAACAAGTGTTGTTGTTGCTTATAAAAAAAGGTTATAAGCAGAGAAATATAACGAAAAGGAGCACATATTGTGAAAGTTATCGTTGTATAAGTGAAAGAAGTTCGAACAGTGGCACGAAGGTTGTGCAGAAAATAAAGAATTGACTTAGAAGTAAACACAGATTTATTTTTATTTTATTTGCAATCTACGAGCTCATATTTTTAACGTTTTTAAAAGGTAAAAACGTAACAATTGGTGTCAGAAGTGGGATTGCAAAATTTAAAAATAAAAATAAATCAAGATGAAACTCGCCGAGTTAAGAGTGGAGCGGCTCAAACAAGAATTGAATAAATTAGCGCTACCAACTATGGGCACGAAGAATGAACTCCAGAGGCGGTTAAGGGAAGAACTTCGGAATCGTGGCATTGATGTAGATACTTACGACTTCGAAGACGAAGAGGAACGAGAACTACAAGCCCCTGCAACTCCTAGCGGTCTCGATATAAATTCGTTGCTAGCCGCTATGATGGAGAAAATGCAAGTAGAAAATCAAAAACTTCTGGCAGAGTCTCGGAAAGATAGTGAGCAAAGAATGGAAGCCATCCAACAGCAAATACAAGTAGAAAATCAAAAATTTTTTTTGAAAATTGAGAAGAAACTAGAAGCGAACACGAAGGAGATGCAAGAAATACATAGGTCGGTTAGCAAAAGAATTACGAGTGTCGAGGAAAAGGTGTCAAGCTTGGAGAAGAACGTTGACACGAAAGTAATGAATTTGGAAAAGTCCGTTGAGGGAAAACTAGTTATAATGGAGGAAAAGATCAACAACCTCCAGAGTCAGCGACCGGAACCAGTGCGAATTGCATCGGAAGGAACCAGCAGGATTAAAACTCCTTGCTTTGATGGTAGCTCGCCCCTGTCCGTATTCAAATTTCAATTCGAGACAGTAGCCAGCAGGAACGGATGGGACGATGAAGAGAAGGCTTTGGAGCTAATCCTGGCGTTAAAAGGTGCCGCAGCCGAGATTCTAGAGGTCATGCCAGCCAGCCGTAGAAACAACTACAACGATTTAATGGTGGCTTTACAGCGCAAATTCGGTGACGAGCATAAACGAGAACTATACCGCATGGAGTTAAGGTGCAGAGCGCAAAAGGCTAATGAGTCGCTTCAAGCCTTTGCAATGGAGGTTGAGCGATTGGTGCAGCTAACATACCCCGGTGAAAACCACCCGTTGATAGACAACTTCAAGACCGAGGCGTTTGTTAACGGAATACGCGACCCAGACATCAAATTGGCGGTATGTTCTGCACAAAAGGGAACCTTTGCAGAGACCGTGGCCTTTGCACTAGCCCAGGAGACCGCTCGAACGATTTCTAGACCATCAGTAGGCAAAGTTCGAAAGATGGAAGTCGTGGATGAAGAGGAAAGCCTTTTAAATAAATTTAAAGAAATGATTAAACAAGTTTTGGCAGAAACTGGACAAAAGGCTAAGATTAAATGTTTCAACTGCGGAAGGGGCGGCCATTACCAACGGAACTGCAAAGAGCCACGAAAAAGGTCAAGGTCCGTCTCGCCAGCAAGGAATGATAAACGGGCGAACCACCAACAGCCTACACAAGACTCCCCGTTAAACTAAAACGAGCTAGCACTGAGGGGCAAGTGCTGGCTCCCACAAGCAAGGGCCCCACAATCTCCATATCAGTAATGCAGCAAAACAACAACAACCTTACGGCGTGCGGATACATAAACGGCAGAAAATACACCTTCACTATAGACACAGGAGCGACGCAGTCTATCATCAGACCAGATGTAGTGAAGGGAAAGTGTGAGGCACTTAGTAACGTAAGACTACGGACAGCTACTGGAGAGTCTGCCACCGTCCACGGAAAAACAGAGGCGAAGGTGACGATAGCCAACCTCAGCGTCAGCCATGTTTTTATTGTTGCCGATATTGTGGACGAGGTTATCATTGGTGCCGATTTCATGATAGCCCATGGCATCAATTTGAATATGGGGCAACAGATAATGAGTTGGCGGAATGTAGAGATACCTCTTGACGTGGGGTACAAGCATCAAGTACACGTCAGAAGGTTAGTTGCTGTCGAACCACAAAAATTACCACCACAGAGTGAATCGCTGATATGGGCACGCATGGAGGGAGATTGTGAGGAAAACCGCTTGTGGGTTGTGGAACCAGCGGAAATTCAGACGGACTTGTTATCCGGAAAAGCCCTCGTCAAATCCACCGAACAGAAAATAGTCCCGGTGAGGGTACTAAATCTATCAGGCCAAGAAAGAGTTATCTCTAAAAACTCCGAGGTGGGTCAATGTGCTCCAGTAGAGGCGGTAATAAACAGTGTACCATCGCCGAAACCTGCCGAGATGTCAGCCAATGACCAACAGGAATTTGGTAAAAATGTGGAGAAATGGGTGGCAGGTCTAGCAGCTTCAGAAAGAAATAAAGCCAAAAAGCTGCTAAAGAGGTACGCTTGCGCTTTCGCCGCGAACAATAAAAGTCAAGGTAGGACAGCCATGGTCAAACATGAGATTGATACTGGCGAAGCAAGACCAATAAAACAAGCACCCAGAAGTATACCGCTAGCGAAGCGTAATGAGGTCAAAGAGCTAGTCGACGAAATGAAGAGGAGCGGTGTAATCGAACCATCATCTGGTCCATGGAGCTCACCTGTAGTCTTAGTTAAAAAGAAAGATGGCAGTACAAGATTCTGCGTAGACTACAGGAAGCTGAATGACGTCACTAAAAAGGACAGTTACCCGCTACCGAGAATTGACGACACGCTTGACACGTTAGCCGGAACAAAGTGGTTCTCCACATTGGACCTACAAAGCGGATATTGGCAGGTGGAGATTGCAGACAAGGACAAGGAAAAAACTGCATTCAGCGCGAATGGCGGCTTATGGCAGTTTAAAGTCATGCCATTTGGGCTCTGTAATGCTCCGGCTACGTTCGAGCGGCTTATGGAACGTGTACTAAAGGGCCTGCATTGGAAGACTTGTCTGGTGTATCTCGATGACATAATAGTGATGGGCAGAACTTTCAACGAACACCTCGAGAACCTGGCAGAAGTTCTGCGACGAATATCAATGGCTGGCCTAAAGTTGAGCGTTAAGAAATGTACATTCTTCCAAAAACAAGTGAAGTATTTGGGGCATCTCGTTACAGCAGATGGCATATCCACGGATGAATATAAAATACGAACAGTAAAGGACTGGCCTCGTCCTCAGAGTCTTCATGAATTACGCAGTTTTTTGGGACTATGCACATATTATAGACGCTTTGTGCCTAATTTTGCCAGTGTGGCGGCAAGCCTGCATGAACTCACCAAGAAGTCAAAGGTGTATCAATGGGGTGAGTCACAGGAGAAGGCATTCCAGACATTAAAGGACTTATTATGTGCCGCACCAGTTTTGGCGTATCCAGTCCCAGGGGAAAAATTTATTTTAGACAGTGACGCTAGCGGATACGGTATTGGTGGTGTACTGTCCCAAGTGGTCAATGGGACTGAGAAAGTCGTAGGGTATTATAGTCGCACACTGTCAAAGCCTGAACGGAACTACTGCGTGACCCGACGTGAGCTACTTGCAGTGCTGGAATGCATAAAACATTACCATAAGTACTTGTATGGTCAACATTTTCTACTAAGGACCGACCATTCCGCACTGCGATGGCTACTACAATTCAAGAACCCTGAAGGACAGTTAGCACGTTGGATTGAGCGCCTCCAGACTTATGACTTCAGCATTGAACATCGAAGAGGTACGAAACATGGAAATGCTGATGCTCTCTCACGCCGACCATGCAATTTAGAGTGTAAACATTGCGCGAAGGCTGAGAAGAAGGAATCCATCATCGACATCCGGCTAACGCAAATCGATGCCGAAGAAGACTGGTCTGAAGCCCAAAGGAGTGACCCAGTATTGGCAAAAGTTATAGCAGCTAAAGAACAGGACAAACGGCCTACCCGAAATGAAATAGCAGCAGAAGGTCCTCTTACAAAAGCATATTGGGCACAATGGGACAGCTTAAAAGTAAGAGACGGGTGCTTATATCGACTTTGGGAAAGCGCTGATGGCAAGACCTCATCCAACCTAATAGTGGTGCCTTCCTCCAAAACGAAAGAAGTGCTAAATGAGTTCCATAATGGAGCCAGTGGAGGGCACCTTGGCGTAACAAAGACCCTGGAAAAACTAAAACAGCGTTTCTATTGGGTTGGATGTCAGCAAGCTGTGGCTGATTGGATTGCAAACTGCCCCCAGTGTATGGCAGCTAAAGGTCCCGTAAGGAGAAGTAGAGGTCGACTGCAACAATATAACTCGGGCGCACCTTTCGAGCGGATAGCGATGGACGTGGCAGGCCCGTTTCCCGTCAGCAACGCCGGAAACCGCTATGTACTCGTCGTGATGGATTACTTCAGTAAATGGCCGGAAGTGTATGCCATACCCAACCAAGAGGCGAACACCGTAGTAAATGTTTTTGTGAATAACTGGGTATGTCGCTATGGGGTTCCGATAGAACTACATTCCGATCAAGGCCGAAATTTCGAGTCAGCTGTATTCAAGGAAATGTGTGAAGTATACGGCATTAGAAAGACTCGAACGACGCCACTTCACCCTCAGTCCGACGGAATGGTAGAACGATTTAATCGAACCCTGGAGGAATACTTACGAAAAGTAGTGAGCGAGCAACAGAGAGATTGGGATGAACATATTCCGAGGTTCCTACTGGCGTACCGATCCGCGGTCCATTATTCCATATCTAGATCACCCGCCAAGGTTATTTTTGGGACTGAGTTAAAACTGCCCGGTGACTTGGAGTTTGGTTGTAAGCCCGCCACAGAGAGGGATGACGCATATACTGCAAAACAAGAAAGTTTAAATGAACTTCATGAATTTGTGCGCACCCGTATTAAAATGGTAAGCGATAGCATGAAAGCCAGATATGATCGTGCAGCAAATACCAAGGGCTTCCATGAGGGACAGCTGGTTCTATTTTACAACCCAAATCGGAAGAAAGGGTTGTCTCCCAAGCTACAAACCAGCTGGGAGGGACCTTATAAAATAATTAAAAGGTTAAATGACGTCGTATACAGGATACAAAAAGCCAACAGCCCCCGAGCCAAAATGAAGGTCGTGCACATAGAGCGACTGGCGAAATATGGGAGAGGAGATAATGAGCCTATTCGGGATGAACAGGCTTAAGTGGGCGGCAGTGTTACGAAAGTGGAAATGGTGTTGTTAAAATAATAAGCAAAAGCTCCAAAAACAACACAATGGAGTTGATCACGCATAAAAACAAAAGCTCCAAAAACAAAACAATGCAGTTGTTCACGTGATCAACGAATGAGTAAGCATATAGCAACAAAAACAACAGTGCTTGTTTACAAGTTCGATGAATAAACAAATATAGCAACAACGACCGCGTATAAAAGAAATATAGCAGAAAGACAAACAAACAAAACAACAACAACTCTGCCTGGACGAAAGTAAATAAGATACACGAACAACAAAAATGGAAATAAGTTGTTTACATTTTTGGATTGTTCCCGAAGGTCGTCATCATCCTTCAAGGGCATTCATCACACTAATGATCCAGCGATATAAAAAGGCAAGACAAAGCGAGCAATGGTTGAGTTTGAATTTAATCGTGTAAGACGACGTCACGTCGGTGTGAGAATTAAATTTATCGAGCTTTAATTCAGTCAGACTTGTGTGCAGACAAGTTGCGTTTGAGAACACAGTTGTTAGTGTGGTGCTTATAAAAAGGTTGTGAGCAAAGAAGAATAACTAACAAGTGTTGTTGTTGCTTATAAAAAAAGGTTATAAGCAGAGAAATATAACGAAAAGGAGCACATATTGTGAAAGTTATCGTTGTATAAGTGAAAGAAGTTCGAACAGTGGCACGAAGGTTGTGCAGAAAATAAAGAATTGACTTAGAAGTAAACACAGATTTATTTTTATTTTATTTGCAATCTACGAGCTCATATTTTTAACGTTTTTAAAAGGTAAAAACGTAACAATATGTAAGTCGTTTCACTTGCCTGCCAAATGATGTCCAATATATTGGACAAAGTTACCCAGGAGTCTTGTTTCTTATTAACAAAAGTGTAATTTAATAATTCAAAAATGTATTTATAAATGAAATTGGGCGAAATTAGTTACACGCTTTATACAAAGATAAACCTCAAATTTGTAAAGTTCATTTTTTCGACTTTCATGTACATTTCTTAGTTACCAAGGAATTTTCAAGAAAAAAAGTAACAATATATGCTGTAAATACATATGTACATTAAATATCAACTGGGGTTAGTGTCATTATCCCGCTGGAACTTGCATTGAAGTGTCATATTTTTTTCGACATAATGTAGCACAAAATTTTGAGCACAATCCATTACTTTCTAATGCCTTGTATACATTATTGTGATCTGACACGATAGTTTAAAAATTACATCCAAACAACAATGTTACCATCGCAATGCTTTATACAGCGTAAGTCCGTTTCAAGACTAGAAGCCATGATAGCTGGCATATTATTGTTTGGAGGTCATTTTTGTGTTACATACCATAAATTTATCAGAAATTTTCCTATTTTGCTTACTCATTCATCAAATCTGTAAGTGCGAAATTGATGTTCTTATTATTTTTCACATCACTGTAGTTTAACATCAAATATAAGATTTTAATGTTGCATAAGAGAAATATGTAGTTGGATATGCATTTCTTATACAATTTGATACGTATTTTATGTTTAACTCTGACTGCTATTCATTAGATTATACTATAGCGACTTCGGGTTCGGCCTGTACTACAACTACTTTATTCTGTTCTAAACCTAACATAAGATTTTCACTTCATTCAAGCATTTGTGCTCATATTCTGGAGTGTGTTTGTATAGTTTCATTGAATTTCCCATATTTTCGAAAGAGTGTACATATTACAATACATTCTTCTATGTTTGGTTTCTCTTTGTAGAAATAAAAGTTAAAATATTGAAATAAATAAAGAAAGTATCTCAAAATTGAGAATTATTATGTGTTTCGGACTTATGACAGACACATAAGTTCCATAGTAGTAGTAAACAACCCAACAAAAACAAACTTTCAGAGAGAATTGAAGTTGCTTCAACACAAATATTATTTACACTGGCATTGTTGCTCGTATTTCAACATAGAATGCCTTAAAGTAACGGTTTATTCAAAGACATTTCTCAGAAATAATACATGCACACATATACGAGTACACAAGTTCTTGTCCTGTTTTGTTTCTAATGAATCATTCTATTATAGAATCATTATAAATACTTACATGCACTACATAAAGCCAAACATACATCCATTTATACTATACATACACAAATAGTTTATAGTTCTAACATTTTATATATTTTTTCCTGCCTTTCGTTGTTGTTCAATTTTTCATATCTTTCCTTCCGTTTTAGTTTAATTTTTCCTCTTTACAATTGTATGTATAGTTGGTTTTAATATCAGTTATAACCATCACAGTGTGTTAATTTGAAATTTACTTTATTGGCAAACACTGTACAGTGTGATCGAAGATTGTAAAATATACACGTGGCCATTAAATATTGATCGAATGTTTTTGATTTTTTGAAAAATTATGAACAATACCTCTCGGAAACCAAAAGACTTACATATATCGAAGTTTCTATTGTTCGAAGATTTTATAATAAACAGATAGAAAAAGGATATTCGATAGAACTTAAAGGCAGTAAAAATGTAGATTCCGAACGCACAAGTTCACAATTGACTACATAGATGGATTACGTGTTATCATGCACCCGTCGCTTTGTCGTGTATCTAGTAGATAGTGCGTTTGCTTATTGGCACATTTCAAACCACAGGTCAGACATCTTCAACAAATCGAAACTGAGAAAAATATTTCTTCCGCGACTGGGAGTAAAAAAACATTGTCATGAAAACGTCTCTTAAAAATCTGTCTTTCGGAATTGTCTTTAAACTGTAGGTCTCGCTGCTCATGTATAAAATTAAAGCACACAACATAAGTGAAATGAGAAGTTAGGTGGTTATCCTGACTGAAGGGTTGTAAGGACCAATCATGTCAATTTCATGGCAATTTTATTTCAATCCCATTTAAAAAAGGCTAGGGGCTGTAGACGTATGATTGTAGACGTATTTTCTATGTGTCTGTATATAACACATAATGAAACTTGAAATTACATTGCTTTTCGTGTACTTAATTTTAAAATTTGCGTTGAATACCATATAAGTTCACTGCAAGTAATAATTTAATTCCCAGCTTTACACAACACCACGAACTTTTAATTTTTAAAGATGCTTTAATTGACTACATGAAGAAAATTTATTTCCCAAGTTGTTCAGCAAAATTTTAAACTTTCTTCTGTTGGTCATACTGTTTAATGGGTTTATGGTTGTTAGTCTATCTTATGGACAGAGCAGACTATTTGTAAACACAGCAATATTGTTGAATTTCATTAGAAACTTTACAAAAATTCATCCAGCAGAATTGTTATTTTTTTTTTTTTGTTTAAAAATGTATGCAAACATTTGCCAGCCAGTATTTTAGGAAAAATATTTCTTTGTCATGTGTGTTATGTGTGTCTGAAACAAGTTCGCCATTGTTTAGAAACATTGGTGTTTATGAACATTTTATTTATTCTTTATTATATTGTATCAAAGGGAGTGTTAAATGGAATTCAATTCTTGACTATAAAGCGAATTGATCGTAGAATTTTTGTTCCCAAGCAATAACAACCTCAGTCGCCTTAAGTCAATTTGAATTATAAATTCTATCACGTTCTACTAACAAAACCTCATTTTCACATGAAATCCTATTTCTTTAACAATGTTTTGTAATAAACGACTAAATATAACAAATAAGACTTTCATTATCGTTTTGATCTTAGGCTTGTCCGCATAAATTTTCAAAATTATAAAGAAAATTTTAAAGTGACTGTGTTACATAATTGAAATTTTATATTCATTTCAAAGACCTATTAATACATATATAAATATGTCGCGTGTGTTAATTTTATACATGCATGGCGGGACCTACAGTTTAAAGTCGACTTCGAACGTCAGATTTTTTAAAGAAATTTTTTATGGCAATTTTATTTACTCGCAGAGTTTTTGCCAGAAATATGCTGAGAGGAAATCATCGAACGTATATTTTTCATATTTCGTTTTGTTGGAGATGTCTGACCTAAAGTTTGAACCATGGCTTTACGTCTATAATAAGCCAATAATATAATAAGTGTAATATAACATCATAAAAATGCCCGTTACGGATTTTCTGCCTGCCATAGACTTTGGCTTCACGCTGTACTTTATCATTGGCATTGTTTGTTGCATATTTGCATACACCAACGACTTAAGGAAAGACCACAAAAAATAATCTACCGTAGTCAAATCGCATGATCTCGGTTGCCTGTACAAATCAGATCATGCCCTCATATCGCTTGTACAGAATACCTTACTAAGCTTACATGTGCCGTGTGGTACGTAGTGTCAGCACGCTGTCTTGTTTTTATTTACGCCATATTATATAATTGTGTTCGACCAATATCTAAAGTACAATAACTCTGTAGATAGACTCGCAATCTGAAATCTTTTTAGATTTTGTTAAAGGAAAACTTCCTAAATAATGCTGTATATTATGTTATCTGTGAAAACAAGTTTTATTAGCTTGAACTGCACAAAGAGAAGACATTGTAGTCAGTAACAGTTCTTCCACTATTTTTTTCTTCCTACATCTCAAAACTCATACATTTATTTTAAGCTACTTGTGCACTTTTAGTTGTGTAAAATGTCTTTACCTTCTTTAACATTAACATAAAAATTTTCAAAGGAAAAGAAAGACTTGAAATAAAAGAATTTTGATTTCAAAGCATATATATTTTCATTTCACTTTTTTTGGTTTTGTTTTATTTTTTTTTTACTTCTTTAGCTATTTTTAGGCAATTCTTCTCTGCATTATTTTTTATTTTAATTAGGATGTTCTGTTTTTAAACTTCAGATTATTATTTTTATTAAAATCAAATTGTAATGAATACGTTTCTAATTTTTCCCTTTTTAATTACAACTTTTTCTGTTTGGAAGTTGACATTTTGAGGTACACTTCTCCTCCTGAAATGTGTCCTCTAGAATGTACCCAGTTACTACTACACCATATGCTGACACAAAAAAAAAAAAAAAACAACCAAGAGATGTTGTAAAGTGCAGGTTTTTTTTTATATTTTTTCAACTTTTTTTCCGTTGTATACCTTCAAGTAGTGAATTATTTAATATTTCCCTTTTAAATATTTCATGAAAAGAAAAATAGAATTACATAGCACTTACATGCTTATATAAACGAAGTGTTCGTTACAGTGACACTGTTTAGGGGTATTTTTTTTAATCTAGACTTATAATTGTAATTTATAAGACCGATACTAAATACTCACTTACTTACTTAATTGGTCATTAAAACACTTTAGGCAGGATTACGACCTAGCTAGTCCTAGTGGTTCAAACGTCTATGATCAATGAAAAGGTTGGTCTTCACATCCCTTAATTGTGTGCCGTAATTTGTCAAATCGGTTGTTTCCGTAATCTGAAGAAATATTATCACTTACATGTTGCGCGTTAATTTTATCAATGAGTGGCGGTACGTACAGTTTTAAAAGTCGACTATGAACGACGGATTTTTAATAAACTTTTCAATGTTAATTTATTTGTTGTCAGATCCAGAATACGTGAGGTTACGGTCCAAACCTTAGATCAGATATCTCCAGCAAAACGAAACATGAAAAACTATTTCTTCGGCGACTCCATCTCAACAGATTTCTGACAAAAGCTCTGAAGCTCTTCTCTAAAGTTTGTCGTCCGGAGTCGACTTTTAACTGTAGATTACTCCACTACTGTATAAAATTAACATACACAAGTTATGTCGTGAGAAGCTATGTCGTAAACCTGACTGAAGGATTGTAATGACCAATTATGTATGTGTATATTAAATTTAAAACTATTCATAATTTTTAATGAATTTATTTTCATATATAAAAAGTATGCCATGATATACTATTAATTTTTTTATTTAATTATAACGATACGATAAATCTAATTTACTATCTGCAAAATATAATTTTTTCTATTAAATAAATGCAAAAATATTAATGCTGGTCCATGTTCGGTTATTTTTTTTTTTTTTTTTGTTTTATTTAGTGTTAATGATTTTCCTCTTTTATCACTGCCACGAGCGGTGTTCTCCCCTTTACCCTTTTATTTACCTTACCTTACCCTAAACAATAGAAACAAAAAAAAAATTTTTTTGACTAAATTTGTAGAGGGGTATTCAAACATATTTTATATTCGAATAGCTGTTGGATAAAAGTCCCATTGATTGTATACCCTATTCCTATTTTAATTCCCCTGCTACAACATTTTTTGTTACTATTATAAAAGGGGACATCAGTTTTTATTAGTGTATGTAAATACATATCCTTGTTTATATGAAAAAAAAACGACAAACTTTATAAGCAACAGCAGGAAATGTAATTTTACCCCGTGACTATACTAAGAGCCTATTTTAGTTTTTTTGCCTTGTAGCCTTTGGCGTTTACACTTGGATGCTTCCTTTTTTGTTGAGATTAATGCTATTTATAAAATTAAAACTCCGAAATTTTTGATAAAAATTGTTTTTTTTTATCGTTACATAGAAATAATAGCAGCGGTGACATTCCAATAATTTAAATGTAGTCGACATATGCAATTCTAGTAGGTAATGTGTAGTCTTAGTAGATGCGTGCCCGTGGTTTATCTGCTGACTCAACCATCTCAAACAAAACGAAACATGACAAGTATTTCTTTGGCGCATTGCTCTCAGCTGTTCTCAGGCTTCTATTAATGTAAATGCCAAGATATTTTATATGCGAATACAACTTCATTATAGATATTTCCTTCACAATGCTAGTGTTACTTGTTCACATTTTTGTTCATTCACTTTAATTCGCCATATCTTGGAAAATGTGTTCCTGAAGATGCCGAGACGCGTAGTAGTAGTTCACATCCGTACAAAGAGTAGTAGTGTCATCAGCAAAGGTAAGTATTTGTATGAATACTCAATGGTAAGTCTGAAGTATAAATTAGGCATAAAATGTATATAATACAGAGGTATTATAGCACCAATCTGCCGGTTTCTCAGGAATCGCCCTCATTAATGAGAAGCACAGTTATAACACAGTTTTCTAACAGCCTATTCTATTTGAGTGAAAATTTGGTTTCAACTTATGAATCAGCCCCTCATACCATACCTTGTCAAATGCTTGCGAAATGTCCATTAAAAAGGAGGGACCATTATATTTTCCCTTCGAATGTCCTTCTGTGGTTTATTCAATGGTGTTATGTTTCTTTCTGAATCCAAGCTGATGGTCAGGAACACATCTACTTGCATTTAATATCGGCATGAGTTTAGATATTAAAAAAGTTTCTAAATAGATTTGACTGTTTTGGTAATAAATTTCTGGCCTGAAAGACTCCGCATTTCTTTGATCCTTTGAGCCAGGCTGAGGTATGAGTTTTTAAAAAAGTTTAAAATAATAAAATTATAACTCAAATAATTACACCGACCTAAATAATTACACCGTATCGATTCTCTTTATCAACTCATTTCCTTATTTAATATTTTCTTAATCATAACATCTTCATTTACTTTATTTCTACTGTTAAGGATATTCAGCAACTCCTATGCCTATTTATCGCTGAATTTCATATTGTCATTAAATATAAAATTAGCTTAGAGCTAAGGGAGTACATATTAATTGGTGAATGTAAAAATTCATTATTCATTGAAATTGATGATGTTATTCAATATAAAACAAAAATAAAATTAAATAAAAAGAAAATAAAAGGAACAATACAACGGCAATCACATTGTCATTCTTATTAATGTTGTTGCGAAGCATTTCGCAAAATCGAAGAGAAAACAGTCTGCCAATTACCTTATCAGACATTCCATTGGAAGACATTGCATAGTTCTAACCATAGTCGCCATAGATGTGATCCTCATTAAAAGATGCAATGGGCTTAAGTCCAACAGAACCTTCAGCTTCGTTATAGGACACATTGTAATTGCTGTGGTTATACCTGTCTCTGAATCTTATCAACTTCGGTGGTTTGAAGAATGTATTTACATTATATTTACAGACCGACTTTATAGTCTTGTAGGTAGTGTGTTAGCTGATTAGATGAAAGTCCTGGCTCAGATATTTTGAACATAACAAAATAGGAAAGAAATATATCTTTCGGCGACATTCTTTTAATCATAATTGGTCATTACAACCCTTCAGTCAGGATTTCGACATAGCTTATGTTGTGTGAGTTAATTTTATACATGAGTGGCGGTACCTACAGTTTAAAGTCGACTATTAAGGACAGATTTTTTTGAGAAGCTTTTCATGGCAATTTTATTTTCTCTCAGAGTTTTTGCTAGAAATCTGCTGAGAGGCAGTCGCCGAAGAAATATTTTTTTTCGTATTTCGTTTTGATGCCTGACCTGGGATACGAACCCGGATTTTACGTCTAATAAGCCAACACACTACCTACTAGACTATGGCGACTAATTTTAATAGTCTTCTGGCAAAAACTCTGAGAATAAATAAAATTGGCATGGCTTTTCAAAAATCTGTTGTTCAGAGTCGACTTGAAGATGTAGGTCCACACACAACATGGGCGGTGTGAGAAGCTAAGTCATAATCCTTGCAGAAGGGTTGTAATGACCAATTGTAATTTTTATTAAGTTTTTAACTGAGGGGCGTCCAATAAAAAACATTGATATTGAACAATAAAAAGAAAATGGTATTGTTTTCATGTAACGATAAGTATGTTCAAAACATTGGTGTCTTAGTTTTGTTTGTATATTGTACAGAGTTTCCAAAAGAAGTTGTATTGAAAAAAAACGCAATAAATAAATAAAACAATACAGATGACATTCGTATTGTTTTGATTATAAAAGCATTACAGAGCCATTGATCAAGTTGTCGAAAAATAAAATATAAATTAATCTATAATAACAACTCTAATGCAAACAATATGGTCAAATGACAACAGATCTCTAGTAAACAGATTTATAGCCAAATACATATTCAATAAGGCCAAGGAACAGTTTAATTTATTTATTCATCCTTCAAAATGTGAATGAAACAAAGCAAAAAGACTATACCAAGAACGCAAAAGAAATCAATAAAGAGAACAAAAGAATTAAAGAATTAAGGGGAAGAAAATAAAAAAAAGAATACTCAAGGATTTCTTGTGCTAGTGGACATTTACATGTTAATTTAGTTGGAAAATAAGTATCTTGGAAATTGATGAACGAAATTGGCAGGTTATTTTGCGTTTTCCATTTATTTTGTATTTTCTGTTTATTTTATTATTTTCTCTTGTCAACCTTGGGCTAAATATTACACAATTTATTCAGTTCACTTGAATCGATATTCAGCACATGTAAGAGAAAAATACAAGAAGTAAAGAAAAAAGTACTATTTTGCCAAAGATAAGTAAAAAAAGTATGTGAAAAGGTCAATCAACAACAACGAATGGCTTTTAATGCAACTTTTTTTTTTGTCGTTTTGTCGTATTTTTCTTAAAATACATTCGATGTGAGAACTATGTTATTTGTCTGCTAATCCTGACAATTTATTTGGAATTGTAAAAATGATCGGCAAACATTCGTTTTCACAATTCCAAGAGTTGACCTTCATCAAAATATTTTGGATTGCGTAAAAAGGTCAACAAAAAATTTTATGCAAACAAGCACACTTCAGTTGATATTTTTTAGGGGTTAGGCTGTAAAGACTGCATGGATACTTCAAATTACTTAATATTTAATATCGTAGATTAACTAACTCTGTCTCTAAGGCATTGTGTACTGAAAAGATTAATACTGTTACGAAAATGGAACAATCTGGATACTGGTGTTTTGCTTTTACATCGTTTAACATTAAAATTATAAACAAAAGCTACAAAACAAATGTGGCCTTAGTCTAGTAGGTAGTGTGTTGGCTTACTAGACGTAAGGCGTAGACGGTTCAAACCCCTGGTCAAACATCAAAACGAAATATGAAAAAATATTTATTGGTCGAATTCCTCTCAGCAGATTTCTGACAAAAACTCTGAGAGTAAATGAAACTACCATGAAAAGTTTCTCAAAAGTTTTTCGTTCGAAGCCGACTTTAAACTATATAAACTTAACACAAGAATGTGTTCATTTACTTCGTCAGAGAATTTACATCTTAGGTTCGAAATGATTCCCGTTTTGAACAAGTGTACTTCAGAGCCTTGTCAAGGGACCGGTTATTAGCCTTAGATTACGTACACATGTACATACATAATTGATTATTAAAACCCTTCAGTCAGGTTTACGACCTAACTTCTCCCAGCACTTATGTTGTGTGTGTTAGTTTTATGCATAAGTGGCGGGACCTACAGCTAAACGCTCCGAACGATAGGTTTTTGAAAAACTTTTAATGGCAATTTTATTTACTCTCAGATTTTTTGCCAGATGATTGCTGAGGCATTGCATTGCATGATGTGAATGATTAACATAAACGCAAAATTATTTTTCGGACGTAATCTTGTGTATTTGAAACAAGTTATGTATGAACCGATTGCATTATTTTGATATTTAAAAATTAAAGTTTTTTACTTTCCCAATTTCAATTAGACCGTTTGGGCAGTTGCCTATACTTTTAAAATGTTCTTGGTTGGCATAATAACGATTAGGAGTGCTAACAAAATTCGTTCTTCTTTAAATTTTTACAAAATTTCTTTCGCTAACTTTTACATTTTCATTTCTATTAATCATTATGGTAATGAGCTGCTAATATTAAATTCATTAAATAAATTTTTGAATTTAAAACTTTTCTTTTTAAGTGCTATAATCTAAAACTATTACCACAATATCATATCCATTTCCTTTTGCTTGCTTCATTTTGTTAATCAAACCATAGTAAAAATAGCTTGCAGCATTTAAATAAAGTGAAATTTAAAGGTTATGACTCCGTACCATATCTGTTTTTGTGCGCTTTAACTATATGAAAACTATTCTAATCTTTCATGCTGTAGATACAATGCAATGGCAGAATGAAAAAATTAAAAAACATTACAGAATTAATTGCACCAATTTTATCCAATTAGAACAATTAACTTGGTATTGCGTGGAAATTAAATACGTTTCCTCATTTAGTTTTTGGGTAAAGAAATAGATAGAGAAGTTGGTTATTAATATAAAAGGGTTTTAGTGGTTAAACGTAACAATATAGGCAAAACTAAAGCAAATGTTTTCATTGCCTTTTCATTTTAACAAATTTAAATTTAAATTTTAATACAGAATTTAATACTGGTTTAATTTATCATAAATTTTTGAATAACAACTATCGTCAGTATAAATTTAATATAAACAAACAAAAACTCAAAATTCAATAACAAAACTACCTACTTCTCACATCACGTTAACCACTAGTGGTGGGACCACAGCTGCCAGATTTGACGATTTATCGTCATTTTGACGATTTTGTGCTCCAAAAATATCATATTGACGACCTGACGATTTATGCCCTTATTTTGACGATTTTTAGCAATTAAAAATTTACATTATTTTCTTTACTTTAGTACATTAAAAGCCTCCTTAAGCTTTGTATTTGTTATGCAGTTGTTGCTGTTGGAAATTTTTGTTAGTAATAACAACGAGTAAAGTATTATATTTTTAAGTTTCTGTATTTTATGGCTTTTTAATCCCTTAATAGCCAAAAAATTACAACTTCTAAATAACATCATAGTTGAGCATAAATTGTCATTTGCCGTTGCAGACAATTTTAAAAATTCGATTATACCTTCTAATATTACCATCGGAAGAACAAAGGCAAGTGCCACTATTTTGTTTCATATGAACAACACTCAAAGGATGGCATTGTGTTTGGAACTAGGAAAATATATTATAGGAAGGAGGAAAAATAGAGCAATGTTTTTGGACACTAGGTTTGAATATTTTTATACCATAAGTAACAGAAAAAATCTCTGCAGGAAGGGAGTTCCACATACGAATAGTCCGTCAAATAAAGAGATTTTGTCTGTAACGCAGTGTGCAATACACTAGCCAATCGACCACATACGGATGTGTTGGCCGAGAAAGACGAGTGTTACGTAGGAATACATAATTTTCATAAACAAGTCCCCTTATTTCGCTCGCGCAATATCGGTTGTAGTAGCGATAGAACAGTGAAATATTAGACACATTGCAACAATGCTTCAATGAATCAATGGTGTTGGACTACGGCCTCTCCTGTAAACGGTCGAGAAGTCTCAAAATAGACATTAAGGGCCAACTCATACATGAAAGTTGTATTCCATTCTCGGTCGGTTATTAATGGCGTAAATGGTAAGTAGACCAGATGAAGTGAAGGCACTGAAAAATGTGTCATTTCTAGCGAACATCACACTGAAATTTCATGCCCATAACGTCAAGATCTTTTGACTCCCTAATATTTACACCACACATGGGTACAGATGATACAATATTATTGCTGCTTAACATTAACTTTATATGTTTTTGTTTTTAAAAACCTTTCAATTTATTTATTTATTTTTTCAGACGATTTTTTTTACGATTTCAATGAACGAGTTTGACGGTTTGAACGATTTTTTCTCAAATATTTGACAATTTGATGATTCATTAATCTGGCAGCTATGGGTGGGACCGACAGTTTAAAGTCGTCTGGGAACAACAGAATTTTCAGAAACTTTTCATGCCAATTTTATTTACTCTCCATATTTTTGCCAGATATCTGCTGAGATTTGAGATTCCTCACCTGGTGATTGAACTGAGACCTTCCTTATAATAAGCTAACACACTACCTAATAGACTATAACGGCACTACACTATGGCGGCTACAAAAAAACCAGGAAATATGGAATTAAATTAAAAATTTGCAATAAAAAATTAACATTGAAGTTCTATCAGGTCTTCTAACAGGGCTTCCAGCCATATACATATATCTGTCAAGTTGACTGCCATTTATGCAGTGAGTTTTACCAAATCTCCGTGGAAGGATATAACCTTCAACAAAACGTGCAAATATGGAAATTGTGTTGCCAAATGGGGTTTCCTGTTCGGCAAAGCGCAAAACAATCGTACTCATGAGATTCAAAAAAGAGATATTGTTTGGTGTGAATTTTGTTCTGGCTACGTTATCAGTCCATATTTCTTTGAAAACTACATTACTTTCTTTCCAAAATTGATGCTGTTCACTAGCTGCCTTATTGGTGTATTAAACGTCTCTGATGCAACGTAATCTCAGATAATTGATTCCTGATAGAAAACCTATATTCCATCAATGTTTGCCTTTTGCAATTTGTAGAGTTCTTCTTCTACTAATCTAGCCTGGTGCAGTTCTCGGGCGAGTCAACAACTTGATTCTCTAGTTAATGCTACGATAGGACTCTTGACTATATTTATATACTACGGATTCTACTGTCTACTTCGGATTAATTTCCTTCAGCAATTTCTTCGCAGCGATCCAAGAGTGCCACGTGGACTCAGCAAATTACAACTTTGTTTACCACACCTAGTTGTAGAAGAAGATCGACACGGTATTCCATCGAATATGAAGAGAGTGCCGGCAATGAGACAAATAGAATTCTATCAACCTGAATGACACGTGGCTATTTACTCTCAGGTGTAGTTGATTGACAGCCATTACAAAGCAATATCCCTGTCTGACAAAATAACGAACAAACATGAGTGTTTCTCTTGAATACGAAAAAAACCAAACAAAGAATCAATACCACGGCTATGTACCGTGGACAGCAAAAGTCTTAGCACGCCAATACATTTTGACAATTTCATGAATTTTTACCAAAAAATAAGGTTTTTATATTTATTTTATTAATTTATTTCTGTTTTATTATGAAACAAAAAATTTTTTAATGTCTTTTTATAAAACAAGAGAAAAATAAGGAAAAGTTTCAGATGACTCCATAGGTAACCCAAGGAGAACCCTGAGTAAATTTAAAATTCAAAGGCCTAATAATAATAATTTATATGAAAATGTTATCTCTTGTATTTAGTGGAATAGCCCTTAAGCTCAAGCACGCCATTTAACCCATTTGGAATTCAATGTTTAAGTTTTGTTTAGTGTTTTCTGGTGGTTTTGATTGACTTTTGTTTGAGGTTTAGAGATTATGTAACCGTTTTTTCAAATGATCTCCTAAATACTCTCTTGAAGTCATATCGGGACTTTATGCAGGATTATTAAGCCTGTGGGGACTTTTGCTGTCCACTGTATGTATGTTTTAAATATTTGCATAACAAAATGAATTTCAGACGAATATCCCTTTGCGATATAAATCCAACATCCACTACGATAGACAAGCCTAAACGATAGCTTTGTCTGTCTGAATGGTCGAATGTTCCAATATAAAGAATGTTCTGACGTCACGAACATAAGCAATAAAATCAATTGGAAGTGGTGCAACGTGCTGCCACAATCTGCTGCATTTAAAGAGTAAAAACGCAATAATCATCAACTGGCAAAACAATTTTTACATTCGATTTTACATAACGAATTTAGTTGAGTTTGTATAAAAAACACCACAATAAAGTTTAAAAGCCAAAAGAAACAATCCAAGGAAATATTGATAATATTTTATACGGGAAAGCTCATCGCAGTGTTAAATATTTTTGCCACAGTATGAATTTTATGAGTGTTTATGTTAAAGAATTCATTTGCAAACGTAAACTTCGAATGAATCTATTTTTGAATACAAAGTATTAATAGCGATTAACTATTAATGTGAAAACGAAATTCATAATGTATTTCACCATACCAAAGTTCCATAGTTCCATAGTTTTCATTTTATCCTGTACTTATAATAGCAATATACTCGTACTACAAAATATACTCCCATTTAGACTTATTGATTGCATAGTGCTCTTAAAGCGTTTAGATTTCGTATCAGTATTCTTTGTGTCTGTAAATTATTAAATGAGTGCATTGCACTTTTATACTTCATAAAATGAAATTTGCAACACAGCCAAACGGCAGTTATGCTTCTGAATCTACTGTTCATCTTAGTGTGTAATTAAGCACTCAAGAGCATCGGTAATTATTTCTTTTACACTTTCAAAGTGAATCAACATTTCATTGAAAGATTACATGTGCTTGAGTGTATGAAACTGAATAGGGCATATGCCTTTCAACCCTTTTTATTTTCTCATAAAATGCTAATTATTACATACATACATACACAATCAATATACTCCCTAAACACTTCCACTTGCCACTTTTAGATGATTGTAAATTTTACGCTTAGAAATATTTATGGAAAAAGGGTATCAAACACATGCAAATATACTTTCGCTTAATACTGTAATATATTATAATCATTACCTATCTGAGCGCATACGGGAAATTGTGTTTTTTTTTTTGTCATATTCAAAGCAAACCTGAAAAATGCTCCCTCCCATGACGGAAAGAAAATTCAAAATTATGGCAACTGAACATAAAATTCGAAGTTAAATACGTTAGTATACATATATACATATGTACATTGGATATATTTATAATTTTATTCCTGATTTCTTTTACTGTTAATATTATTTTGAAAGACTTTCAACGTATTCGTTAAATTTACCTCAAAATTACGTTTGACTCACATATACTTGACACCACTCAGTACAGGTTTGACCATTAATTTATTGATTCAAATTATTTACTTTATTGAAGATTATTGTTTGTGTTATTGTAGCTGACGTAAACTATTTTCATGGCAATTTTATTTTACTCTCAGAATTTTTGCCAGAAATCTGCTGAGAAGAGGTTCTAGATTTCAAATTCAAAATAGACAACCAGCAGCTTTATTTGGTTCCTAAAACATAGGTTTGTAAAACCGATGTTACCTATTCTGTCATATACTTACAAATCCTGTCCTTTATACAAATCGTATTTGGCTAGCCTCGTCTTTTTCCTCGTCACTACAGCTACTGCAGAGGTCGTGGTTAGGTATTCCCAGTTTCCGAGCGTGTGCGCCTAAAAATTCAGTATTATGTATAATTCCGTGAAATCTTTTTACTGCTCTTCTTCAAAGATGTGACATTGCCTACTTGCCAACTTTTGCAGGCGTCTCGACTTTGTTGTCACCTTAAATATCCCCTCATCCAGTAATATGAGTAAGCGATTATCGGTAAATATCGGTTGTGTAGTCGCCGTAGTCTAGTAGGTAGTGTGTTGGCTTATTAGACGTAAAGCCCGGGTTCGTATCCCAGGGCAGGCATCCAATCGAAATATGAAAAAAAAATATTTCTTCGGCGACTGCCTCTCAGCAGATTTCTGGCAAAAACTCTGAGAGTAAATAAAATTGCCATGAAGAGCTTCTCAAAAATCTGTCGTTCGGAGTCGACTTCAAACTGTAGGTCCCGCCACTCGTGTATAAAATTAACGCACACAACATAAGTGGTGTGAGAAGCTAGGTCGAAATACTGACTGAAGGGTTGTAATGACCAATTATGTACATACATATGTATGTATGTATCGGTAAATATGCGTATATCAATATACGATATACATACTTTGATAGCGGATTCGAATTACGGCTTTATTTATAACCATTATATCTGCCACTTATGGATATATCTAACACGCACAAAATAAATGGTGTGAGAAGCTGGGCTGTAATCTTGAGTACTCCTGATGACCAACTAAGTAGTAAGTAGGAATTTAATATTTGCCTTCCCAAAACCTAAAGGCAGATGTAATTTAAATATGAAAACTCCGCAATTGTAATTGGAAACCGTAAGTTGTTCAATATTCCTATTGACTCATAAAAACTAATTAATATTTGAATTACGATTTTAAACCTCCTTAAAGTCTTCATTCTGCTTCTCGCATAAGTACATTATATTGCTGAAATTTACAAGTAAATTGATTTCTCAGAAATGCAAACGTTGATAAAAATTTTTAGTAAAAAAAAGAAAATCGTCATGGCTCTTTAAGGCTTTGTGCTGTTAAAAGAGGACTGACAAAATACAAAAAAAAAAAAAAAATACAACATAAAGCCATAATTACCTACGAAAAACAATAGAAAGAAAAATAACAAAAAATAATGGTTTAAAAGCAATTGGCCAAACACGAATTACAAAATACACCGACACTTGAAAATGAAAGTAAGATGATAAAAATTCGGAAAAGGGAAAAATGTACAACGTAAAATACACATCCTTGAAGGAACACAATGTTGTGTTAAAGTACAACAACATGACATGGTTTTTATGTGTAGTTCTACAATTTTTTCTTTTTTTTTTTCAATAAAATTGTGTTGTTATGTTCAACGTAAAATTGGCTGAAATTTTAGAATTTAATATCGTTCTCTACTTTCTCTTTATGTTCTGCTGACAACAAATGTTTTTCATTTAAATCGTTTTTTAATATGTTTTCAGTATTCCATTCTAGTTTTATTTAAGAGTTGTACACTTACTGTTTAACGTTTTCTAGGGTAAGACCATCGAAATAGCTAATTTTTAATATTTCTCTTTTTTTACTATGTCAGAGTTTTGAGTTTGGAGCATTATACTAGTAAGCCAATATACTTCGTAACCCTTTATTCATAACTCCACATGGACTAGAATCCTTTACATCAACACTGGAGAAAGGTTTAATCTAACTGTTTATGTCTGACATTCCAAACTTCCCATCCTTGGCGACATAAACAGGATTGTTTAAATAATGGCGATTGTTTAATGATGATGATGGTCAACAGAGGACGCTGTGATCTTAGAATAAATGTTTAGTTTTTATAATTTATTTTTGATTATTCGTTTCGTTGGTTGGATCCATAGAGATCATTAACTTTTAACTAAATTAATTGAATTTGAAATGAAATATTATTTTGAGGCATTCGGCCATTACTTTTTTTGTACAATTAATAAATAATAATAAAATAGTGTTGTGAATTTTAAAAACATTGTGTAAAGAAAAACGAAATAAATAAAGAAAATACGCTGTAAAACAAAAAAAGTGTACAAATAAAAAAGAAAGTGCTATTGGTTTGATTTTTTTTAGGCATTGAAATCCTTCTAATTTTGCCTTCATTGTAGTGGCCTATAATTCCTATCGGAGGAACTGACGACTCATTTTTTCGTGTATATTCACCCTTAATACAGTCTACAATCGAACACAAACAAATATATGAACTCAACTTTGTTATTTTTGGATGCGTTGGACGTAATTTTGGATAATATATACCAATATTTTTTGGGTCTTTAAAAAACTTCTTTCTGTCATTTCTCAATTTATTTTACTTGGATTTTTTTTTTTTATTTTTGGTCTTAATTCCTTAGAAAAATTCGCAGAAATCCAAAGAAAGTTTGTATTACGTTCCCAAAGACGCTCAAGGAAACTCTCATACCCAAAGGCAATGTTTGTGTTCACATTGGAGAAAATTTGTGGACGAAAATATTTTCTAAATTATGAACCAAAATATTTTAGAAACCAACAGATTTGTAGCTTTGCTATGTTGACAAGATTTAGAAGATCAAGGAAAAAGAGAATTTTTAAAATATTTTTTGTTTATTAGAATGGCAACAAAGCTGGCAAAACATATCAGTACAAACATGCCAACGTTTGATACAAAGTTTGCCGAAAAGACTTGCAGATGTTGTTCAAAACAAGGGCTATCCGACAAAATATTAAGGAATATGCCCACTA
This sequence comes from Sarcophaga caerulescens, assembly GCA_927399465.1. Taxonomy (NCBI): domain Eukaryota; kingdom Metazoa; phylum Arthropoda; class Insecta; order Diptera; family Sarcophagidae; genus Sarcophaga; species Sarcophaga caerulescens. The sequence goes on from OV656873.1 coordinate 69,460,372, forward strand.
AATGTGAATTTATTAGGATATTTTTAAGCTGTTTGTAAGAATATTTTTTGTTTCTAATTATATGACCAACCTGAAATTGGTATTTTTTGTTTTTAGCTAATTCTTTTAAAAATGATATTGATGCTGTGAATTTTTTTATTTAAACTTAAAGCTAACATGTTGTATTGTCTTTTTTACAAAGTTTTTACAAAGTTTTGAAAATAAATTATCAAACATACATGTTGCTAAGTCGTTTCTAATTATAAGGCCACCACTGTATCTGATTGTGGCGGGACCTACTGTTTAAAGTCGACTCCGAGTGATAGATTATTTTCGAGAAACTTTTCATTGTAATTTTTATTTACTCGTAGAGTTTTTATTTTTTTATATTTTCCTTTTGATGTCTGACCTAGGATCTTTGGACTTATATAATCAATCTAATAAGCCAATACACTACTTACTAGACTACGACGACTTCATATTATTATGCTAAACATATAGAAATTTTTGAATAGTTTCAAGTGCTAGTCGAATGATAGATGCTCAGTCATTTCAATTTATTGTTAAATTCTCTGCCACATTTTCAGTCCCTTTTGTAAGTATTCATAATTATGTGAACATCTGCGACAAAGTACACTAGAGCCCCGACTTGCGTCGTTAATGGGGACCGGAGAATTGCGACGCAAATTGAAACGACGCAAATCGAATCAAATTTTTCTATACAAATGCATTGAAATTCATCAAAATGAAGCAAAAAAACTTAATATTTCGGATAAAACAGAATTATGAAAACATTTTTCATTATTTTATTAAGTTTAGTAAAGTTTTCTTTAATTATTATAAAGAAATAGCAAAAAAACTTAACAAAAATCAATAAAATTCATTTATAAAAAAAATAAATTTTAAAGAAGAAATTGTGCTTTGTTTAGTTTAGCTGGTGCTTTCTTCAGATAATAAATTCAAATCAACAACACTCCATTTGATTACGTGGTCTTACAGGTTTGTTAACAAAAAGGTTTGTTGAATTTTTAGAGATTTTTTTGCTGATATATTTCCTTGTAACAACTAATGGCTTGGTCAGCCGATGCTGCTACGCCCTCGCTACGATTTTCGTCAGGATCGTTTTCAAAAAATATATCCAATGCATGGGAAATTAATTGCATAGCTTTCGAAATATTGGCGATTTTTCATTTTTCTTTTTCCTCTAATGTATTATCAATTATCATAACATCATCTTCTAAAGCATGCTGAATATTTATGGATAATAAATTTTTATTATCAAGCTCCTCATCGTGAGACAGTAAAAGTTCATTAATGTCATCCTCTTCCATTCCTTCAAATTCGGCTAAATTTAATCGACGCAAGTTGAAATTGCAACAACGCAAGCTGAGTCTTGTCAATTTTTAAAAAGCGACGCAAATCGAAACGACGCAAGTCGGGGCTCTAGTGTATTCATATTATTTCCCCTTTCTTTATATGCATGTGTTGATGTTCGACTGTGTTGTTTAAAATACATACATATGACAACCTATTTCTGTACATATTGTATAATCTGATTACCAAATAATATTGTACATTCGATCGAGGCTGACAAAAGGTACTAAAGTACAATTCCCACACAAATCGAAACTATTATTGAAGGAAAAAAATATGATTTTTACAGCAATTTAATGTGGTTAATTTATGCGGTCTATTATACTGCGTGTGAAACTTTTTATTGCATTGAATTTAAGAATATTGAGAGAAATAGTAATAAATAAATAAAAATGTCAATACAATGCGCAGTCCCTAGGACATTAAGAGATTTTAATCACTGCTCGTTTTTATTTATCAGATACAACAACCCTTTATAGGCATGCTTAAATAATGGATTTACTTTTGTTATTAAATGTGAATTTTCGTCATGAAATTTTTCGTCATGAAATATACATATATAAACAGCTTTATCTTGTGAATATTTAATACACTGAGTTTTCAAATGGCAAAATGCGATAGCTTTACTTCATTGGGATCAAATATATTTGGTGTGAACATTGCCATTGTCGAACGCATATAAAGTAGCCACTAGCAAGTCTTGCAGAGGAAAAACTCCAAGAGATAAGGCTTAACCTTAGTGGTGGAGTCCTGAAATAGTGGCGTTTCGTGGTGAATGTAGAGAGATTTTTAATAATTTTAAGTTGGTGAATAGCCGGCGTAGTCTAGTAGGTAGTATGTTGGCTTACTAGATGTAAAGCAACCCCAGTACAGACTTCTCTAACAAGACGAAATAAATAATAAAGTATTCTTAGGCGACTTCTGGCAAAAATTCTGAGAGTAAAATAAAATTGCCCTGAAAAATTTTCAAAAAAATATGTCGTTAGGAGTCGACTTTAAACTGTAGATCCCTCCACTGATGTATAAAATTAACACACACAACATAAGTGGTGTGATAAGGTAGGTCGTAGTGCTGACCTAAACGTTGTAATGACCAATTATGTATGTATGACTTGGCTACAAATTTAAGTTACTTGAGTTTAAGAACGTGACAAGACAGGAAAAAAGAAAAGTTTTTAAAAGCCTTTTACGAGGGACTGAAGGCTTTCAATGAGTCTAGCGGACTTCACAAAGTTCTTACAAAGATGTTCTGCGATATAGATTCGATACCCAAGTAACTGGAGGTACTTAATATTTTCCGCATGGCGAATTTACCCCAGTAACTTTGAACACAGTTCCAGCTCAAGCCGATTAAAGAGGCGCCCTTCATTGGGGACGATAAGAAGAGCGACCATAGCGCTTTACACCTCAAAACGGCTTGTGGGCTTGGAGACTTAAACAGGCCATAACATTTGTGGTGGAGTCAATGTTGTTTTGATGTTTGGTGGATGTCGGGCAAATACCAATCACTAGACTTTTCTTTTACCGAAATTTTGTAATCCTCGGGAAATCAGAATTGGTTATAAAATTTCTCGTTATACCGGGATTTCCCGCTTGGAATAAGAAAACTTAAAATTTTATACAAAAATTGGTAAAACTTACGTAACAAAACTTTTTAAAGGCAAAATTGTACATAAACAAATTCCGTTCATTTAATGAAAAATTTACTCTAACAAAAAGCTAAGTACTCTTATGTAGGAAAAAAGTGACAGAATTTGAGTTTACTTGAGTAATATTTGGCACCGTCATTGTAATGTTTTTTTTAAAAATCGATTGTTTTTATTTTTATTCATTATTCAGTTTATTGCTTCAGTATTAAGTCGAGACCTTTCATTTCATTAAGTACCACTCTGCAAGGAAAAATATTCTATTGCTTTCAGAAGTTCAATAATAGAAACAATTTCTTAATGTTTTCAGTGTTTTACCAGTCTCTTCAAAAAATAATTGTGTTTTCCTTTTTTATCTACCACACCCTTTTGATCAGAAAAACAGCATTTTTGTCTTGCAGAATCGATTTAGTTTAGCAGTCGAAGTTTATGGTAGTCCAAAATAAACCCAGGATTTTTTCGATTATATTCTGAAAATAAATCCATTTTTCATGGCCAGGACCAATTCAGTCTGTCTTCCAATTCATTGGGCACTATTTTTTTAGATTTATGGATCTTTACATAGCTTTTAAACGGTCAGAGATTGTTTGCAAAGCAACATTTAACATTTCTGCCATCGTTGTCATCTTCATCTATATTGTTTGCCATTCGGTGTGTTCTAAATTTTTTGGTCGTCTCTCTCGTTCTGCATTTGTCACATCGAAATTGTTGTCTCTGAACCATCGAAAAGTTCTTCGGCATGTCGGTTTTGATAGAGCATTACCACCATATACCTCCACAAGCATTCGATGCGATTCATTGATTTAATGCATACTGAATGTATTCGACAGATGTCATCGGCAACACAAAAAAAAAACTCGTTCGCAATAAATTTTCCTCAATGGAGACATTTGCATTTTGCGCTCACTTCACACCAGTACACAAAAGGTATACAGAAGTTTTTGATTCTCTTAGTTATGTATGACATCATTTAATGCAGCTTCAAGAGTTTTACTGACCACAACTTCTTTTGAGTTCTTCTAATTCGTTAGTTTCTTCGCTGAAGAGACGGTTGAAATGTTGTTTCTTATATACAGGGTCTTCCAACAGTGACTTCTTAACCGTAATTAAAAAAATTATGAACTATAGTGCTTAATAGTTAATAACAATTTTAATCTTCTAATTAATTTTATGTTCTGTCTTAAAATAATGAAATTATTTTATACGCGAAGAGGTACACATCGGTTTAAGTCCAGTTTATACATCAATATACATAAATTTAAATAGAATTTTGAAATTCTATCGAATCTCAAATACATAAACAATTTAATAAAAAATAAAATAAAATCGAAATTAAATATATGTTTGTATTTCAAATGTAAAAAAAAAAAAATTAAATAAAAATTAATACTAAATTGCATGTCAAACCAAACAAATTGTAATAAAACTTAAACATGATGTGATGAAAGGAGTAAAGCAGAACAGCAGAATACAGCAAACCAAAGTGGATGTCAATCAAAAGAACAGCATCACCGGAAATGAATGCAATTTCAATGTTTAGTGCCATATCGAGAGATGTTAATGACATATTCAATACATGCACAATTTCGGAAAACATTCAATTTTATGTAGAATTTTTTGCACACGATGACGGTGAGGAATATTTAGTGTTTACCATCTAACAAATAATTTATAAGGCGTTACTATTTACTTACGTACACTTGTCGTAAAGCTAAATACTTTTTTATTTTGCAAAATGCGAGCGTGAAAATTTAATGATTTGTGTGTGCTATTGTGGAACAGAGTGTGAAATAGATGCAGTGGTGAATCAATTCTTCGTATGTAAGGTTAGGTTAGGTTAGAGGACGTGTACTTGTCAACTGTGACAAGTACAGTACCCGCAGTTCGAATTGACCCATTGTATAATGTCCTAGCTAATCACACCACTCATGTTGTGTGCGTTAATTTTATACGTGAGTGGCGGGACCTACAATCTAACGTCGACTCCGAACGTCAGATTTTTTGAGAAACTTTTTCATGGCAAATTTTATTTACTCTCAGCGTTTTAGCCAGAAATCTGCTGAGAGGAAATCGCCGAAGAAATATTTTTTTTCATATTTCGTTTTGATGCCTGACCTGGCATACGAACCCGGGCTTTACGTCTAATAAGCCAACACACTACTTACTAGACTACGGCGACTTAGAATTCTTCGTATACTTTGATAAAATCTTCGGGATGTAAGAAAATACCTTGCAAACTCTAACGCCTTACTGATAGTTTATACATCAACGCATCATGCAGAAATAAACATGACAAATTACCAATTAGAACGGTGGAGGTTGAAATAACTATTCCACAAGACTGTGTTCTATAACGACTACTATTTAACATTGGTTTGTGATAGATTTAAACGAAATAGATGTTACCGAACAGTTCTGTTAACTTGGGAGCATTATGTTCACAAACAAAGGATATTGACGTGCCGTGTGTTAGATATCATCAAAATTCTTTATTTCTTTAAAAGACCATTAAAAAGACATGGCATGCGTGAGCGTCTGGCGACTTAAGAAAACCTTACAAGAAAATGTCTAAAAGGGTCAAAACGTACGTTCTCGGTGGCCAGTTTAAATCACATCCACGTGAGCTGAACATGCCCTCAAAGCGATCGTGCAGAATATCCCACAAACCATAAGATTCAGGCCAAAAGACTTTGATAATTATGTATCTATACTGCTCGCCGTTGACAGTGGTAGGCTGACCAACATTGTTCTCAAAGAAATATGGAGCGATGAAGTCTCCGGACCAAAATACAAACCTACGTGTGATTTTTATGGACGCTCTTGGATTTCATGTTGGTAACTAATGTCCCAAGTAGTCGCAGTAGTCTAGTAGGTAGAGTGTTGGTCATTAGACCTGAGGTCACGGTTCAAACCGCGGGTCAGACATCTTCAACAAATCAAAATGTGAAGAAAATATTTCCTCGGCGACTTAGGTTAGGTTAGGTTAGAGGACGTGTACTTGTCAACTGTGACAAGTACAGTACCCGGAGGTCGAATTGACCCATTGTACAACGTCCTAGCTTCTCACACCACTCGTGTTGTGTGCGTTAATTTTGTACATGAGTGGCGGAACCTACAGTTTAAAGTCGACTCCGAACGACAGATTTTTGAGAAGCTTTTCATGGCAATTTTTACTCTCAGAGTTTTTTGCCAGAAATCTGCTGAGAGGAAGTCGCCGAAGAAATATTTTCATATTTTCGTTTTGATGTCTGACCTGGGATTTGAACTCGGGCCTTTCGTCTAATAAGCCAACACACTACCTACTAGACCACGGCGACTTCTCCTCGGCGACTTCCTCTTATCAGATTTCTGACAGAAACTCTGCGAGTAAATAAAATTACCATGAAAAGTTTCTCAGAACCAAAAAAAAATCGTTCAAAATCGACCCACAACATAAGTGATGTGAGAAACTAAGTCATAACGCTAGCTCAAGAGTAATAATGACCAATTATGTATGTATGTATGTGTGCACGTAACTGTTCAAATTCAACAACTTTATTTATTCACCTACCCGATGAGGAAGATTTTATGATGTAAATTAGGGTCTGTTGCTTGTTTTTGTTAACACATGTCGTTGTCCATTGTTGTCCGCGCTGATTTGGCAAAGCAGATTAAAGAAATAACAACTAATTCGACGCTGCAACAGGATAGCAGTTATCAACTTTCAAAGTATACAAGTCCGTGTTGGATGATACTACTTTATAAACAAATAAAATAAATAAAATTTTAAAATCATCCACAAATTCCTTCATATGTCTATATGTATATTTAACCAAATGTGGACTATTGCCTTCATACACCAACGAATTGGTATCAAAATTTTAGTAAATAGAGAACAAAATTAAGTGTAATTTACTCTACAAATTTTTAAATTTTTAAAATTTTCAAATGATGAACATAAAAACGGAAAAAAAATAAAACACACATTTGACTTGACACACATTGACTTGAACATTTTATGACTTTTATTCCATTTTTTTTTTAATTTTATTTTGTTTTAATAGTCGTAGGAACTTAAAGAGTAGGAAAAACTCTTGCCATTTGAACTATAAGTAATTGTCTACACTACAGAGAATCGAAATAATTTGCTGCTGGTATTACGAGTATCTTTCCTTGGAGTCTTTCTCTATTTGCTTTTCAGTCACACCTTTTCTAGGTCTGTTGAAAAGGCAAATGAATGCAAAAATATTTGCTTAAAAGTCGAGAAGCTACTGCAAGTAAAATATTTCTATGAAAAGATTTGCTGTAATTAAAACGAATTCAGTGATTTTTAAAGCACAACTTTACGCAGATAATTATTTATATTTATTTAATGGGCCACATCAGTTCAACTGTTCAGCTATTCGCAATATTTCAATTAAGTATTCTTCCGCCGCTGATGCATTTTCTCAGTGTCTATTTTTATTAAGTTTAGATACATTTTTGTTTAAATAAATTATTATTTTTTCTTTATAATAAAAAATTAAAAAAAAAAAGTGAAAATAAGCAAGAATTTATTTTACATGGAGTAGTTCTGCTTTATGTATAATATTGTTATGAAAATAAAAAAACCTAGATACTGCTGTTTTGCTTTTACATCGTTTAACATTAAAAGTATAAACAAAAGCTACAAAACAATGAACTTGTTTACAAATGATCGTACTGCTTAATATAACAACAAAAACTAGCATAAAAATGGTAAACAAGTAAACAAAAATATACACAACAAACACCAGCATAAAAAAATTGTAAACAAGTGAATAAAAATATACCAACAACACTACAATAATAAACGAAAACAACGATGTTTACATTTACAGAGATTTCGAGAAGGTGAAGTCATGAACTTTCGCCTTCAGGAACATTCATCAGACTGTTTACTTTGCCATATAAAAGCCAGGGAAAATCAGGCAAGTGAGTTAGTGAAGTTCAGTCAGACTTGTGTGAACGCGGTGTGTTTGAAGAGAGATATCTTGGTTGGATGATCTCCGTTACAAAGATCTGTCGAATAATTTTCTAGTAATTGTTATTGTTTATGCAAAGGGTGTAAACAGAAGAATAACAAACAAAGCAATTGTTTTTGTTTACATAAAGTTGTGAACAGTGGCACACAGAATTGTGCGAATAATAAAGAATTTTAATTACAACTAAACACAGATTTATTTTTATTTCATTTGCAATCTACGAGCTCATATTTTAAACGTTTTTAACGTAAACGTAACAATATTTTTGTTTATTTAACACAAAATTTTAAAGATTTATAAATGCATTAAAAAATTCATTATTCTTACTGTTCACATTAGTGAACAAATTAAACGTAACCTTAACCCTGCCTTCCAATATCCCCAACAAACATAATAACAATAACATCTCTAACACGCTTCAAGATTCACAATACTCATCGACATATACACATTCATCAACATCTTCAACATTATTGTTTATATCCTTTGTTGATCAGTTGATTATCACGATGGAACAACGCAACAATCCCTACACGAGTGCGCCATATTAAATATTATTTTAAATAAATTATAAATATTGCAAAACTTAACAAATCTAAAAGAAATTCTAAAAGATTGTGAACTTTAACAAATTAAAACAAGAATTGTGAACTAATACAAACTGTGAAATTAAGTATTACAAATTAAAATAAATTTTGTTATAAATATAAATAAACATATGTACATTAGAGCGACTCACCAAAAAAAGTGCTCGATGTACCCTCCTAGAATTGAACCTTGGACTTTTTTAAGATGACATTTAAAATATTTCGGCTCCAGCTTTGACATCTCGTGAGCTGGACCATTTTGAAAAAGAGTCTATTTTTGTATGTTTTGTTAATTTGAGAATTTGTTTCCTTACCAACATATACAAAATATATATCATAAATTTTGAAGGATTTTCTGTAAAAAATAACGATTTTTGAACCTTTTGTTCGGTGTTGTTTGTAATAATAATGCCAAATTAACATATTTTAATCTTTAGTCGATTTAATTAAATACGGGTCTCAGCTTTTTTTTAAATTCGATCTAGTTCGCGTTTTGTAGTAGTTGTAGTTTGTAGTTTTGTAAATATAAACAATAAAATTTTATAACTTTTTTAATTTGGGAAACAAATATGCCGCCAAAAAGTCGTGAATATTTTCTTTTTATTTTTCTTTAGTCCTATTTTCATACATACATGATCTAGAAACTAAATCCGCTATCATATTAGAAAATTGCATTTTTATATATTCCAGAGCACCGTGTAAAATGCGTCTAATTTGCAAAAATCTAAATTATTTACATCAAAGATGACGTACTTGGCAAAAGAAAAAATTTGATACCCATATTGCCCTATTTACAACAAAGGTTTACCACCCTATCGTATTTTTTTCAAAACGCGAACTAGCGTGAATTTCAAAAAAAGCTGAGACACGTATTTAATTTAATCGACTAAAGATTAAAATATGTTAATGTCGCATTATTATAACAAACAACCCCGAACAAAAAATTCAACCCCTTTATTTTTTACAGAATATCCTTAAAAAAAGGACATGGATAATCGTTCTTGGACAAATTGTGTATACTGTTGGACGCGCCTTAAGAAAACCTTTCTTATGATATATATATTGTATATGTTGGTAAGGAAACAGATTCTCAAATTAACAAAACATACAAAAATAGACCCTTTTTCAAAATGGTCCAGCTCACGAGACGTCAAAGCTGGAGCCGAAATATTTTAAATGTCATCATAAAAAATACCAATGTTCATTTTGAGGGGGGTACACTTTGCACGAATTTTGCTTCCATACAACTTGAGTTGGTCTAATGTACATACACTATAACTTTTGAAGAAAATACAAACAAATATAAAAAACTATATAACATTTATTATATACCTATATTGTTACGTTTTTACCTTTTTAGAAACGATTAAAATATGAGTTCGTTGATTGCAAACAAAATAAAAATAAAATGGTGTTTAGTTTTAATTAAATTCTTTATTGTTCGCACAATTTTTGTGTGAAACTATGTCCAACTTGATGTATAAAACAATAATTTGCTTGTTCTTTATTCTTCTTTGCTTTGCGTAAACAACACTTGTTCGTTAGATCTGTATAGCAGAGATCTTCAAACCCCGACTGTTCTCTTCACACGCAACGCGTCTTCACACAAGACTGACAGAATTCTTACTACTCGTTGCCTGCTTTCTCTTGCCTTTTGATATGCCTTAAACAGTCTGATGAATGTTCTTGAAGTCGAATGTTCCTGGCATCGCCTTTTCGTGGTTTCATTGTTGTTTAAATATTTTATTTACATTTTTTGTTGTTGAGTTCTCGCTTACTTCTCTATCTCCTTTTCGCTCATACTCAGGTTTTTTGTTTTTGTAGCTTTTATTTATCATTTTAATGTTAAACGATTTACACCGTTTTCATTTTCGGAACAGTATATACACAATTAAAATATAAAAGGTTTGTGCATGTTTATACCCTACCCCCTCTTACCCAATACTAACCCACACCCTATAACCTGTAAAAACACTTATACTTTAACAAAACAAAACAAATTCTGTTACAATAACGTTAGCCAATAAATAAATTGAACACTAAATCATATTACAATGGCGCAAATAACTATGGAAACGATGCTGATATAATAACCTTTACACTATAAAATACTATTCAAATACAGAAATAATAAACCAAAATGAAAGAAAGAATAAACGGAATCAGATAGTCGTAAATAAACAAAGTGTTTGAAATTTTTGGCCATAAGCAACATCAGCAACCAAACCAACGAAGCAGTAAATAAAGAAGAAAACCAAGCATTGCACAAACCAAATCTCTCTAAAGAAGCATTCAAATGAAGAGTGAGTGTGTATAAATTTTCACTAAAGGGTAGCTTTTAAAAATGAGTTAAAACCATACGTACCATATTAATAACCGACAACCGCTCCAAAGAAAGGTCCCTTGTGTCAAGTGTTGATCATTCATTCACATACATTTCATGCAAAAGAAATATCAACAGAACATACATTTTGAGAATCTTATTGAAGACAATGTCTTCCTCCTCCTCAGACACAGAGCTTCTGCAGAAGAAATTTGACAGAATGACAAGTATTTCGGCATGCCTATCAAAAGTACAGTGGCCCGTGGGAATCGGTGTAGAATAATGGATGATCATGCAATTTAACTCAGGCAATACTTTACGTATCCTATAGCTGCCAACAACATTGAGTGTCCCTGTAAAATTTTCTAAGCCCTGTAACATGTTGGAGATAGTGAGCGTGGTACCGGCCCCAGCCAGCTCTCCAATTTCATTACTGAAAATTGGTTTGCTGGGGTATATTTCAGAGAAAATTCCGCCACAACAACAAAAATAGCGCCGCTGTAAAAATGCCAAACACTTCTGCTGTCAGGCAGCCTATAGGAAAGAATCGAAACCCTTAATAAATATACAACAGCCCACCCTATCATGCATCTTAAAGCCATACTCAGGAGTCTCATTGAGAATCTCTAAATCTTTAGGCTAGAAGTTCTTAGTTGGAAGTTTTGGAGAGTAAATGACGTTAGATTGACTATTCTGTGTGAAGACCAATAAGAGACTAAAAGGTTTCACATAAAAGCTTCGAGATCAAGGAAAAGTTTAAACGAAAATAAAAACCAAAAATTTTTTGCCATCGTTTCTACTTCTACTTTTTAATTTGATTTCAGCTTTTGATCGATCTTGAAACTTCAATGTTTGGTTATCTTCGCCTTAATACGTGCTTGTCGTTCTTTTTACTTTGTGGGTTCCCATCTATTGTATTGTAAACGTCTCCTAGTGAATTTTAGAATAAACAGCCAAACCGAAGTCACTTCATATCTAAAATAATTTACGTAATCCGAGAGTCTTATGAATGTGTGGATTTTCTCATATCACCTTTGGCTAGACATTTTTTTTCACGAAATTTTTGGTGTCCAAGAATTCTTTTTCCAAGCACCGGACAATGATAATCTGTAGTCTCCACTTCTTCATCGTCTTTGCAGCTTCTTCAATAGTCGTTATGAGGGATTCACAGTCGCCTGACATGAACATCCTGAGGTTGGTGTCCAGTTAAGTATACTAAATAAGGACTTTGATGATGTTGTTCCAAGGGCACCTGTTATCATGATAGCCACCATTCTCATTATCTGCTCAAATGGCTAGATGATTCCTTTTTTCGAAAGCCAACCACCAAACCGTGGCTCCGTAGAATAGAGTTAGTTTCATTACAAAGTTGTATAACCTGTATACATTTTTAGGGTTAATACCTCTGTTCAGCCCTATTACTTTCTTGCGACAATAATAAGCAGAAGCTTCCTTAGTAGTTCTGGATTGTGTATTCAATTTCGAGTTAAGTTTTCTATCTAATATGATCCCAAAATATTTGGCACTATTGGATAGAGTGCGAGCTGCTCTGTCGATACAAGGGGTAGCCAATTTAAGGACTTTGCATTTCCTTGTTAATAGTATTAACTCTGTTTTGGTTGGGGTTATGCCCACTCCACATTCATTTCACCATTTCGATAGTAATCACAGTGTAGATTCCAGAATTTTCGATATTAATTTTGGATATTTTCCTGTAATCACTACTAATACCACCTCATCATAAGCGAAACATAATTGGTCATTACAACCCTTCAGTCAGGATTACGACCTAGCTTCTCACACCACTTATGTTGTGTGCGTTAATTTTTATACATGAGTGGCGGGACCTACAGTTTAAAGTCGACTCCGAACGACAGTTTTTTTTTTTTTTTTTTTGAGAAGCTTTTCATGGCAATTTTAATACTCTCAGAGTTTTTGCTAGAAATCTGCTGAGAGGAAGTCGCCGAAGAAATATTTTCATAATTTCGTTTTGATGTCTAACCTGGGATTCGAACTCGGGCCTTCAGTCCAATAAGCCAACACACTACCTACTAGACTACGGCGAGTTATCTCATGGCATTAATAACTGATTCCGCTTTAATATTATTCAAATCACCCGCTATACCTAGGAAAGCAGCTAAAAGAGCGCGAGCCTTGTAGCATGGATCAAATTGATCATTTGTTGTTGGTAGCGATTTGAGTTACAGGTTTCATCAGGTTTTAGGAGCTCGTTGTACTTCAAACCTTTCTTGTCACACCAGACACACAGTTTTGCACAGTTTACTGCAGCCGAGGTTAATGGTTGCCTATGAACTAGGCATGTTTTTTCCCGTTTAGGAGTTTGAAAATTAATAAATTTTTCATCGCTAGTAACAGGAAATTTCTAACAACAATTTTCATGTTGTCGCGTTGCCTTTAAAATATTAATTTCCATATACACTCATGTTTCTGAGAGATTTCTGTGTTTGTTGCATTGCGTTTATTGTCTTTATATTTAGCATTAGCTTTAGTTTAAATTCTATATTTGCTTATAAAGCGTAACAATGGATTTTGTACAATTTTTTACAGCACCCTGTATGGGAGAAACCAAAAATTCTACAGTATTTCCAATTGAGTGCTTGAGCTTTAAATAATTTGCATATTATATCCCCTTCTCAACACAAAAAGGGGAAAGAGCGCATCTTAAATATTCTTTTATATGGTTGCTTGGTTGACTGCTCGACATTGATGTGCTTCGTTCAGTAGTAAACAGTCACATTTAGATACAAGTGATTTAACTGGTTGTACGGATGGATGTATGACTCTCTAAGTGATATCTGATGTTTTTAAAACAGTTTTGAATATCAACTGGATATGTATGTATTAAAAGAAACTTAAAATAAATGTACAGAACAATTACTACACGCACAAAAAAATTTTGACTTCAAAAATATTATTTCACAATTAAGTGGGTGTAACTTTTGTGATTCTATTTGTGAAATAAATGCAAAGTGTAGTAGAGAAAATTGTTTGTTTGGGTAAAGAACTTAGTGATGAACTCTACATCACTCATACAAGACAGAGGCCAGCACAGATTAGCCATATTGGGGTTCGGAAATTTTTTAAGTGATTACATATATAACACGGTGCGACAGTCAAAATACACCCAGCTAATGACATGTGTAGGTTGTGAGTTTTGTTGAGTAGAAATCAAAAATATTTTTTTTATATTTCTCGAACCCTCCAAACTTGTTTCATTTGAAAAAAACTGTTTTTTTGTTTTTAACAGAATGGTGCTGATGTCACATTTGTTGCGATTTTTTGTTGAACAATTTTATTTTTTTTGTTTGCGTTCATAATTGGTGATTGGGATTCATCCCACACGAAATTATTTTATTTCAAGTTCAAGTTCATTTCTGTTACATATATAATATGACAAATTATACATAATAGTAACAAGGAGGAATGAAGGAGAAGAGAATTATTTTTTCTCTTTAAATGCTTGATCAGAGTGAAGAGTAAACAGTTCTCTTTGCTTGCATTTTTTTTTGTGTGTCATTTCATCTGTTTCTTTATATCTAGCTGGACCAGTGTTGCCATTTTAGCACTTTCAGTGCTAGATTTAGCATTATGTTTTGTGTAAATGCATTTATTTTTTTGAAAATTATGCTAAATGCTTTTTAGCATAATTTGCTTGATAAAAAAAATTTTTTTTTACTCCAAAAAAAGGAATTTAAGGAGTCCAATTACATATATTTTAGAAGAGCTTGAGTATAATTCATCTGATATAAATATTATTCAAAATCAGTGGTCTTAAATTACTAATCAACATTGGGATGTCTGATACAATGTCTTTTTGGATTCAGGTATATAATTTTAAAAATTCAGTCGGCGAAAATACATTTAAAGAATTGTCCATTTTTGTATTGTCTTTACTCGTTTTACCATTTTCTAACGCCGAAGTTGAAAGGCTTTGAAGTTCAATGGCTTTAATTAAAAATAAAATTCGAAATCGAATTAAACCTGAGTTGTTATGTTCAATAATACAAATTCGAAAATGCGTGCTGTTACACTTACAAAATACCAAACGAAATTGTTAACAAAATTAGATCATCTGAAAAATATCAAAATGAAGATAAAGATGATGTCAAATATGAAGATTTATCAGCAATATTTGAGTCTATTAATCATTTTGTATAATCAGTATTTTAGTAAAATGTATTTCGAATAAATTTTGCCAAAATTTTCTTATATTATACCTATTCATTGAAATGAAAATCTTATTTAACAAATTAAATATTTAAATTTAAAAAAAAATTAAAATGTAATATGTACAATATGTATACAGTAATATTCATATATGAATATTAAAAAAAATCTCTCAAACTATATTTTTTGAAACAATTTACAACTTTTTATTTTCCATTCATTTTCAGAAATTTTTATGAATTAATATATAAATTGTAATTGATTAAAAAAGAACAATAATTTTATGAACATATTGTTAACTCAAATGTAATATACTGATGTAAATAAGTTTTATTTTCGGAATAAAACAAAACATATACATATATGCAATAGTTTTGTTACATTTAAAAAATTTAGCATTTTTTTTTTCTTCCGTAGAACATTTTAGCATTAAGTTTTTCATGTTTTAGCATATTTTTAAATTCATTTTCTGGCAACACTGAGCTGGACATACTGAGAGGTTGAGTATTAGGTTGTTGTTGTTGCTGCATTTTGTTTTTACGGAAGAGAATGCTTATTGTGTTTTCTCTTTTCATATAAGTATGTTAGGTTTTTTCTTGTCAGAGCAAGTGGGAAGTTTAAAATAAGGCCAGAGTTGGTTATAGGAGTTTTATGAATATTAATTTACTGAAACGATATATATTCTAATTCATTGCATATTATTGTAATAAACATATGCATATTGCTCCTTACCATCTCCTCAACAATTAATTTATATCGTTTACTTGGTTATTATTAGATAATTACATGAAAATAATTAACATTTAGTGCGAATAAAGTTTTTGTTTATAAAATATATTGGCGATAATCCTACAGGCACTCAATTTTCCATTCCTGCTTTCTTCATTTGATTTAAAAACCAAAATATGTTTCAAATTCCATCTTGTCCCTATTTAAGGAATATGTATTTTTTTTTTTTAAAGACAATAACGGGACTTTATTTTCAACATTTTAAAAAGAAAAAAATCATGTTACTTGATGCAGGTTTTTGTGTAGAACAAATCATTTGTAAAGTAGATTTTGTGAAGAACACTACTGAAGCGGAAGATTATTAATATAATTCAAAAGTGATTTTGATCAACATAATTAATTGAAAGTTATTAAATAAAAGTTTTGCCCGAATTGTGATAGTTATTAGGAAAGTTTTCCTGAAAATGTAAGACAAGACTATTCCACTAGTATTATTATTTTTTTTTTTTGAAACGGGTACCTACATAATTTCAATTATTATATCAGATTTTTAACTTCGCCTTATATACGAGGAAACTCCAAGCCAAAGGGATATTCTCAATAGGACGTTGTGTAGCAGACGGAACAGTGGATTTGTGGTGAACTGTGTCTTCGGAACTCCATGTTAGTTTAACCAGAGTTACAGGGCATAGGAAAGTTCAGGTATAATTCAGACCTCGTGTCTGAAAAGGCCGAATATCTAATCACCAAGTGAGACAATTACGTAAGTTATATATAGTTAGTATACTCATATATAAGATCTTGTGCGTCCATGTGAAACCATAAGTCGATATTTCCTACGTTTACAATACTGAAAGTAACCCACGTGGTCCTATAACTATTGGGTCTAATCAGAAAAGTCCACCTACATCAAATTGGATTTCATGCGTTTTCAAAATCACGTAAATACACGTGGTACTTTTCTACCGAATATAAAATTATATAATTGATTTAATCGGAATATTCCGCCTTTACCAACTTATAAGAATCCATGTGATTCTTATTGAATCCTATATTATGAAACTAATTTCATCAGAATTTCACACACATTAAATCATTTTTGCTGCCAAAATATATCATCCAAAGTTTATTTTTAATGAAAAAAATTCAGGAAAATTTCGTTTGATATATTACCCTAAATCTTACAGTCAAAATTCAAAATTTCATCTAAATAGTAAATTAAAAATCTTACTCAAATTAAAATCGTAAATTTAGGAAACTGTAGTGTCACCTGTAAGAAATTTAATAATTGTTCAAATTTGAAATGTATTAAATGAATTTAATTCAAATTAGAAACTTAAAACTTAATCTGAAATAACTAATCTAAGTGTTAATTTAATTGCAATAATGAATTATCTTTTTTCTTTAAATATTTTCTAAACTGAAGATTAACATTGAAAAGATTTTAAACTATAAATTTAAAACTTAAAGTAAAGTAATTTATACTTAATTTAATTAATTAGAAATGTAAAACTTACAATAATTTAAGATTAATTAATTAAAATTTTAAATTTGATAAAGAAAAAAAAAAATGAATTATTTTTATGCATAAAAACGTCATGCAAGAAAAATCTAGAAAAGTTTTCAGTTAAATAAGAATAAACAATTTTCTTTTGAATATATTACACAAAAAAATAATAATGAAAATAACTCATACGAGTATAATTTAAATACTTTCCTCTCAATATATATATATTGTTCTTTTATTTTCCTGTAAACAAATTAGCATAAATAGAATATGCCAAACACCCTTTAACTATGTGTAAATCTATAAATTTTTACTTTATTCTTCAAATAAAGGGTGTTATTAAAAAAAAAAAAAAAATACAATACTTTATTTCTTAATAAACTTTTGTGTGTAATATTTAAATAATTTTTTTTTGTTGAATTTCTTTTGTTGATCTTAAATACGTTTAATAAGTTTATAAATATTCTTTTGCTCTTGCATTTTTTTTTTTTTTTTTATTAATTATTATATTATAACATATTGCAAAACTGAATTGAAATGAGTTAAATTTTGTTTAAAATTCATAAAACAAAAAAAAAAAACTAAACAAAACAAAAAAAATATTATTATTTTTTTTTATCATTATATGTAGCTATATATATATATATTATTTTTTTTATAAATAAACGTTTATATCAATTATATTAATGTTTAGTTAATAATAGTAAATTTCAAAAGAAAACTCATTATCTAGAAATCTATTCAACATGTAAACAACTAAAAAGTTTAAAATCCAAATAATAATAGTATATTATCATTCTTTTAATTAAAAAAAAAAAAAAAAAAACACAAAATTGTAATATTAAAATGAAAGTTGGAGAATTCTAAATTAAAATTAAATCAGAAACTAATGAAAAAAAATATTAGAAATAAGCCAATTTTGAACATAAATATTTTATAAACATTCTACAAATCAGAACACTTTGGAATGCCGTGATTGCTGGGCCCATCAATTGACCGCACCAAAAACTTAACACGAGGAACACACTCAATTAAATACATTCTATCATACACATGATTGTAAGTAATATTTAAATTTTCTTTTATATATATATTTTTTTTTTTGTTATTAATTATATTATTTCTGTAAATAATGTCACTTTAATTTTTTTTTCCTTTATATATATTTCATTATTATATAACTTACATATAATTCAAACATACCTTATCCTAGAATTGAAAAACAAATAAATGTTCTTAATTTGTTTTGTAAGCTCTAACGCTATGATATTTTAAAATTTTTTTTTATAAGGGGAATGTTAGCCAACGTAGGTCATGAAGAGTAGAGAGTATTAAATCGTGTCTGACAAAAGGGACGGGTATTTGGAATTATGGGTATTATCCTGTCAAGGCGTCTGACATTAGGTCAGTGGGAGGGAAACATTGTACCCCTACGAGGCACTACAACCGGCCATCGTTTATTTTTTGACAGTTGACAATATAAAGTTTTTTTTTATTTTTTTTTATTTTGGCATACTATAGGCATATGTAGACATGGTTAGTATGCTATATGATTACGCGCAGTAATATGAGTTAGGACTTATCATTGCCTCCAATTATAGCTAGCTGGGAGACCTTTTTTTTTTCTTGCCTCTTAATCTCATTTTATTTTATTTTTTTTGGGTTTGCGATTGAATTCGAACAACAATTTTCATATTTTTTTTTTTCATGTAAGCCTGACGCGTAACACATTGTATATTTTGCAATAGCGATTTGAGGGCATTGTCATCTTAAGTAGAGGTGATGTGAAGTAGCCCCAAAGATCGTACGATTTGGGTCGGTAAGACTTTTTCTTGTGTGCCAAAAATAAAGTCAACTTAACCCAATTTGTCAAATTCGGTCTTATATAGGCAACAGAGTCATGGAAGATCCGTTGCAAACATTTGAACGATGCTCCAGAGCACATTTAGCGAACACATGTCGTTGTCTATGTTTGTTTATTTCCGTTCCTGTGTCAGTTATCTTTTGTGCTCATATCACGGCTTAAAATTCGGCAAGTTGTGGTCATCGAAATGCAGTGCGATTATGAGCGACAGGAAATAGACTGCTTCGAATTGTCCTCCACTCTCTCATGTGACAGTGACGATGTTTTTGGCATATATTACATCTCGTTGACTTACGGGTATTGCGCCATCGTTGACTGGACCAGTTAACTTGAATTTATCTACCACATTGCGAATAGTTCTACCGGTAGAGAGATTATGACAACCGTAAAATGGGCAAAGCGTGCGAAACTTACTCGAACAGAACACCAATTTTGTTAAAAAAAAACATGTATTCTTTGTGCATGTTGTTGAATACTATACCCGTCCATGGAGTTTTGTCAAAACAGAGTGAATGTCACCGTAGTCTATTAGGCAGTTTATTGGCTTATTAGACGTTAGGCCAAAGTTCAAACTACAGGTCAGATAAGTCCAACAAAATGAAATTAAAAAAAATATTTCTTCGGCGAATTCCTCTCAGCAAATTTCTGGCAAAACCTCTGAGAGTAAATAAAAATTGCCAAGAAAAGCTTCCAAAAAAATCTTTCGTTCCGAATCGACTTTGAACTGTAGGCCCTGACACTTATGTACAAAATTAACTACTGAGAAACTAGATCCTTAATTCTGACTGAAGGGTTGTAATGACCAATTATGTATATAAGTATGCAATATGTGCTAGTGTAATATCGTCTGCTCTATCCCATTATATATATTTTATTGGGCACCTTTCTTAGTTCACGTGGAAAAAATTAGGTGTTTCATATTCAATGAGTTACCTTCCTAAGGTCAGTATATTATTATATGTAAATAGTGATAGTTATTTGCAACACATTTGCTTTATTTAATGTTAACTACTTGTCATAGCAAGAAAATCGAAAAATTTTGAGTAGTTTGATAATAGACTGGCTATACGTTTATATTTATTCTCATTCGAGTATAAGAAGGATAATTCTATTTAATAGGCTTAAACGATAATCCTATTGCGTTATAACACAACTGATATTGCTGCCATTACCAAACTTTTTTATTTTGTTATTTTTTTGCTCAAACTTTTTTTTTGTTAAATCGTTTTTCCAACGCAAACTTTTCAAATTAAAATCATTCATCAAATAAAGGGTGGACGTATATAAATCCGGATGGTTCTAAGCGATAACAATTAATCATATTATTTAGAGTTCATAAACGTTTCCTTAGCTTTTCCTGTAGTTTCCCCTTTTTGTTTTACTTCGCATATGAATGATTTGAAGAGTGCAAATAAAAGGGTTTGATGACGGAAGTGTTTAAGTATGGTTAATGATTTATTAACTGCTATTTTAATTTGATGTATAAATTTTGTGCCACTGGCAAAAAAAGTAATTTAAAATAAATGATTATTTTTAATTGTTAAACACGTTGAATTTTAAAAGAAAGATTTGCCTTAAGCAGACACAGAACAAGATGATATACAAACATATTTTAAATAGGTACATAAATGAAGTAGTGCTTCAGTTTCAAGCAGTTGATTAATATACTGTAAGAGATCGTAGGATAATAGGTTTACTATTTAATATACGTTTTCGTACTCTTGACTGAGAAATTATGTATGTATGTATAAGGGTCTTCCCCCCAAAATATTTTTGTAATTTTACCTACTGTGTATTTATTCTTCAATAGTGGATGTTACGTATACACTTACTCTCCCAGCTTGGTATTTAACGCACTGAAAGGCATTGGGTTATCCGAACTTATGGCATGTGACACTCTAGCTCTATTAGCCAGAATATTCGCTTCTGCATTTTCAACTACTTCATGATGGCTAGGTACCCATATAATGCGTACCTTTCCCATGCCTGACGTAATTGTTAATTTATCCTTTTTACACTCCAATATGGTATCCGATCCAGTATTCCTGTTTGTTATTGTCCTCATTATCATTTGACTATCTGTAAAAATATTTAAATCCCTATACTTCAAGTTTAAGTGTCTAAGTCAGTGGTTAAACCACAGGCTCTCGCCTAATAAGCCAGCACAATACCTACTAAACCTGTTTGCCTTTTACAGTTCGTGTCTGAATAATTTTGGTTGTCATATACCGACCTTCTTCTTCAGGAGTTTCTGAACATCCACAGTTGGTAACAGCCATCGTGTTGTACCTGTAGCTTACATGTCCCAAATTAAATAACATACATACATAATTTGTGATTACAGCCCTTCAGTCAGGATTACGACCTAGCTTCTCACACGACTTATGTCGTGTGCGATAATTTTACACATGAGAGTCGGAACCTACAGTTTTAAATTCGAATTCGAACAACTGAGTTTTGAGAAGATTTTCATGGCATTTTATTTAACCACAGAGTTTTTGTCTGAAATCTGCAAAGAGAAGTCTGACCTGGGGTTTGAAACATCTAGTAAGCCAAGATACTTACAACATACTTACTAGACTAAGGGCCATTATTACAACTTGCCGTTAAACTTGGGTTTAGTTAAAGATATCTTTAGTTAAAGGGAACTGTAAAGTTACGTTTAACTGATTTTCGTTATTACAACTTACAGATAAAATAAAATTAAAATATGGCAGTGCCGGAGCAAAGTCGATAAAACTGCTCAATTAAACAAGTTTTTTTTTTAACGCAGTGGTAACAGCGGACTTCGTTTTTTTTTTGTATATTATGATTTAAATTTGTTTAAATTTGAAGTTGCCATATCGAAAATAGTATATGATATGGCAAGTTCAAACATAAAGTGACCTTTAAATGTTAAAGGTAGGATGATCTTCCCTTTAGCTTAACGATCACTTCTATCTTATTGGGTACTCTTAATAATGAAAAAATATTTATCTGCCCGTTAAAATCCTCCCTTTAGTTAACGGCAAGTTGTAATAATGGCCCTAAGGCAACTTCACTTCTCCAGAATTACTTGTCGTTTATTCTGTCTGTTTTGCTCAATCACAACGAGCCACGCAGCTTTTGTCGCATTGAATATTCTGCACCAGAGATTTGAAGAAATGGGCATCTCATCAAGCGAATTTTCACACACTCTTTGTTTGTTCAATACTGTACATTGCTTTAGCGAACTGCAAACTTATTGTACTTTCAGATATAAATAAGGATATTCACGTTGTTTGATTTTCTCGTTAATGTAACAACATCGCTGATATTACATACAATAACAAATACAAGTAAAAGATCGATGTGTAAATGACAATCATTGTAGATTTGTTCTTCAATTTATTATTTTTTTTTCGCACACTTTAACTTATATTTTGCGTATTTAATATTGGATCTGATAGACATGAAATAAAGCCTTCGAACCTTCTACATGCAGCATGAAAAACCGAATTACGATTTTAGCAATACAATTACGTACAAGCAAAAAGTTAAATGGTAGCGTATGATACATAAAAACATGATAAAACAGACCAAAACGATTGAACCATTAATGGCTTTATAATTTTGAATTATAATTTGGTGTTGATTTGCCAATTTGTCACTAGAAGGCTACAAAAATATACATAATTTTATATGCGTGCTTTAAAAGTATGTTGACGATTGCAAATGCACACACTATAATTAAAGTATATGGTATGCTCCTTGGTTTGAATGGTTTTACGAATTCATGTTAAAGCATGAAATATGTTTGCTACTCATGTGTGTGTATGTGTGACTGTTAATTAGAGTTTTCACTTAGTGCAACGGTAAAACATACACACAGTTACTACAGCTATAAGGTCTGTAAAGCCTGTAAGAAAGAGTGTGAGAAAACAAAAGCGTTTACGTTGAAAAAGTTGCCATCATGCATTAGTGTTTATAATAATTAGCATTCAACCAAACAAAAGGATGATGTTATAATAAAATTAACACTCTGAAAAGGAGTTGCATATCATTGAGTTTATGACAGAAATAATTATAATCTTGTGCCATTTGGTTTTTCAAAATAAATTGGTTTTTCAGGTGGCAATGCTATAAGTGGTTAGTGAGATTTGCCACTTCACCTTTAAAAGACTACTGAAGCAATGAAGTCTTGTAATTTTATTATCAAAATTCATATTGCCTGAGAAATGTATCTCCAACGAAAAGCTTTCCTCGTGGACGTAGCTAATTTTTGCAGTCTGAAAGATTCAACATTTGATCCGCATATTTTGAAAACTATTAAAATCACAACGGTTTACTCAATACAGCAAGGTAACGTGTTGTAAAGGGTAAACCAGCTACAATTCCAACATTACAGCTGATTTTAGTGAGATACTGGTTGAAATAGTATAAAGCCAAATCAACATAAAATTAAGCTCAAGAAGAGACGGCCACGTTCAACGTGCGCAAGTTCAAAATGCTAATATTTTAGATGAATCGTGTGCAACTAATTCATAGTAGGCTGAAAGCAATTAATCACTCGAAAAATTATCAACTGTATCTACTTATTCTTTCGCGGTTGCGGCGTGCACAAACCTTTGGCTTTAATGGCATTCGTCGCCTAGCAATGTTAATTAATTAGATAATCTGTTCTTTAGATAGTCTATTAATTAGATAGTCGGTTAATTAGATAGTAGTCGTAGTAATAGTCGCCGTAGTCTAGTAGGTAGGGTTTTGGCTTAATAGATGTGAGGCCACGATTAAAGCCTCAGATCAGACACTCTCACCAAAACGAAATATAAAAAAATATTTCTGCGGCAACTTCTTCCCAGCGGATTTCTGTCAAAAACTCTGAAAGTAAATAAAATTGCAATGAAAAGTTTCTCAAAAATCTGTCGTTTGGAGTCTTTTTAAATACTATCACTTAACCCATTAGAGGTCAAATAAAAACCGGCTTTAAGTTTTTGATTTCAGATTTATTTATTGATAAAAACAAGCATAAAAAAAAACACAAAATGAAAGAAAAATTATAATTTTTTTTTTGGAAACGAGTTTTAAGCATGAAATTTTTCGAAACATTCTTTCTCGACACAAAGTGTTTTACAGCATTTCTTGCACTGCCAACGTATTCGGGCATGGCAAATTACGCACCGTAATTGTTTTTCTATTTTTGGGGGATGGTGCCCAACTCCTTCAACTATTGACCCAGACTGCCGTGATTTATTTTGTCCACCTTGGCGTAAACAATAACGCACAATGTTTCGGTGAAACAAAAGTTGATCCATGGGACTCTCACTGCTTATTACATGTAGTCTCCAAGCGTTAGAAATTGTCACACCAAGAATGTATGTATGTAAATAATACCCACCACCACTTCTTACCATGAACAGCAATCCTATATAAAGAGATGGATTGATCGAGCTCGTCAACCCCACCCATACTTTTATTGTAGTTTTGGAATAAATTGGGTATAACCATGTCAGCCTTTTCACGCTTTTTTGAGCACCAACGCTTAACGGTTCCTAGGGGTTCAATTGTGTCATAGTTGGTTCCTATTGTGCAAACACTATTATGGATGCTGTCATTGTACTCAAACGAGTACAGCCAACTTTACACCTTTCTATTTTATTTATTTTTTTATTTTTAAGTATTCTTTGAGGCCTGTATGTTTCGTTGTTATTATTTTTATAAAAATAATGCAAGATTACTAAACAAATTTTCGTATTGTTTCAAATATTTTCAAAATAGTTTACTAAACCACACACTTTATTCGCGTCACAATACAGACTGATAGTTCTGAATAAGCAACAGAAACTACATACAAATTCTTTTTCTGCAGCTCTTATTGTTGTTGTTGTTAAACTAAATAACGTTACAACGATTGTTTTTTGTTTATTTTTGCTTGGATACACGTAAAAATACAACTGTACTCAATTGAGTACGGAGACTTCTAATGGATTAAATTCGATACTGGATATTTTAAAATACACGCAATATCAATTTGAGAAAGTTTATTAAATATTCCCATTAAATCGTTAACAACTAATTTAAGTTACTTGGGCTTAAATAGTTTTTTCCCTACATGTAACAGCATTTTAACATTCACTGAATATTGTTTATTTTTTTTATTAATTTGTCTGTAATCCTCTGTAATAATGTAACGTTGCATATATTTTTAATTTTTTTTTTAATTAATGACAACAATTAATTTATCATCCAATGATAAATTGAATTGATATGAAAATCCAACGTCGTTGACTGGACCATACAAAAATAAATAAACAATTAAACAGGAAAGTTAATGTGGCTTATAATTATCAAATGATAATTGAAAATAAATATTGAAAATGCCATTCCATTGCCACCTTGACGCATTCGATGTGCATGTAAAATTCAAATTGAAGAACTTGTTTTTATTTTTATTATGTTATCAGTTTAATGTTGACACAACATTTAAGGCTTTGTATACGCCTTAAATTGCTGTTTCAATTGCTTCGAAATGAATAGAGTACTGATTCATTATAAATTTCGGTTTCAATCGTAACTGAGACTAAAGATCCCATAATCTATTTTTTTTTAATACACATTGGAGTAAATAAAATTCTTAATTTATGGTGGAGACTTTAGTAACACCAATGCAAGCCAGCTTTGCTTGTTTTGTGTCAAGTGTTTCTGTTAAACTTTAAGAGAAAATGAAGCTAAATGTCTTGGAATGAATGCGTGTTTGGTTAGAAAGCAGTGTACTTCTCCCATTTTGATTGTGTTCCTCTTTGTGAAGAATACTGCTTTAAAGTCACATAAATCCCAGCCGATTACACTCAGAAACAATAACTGTACACCATTACAACTTTAATCGGCCTTGCAGAGTGTGTTCTGTTGTGAGAATTTCCTGAGGCATATTTCACTGGCAATTTTCTTTACGTTACACCCGTCTTGCATGTAGCTCTACGGATTATATAATCCGTATATTATGGGGTACTAGCGTAATCCTAAATTATTAATTTCTTCAACGATGTTAACCGCAAAAATTGTAGCTGAATTGTGTTGAATCGGGTTAAAATTTGCCAAATAAAATTACATACATACATAATTAGTCATTACAACACTTCAATCAGGACTACGTTCTAGCTTTCAACACCACTTATGTTGTGTTTGTTAATATATAACCTACACTTTCAAGTCGACTCCGAACGACAAGATCTTTGAGAAACTTTTTAGGGCAATTTTATTCACTCTCAGGGTTTTTGCCAGAAATCTACTGAAGATTACTCGCCGAAGAA
Organism: Sarcophaga caerulescens; assembly: GCA_927399465.1. Taxonomy (NCBI): domain Eukaryota; kingdom Metazoa; phylum Arthropoda; class Insecta; order Diptera; family Sarcophagidae; genus Sarcophaga; species Sarcophaga caerulescens. The sequence continues at coordinate 69,486,819 of OV656873.1, forward strand.
ATGTTTTTCATATTTCGGTTTTGTTGGAGATGTCTAACCTGGGTATTGAACTGTGGCCTTACATCCAATTAGCCAACACGCGTTCTACTAGACTACGGCGTTCTATTAAAACAATTAATTTGTCTTTTTATTTCACGCTGAAGTTTTTCGATTTCACTTTTTTATTTCAACTATTTTTAAAATTGTTCTATATCTCTCCCAAAGCTATTTAATTTTTCTATCATCAGTTGCATACAAAAATCCGTCCTGTATTTAGTTTTTTCTTTCATTGTCTACACTTACTTTTTTCTTTTATTTGCGTTTTGTTGACACAGCGTGAAGGCTGTAGGTGGTAAGATTGAAGCAAGAATAAGTCGCTCGTATTGAAATGTTTTCAATTTCGAAACGTTATCAGCTGTCAAAAGCTTTTGTTTTGTAATGGTAGGATAACACATGTCAAACGTATGTACATAATACGACTTATTGTGTGATTGAAAATCTATTCAGTAAAAGATTTAGATATCTAAAATCGATAACTTTAATTTCAACAAAAATATAACGTTTAGAATTGTAAATTTAATTGAGTAAAACACAAAAATATTTCTTAAACCCTGAATCTGAATATAAAACTTTACAGAATATTTTATTCGAAAAATTTTCTTTTCCAATAATTAAAATAAATAAATTATAAATATTAATTTAATTGAAGTGCAGTTTTTACTCTCTTTGTGTTAAATAACAAAACAAAAAGCATACGAACAAAAGAAAAATAAAAAACTTAAAGAAAAGAACCTAAAACAATCTCATTAATTCAAAATTACCACGTATTAAATAAAACAAATTTACCAATAAAACAAAAAAAAAATAGTGAAAAACATCAACTACTAACTCCCACAATGGGAGGTCTCCTCTTTGATAGAGACAAAATGGTCCAAAATCCGGACTCTTTACATCCAATTTTTCTTATCATGAGCAGAGCAGGAGTTCATGCAAATAAAGGTCTGACAGACGTCTCACCGTTTCTTATACAACGTGCTATAGAAACAGCAGGAGGAAAAGTCAAGTCCTGTAAAAAGCTTAGATCTGGGCAACTACTTATTCAGTGTCTTAACGGAAAACAAGCAAATAAAATAATAAAAATGATGTCTTTATGAATTGATATATTTGTTAAAGTGGAAGAACACAATTCTCTTAATAAATCAAAAGGTATATTTTATTCTAATGACCTACGTGGACTGTCCGACGATGAACTCTTGGAAGAAATTCGTGAACAAAATCCAAATGTCATAGAAATTAAAAGACTAAAGAAGAGAGACCCTGAAACCAAAGCACTTACAACAACTGACATTGGTTTATATATAACAACATTCAACGTAAGTGATCTTCCAGAAAAAATTTTGCTAGGCTACATGTATGCGATGGTTAAGCCATATATCCCTAATCCACTACGGTGTTTCAAATGCTTTCAATTTGGACATGTGTCTGATGGCTGTTCATCTCAAGACAAAATATGCCCCCATTGTAGCAACATAGAGCATACAACAATTGACAAAAATGGAAAGCGTGAAAGATGTAATAATCCAGAAAAATGTGTTAATTGCCGTCAACAACATAACAGCTTTTCAAGAGAATGTGCTTTATTTATTTGATTGAATTTGATATTCAAAGAATAAAAGTAACGCAAAAAATATCAGTAAATGAAGCACGAAGAGAATATGATAGACAAAATATACTACCAACTACTTTCACTAATGTACTAAAATCATGCAAATGTCAAGAAAGTTCAAACAAAATACTCACCACGAAAACAACAACTGATTTAACTCTAAAAACAACACCACCATCTCCGACACGTAAAATAACAAAAACTGATGGATCGAAAATAGAATTATTACCAAAAAATATATCGAAGAGGAAGAAACGTGAATTGACAAACGGTGAGAAAAAAAGAAAAGAAAACTTAACCACTAAATCTCAGACAAATTTTGAAAATCCCACAAACGAAATTAGTATGGATGACTCTAGTGACTTTACTACAAATGAATAATCAATATCAAATAATACAATGGAATTGCAATGGTTTTGTAAATCATTTTGATGAAATTAAATTTATGTTATCTAAAATTAATTGCTTTGCCATCTGCATTCAAGAAACAAGATTTAAATCAAGTCATTGTAAGGATCTTAAGAATTTTACCTGTTTCTTTAAAAACTCTCCTTCTTCTTCTATTGCTCACGGTGGTGTTTGTGTTTATCTTAATAATTTGTTTAAGGGAGAAGAAATATCTTTGAATTCTCAATACCAAGTAGTGGCTATTAAGGTAAACTTCCCAATTAAATTTATAATTTGTTCTATTTATCTACCAGGATCGGAAAGTTTTTCCGATGGTGAACTGAATAATTTGATATCTCAATTCGAATTACCTTACCTGTTATTAGGAGACTTTAATTCACACAATTTTATTTGGGGTTCCTGTAGAACTGATACAAGGGGAAATATATTAGAAAAATTTCTAAATGATAATAATATCAATATTTTAAACAACATTAATCTCCCTACCCACTTTAGCTTTGCATATAGAACATTCAGCAATATAGATCTTAGTCTAGTATCGCCCAATATTCAACATTTATTTGATTGGAATATTAGTGATGATCTTTATAGCAGTGACCACTACCCAATTATGATTTGAATGAACGGTTTTTCGCAGAGCTACGAACGAAGACCTTGCTGGAATATAAAGCGGGCAAATTGGGATAAATATGACTGTAATTTTTCTAGACCTTTAACTCGGTTGGAGGACATAGATGATGTTGAAGACCATATTACCGGCACAATCTTGAATACTGCTCATAGAGCCATCCCTTTAAGAAGTACAACTTGCGCCAGAAGGGAGGTCCCTTGGTGGAACGACAATATACAAAACTTGGTAAACGAAAGGAGAAGACTTTTGAAACGTTTCAAGAGAAATATGACTTCCGAAAATTTGGCGAAATTCTTGAAATCAAAATCTCAAACTCGTAAGGCTATTAGGGATAGCAGAAGAAAGACATGGGAAGATTTTTGTAATGCAATAAACTTACGCACTTCGTCGTCAGAGGTATATAGGAAAATAAAATCGATAAATGGACAATCTAACCACCACCAAATTGCAGCATTAGAAGACAATTATACAATTTTAACAGATAATAATGATATTGGTAACTGTTTGGCACTTAGTTTTGCACAAAACTCATCTTCCTCAAACTATTCAGAAAAATTTAGACTATATGCCTCTTCCAAAAAATTTCCTATTGACCCAATAAACAATAATGAATTATATAACAATAATTTTACTTTAATGGAACTTAAGTTCGCTCTTAACTCTTGTCATGGCTCATCTCCTGGTCCTGATAATATTAGATATGAAATGTTAAAAAATTTAGATGAGAAAGCTAGGAAATACCTTTTGGATTTTTATAATATAATATGGTCGGAACAAAAGTTTCCCAAAAACTGGAAAAGGGCTATGGTTATACCAATTTTGAAACCTGGGAAGAATGGTACAAATAAGGATAATTACAGGCCAATTTCTCTCACTAACTGCATTTGCAAGCTTTTAGAAAGAATGGTTAATAAACGATTGGTATATTATATTGAAAAAAATAATGTATTAAATCGAAAACAGTCTGCTTTCAGGAAAAACAGAGGGACAATTGATAATTTGGCAATCTTACACTCTGATATTATGGAATGCTTTTCATCCAGAAAAGATTTAATTGCCATCTTTTTTGATATTCGAAAAGCTTATGATTCTGTTTGGAAGCAATTAATATTAAGGAAATTAAATTTGGCTGGAATTCGCGGAAATATGGCTGCATTTATAACAAACTTCCTGGATAAAAGAAAGTTTTGTTGCATGGTTGGAAACTCTGTGTCAAATGATTATGATCTGGAAAACGGGGTCCCTCAGGGATCTGTATTAAGTGTGACTCTATTTCTATTAGCGATAGATGATATTCTAAATAACTGTTATAGGGATGTTAGGGCATTATTATATGCCGACGATCTTATTATTTACTGTTCTGGGAAGAAAGTTTCGGCAATTGCTAATAAAATTCAGAAAACGTTAAAGAAACTGGAAAATTGGAGTGATACCAGCGGATTTCGATTCCATGCTGGAAAAACTGTTGCAATGAAATTCTCTAGACGGATTAATACCTCTGATAATCCTATCATACATCTGTACGGCGAAAATATACAATTTGCAACATACTTTTTTGGGAATCATGTTTGACAAGAAGTTAACCTTTAAACCTCACATATGCAACATAAAGGCAAGGGCAAACTTGAAATTGAATATTATAAAAATGTTAAGGTGTTCTAAATTCGATTCTGATCCAAAAACTCTCCTTAAAATTCTGACCAAAATTCAGTCCTACCATAAGCATGCAAACAATATCTTCTTGTCCACCCCTTTTCTTTAGAAGATTAAAATATCTTCTTAATTATACACTTAAAATCTTTTCATTACATAATCATCCGTTATATGCTATGATTACAGATTCGGCAAAAATTAACCACCTTCAGTCGAAGAACCCAAAATATCACCCCTTCTATTTAAGAGCTTTTCAGGAATTTGAGAAAATTATTTCCAAGTATTCAATAAACACGGGTAATATGGACAATATTACACTACCTGACATACCACCCTGGTACTTCTCTCACATCGAAGTTGACTTTTCCCTTGCTTACTGTTGCAAACGTGATATGACTCCAATAGAAGTAAAACAAAAATATTTAGAACTAATAAATGCAAAATACCCAGACCATTATTATTTTTTCACTGATGGCTCCGTCAATAGAGAAAAAGCAGGTTTTGCAGTTATTGGTCAAAATTTTGCAATATCGGAACGGATTCACGACTATTCTTCTACCTACACAAGCGAACTACTGGCAATCAAGACCTGTATTGAGAACCTTAGAAACATCGATCAAAAGACTCTTATAGTATCAGATAGTAAGAGTGCACTTCAGGGTCTTCAGAACCCGTATAGTACCAATATAATTATAAACCGGATAAGGGAATCTATGACCCATCTGTCGAACAATAAGATTAGTTTCTTGTGGATCACCAGTCATTTTAGTATAGCCGGAAATGAGATAGTAGATACAATGGCCAAAAATTCCTTAGAAAAAAGTATATCTGTACAATATAGATACAATCCTTCGGACTACAGGCAATACATTAGAAAATACGTATTTGATCTCTGGAATGATTTGTGGCAAAATAGCGAGACTAAATTATCCAAAATTCAAAAAAATATTTTACCTAAATTCTCTACACCTATTTTACCTAGAAAAGATTGGATTAAATTTACGAGACTGAGAATCGGTCACTGCTTATTCTCTCATAGACATATTATTGAAAAGAATACACCACCACTTTGTGATTGCGGTCAAAATTTGAATGTTTCTCACATATTTAATGAATGTAGATTATTTCGTCAACACCGAATTAAGAGCAAAATAAACGGAATCGAAATCCTGGAAAGTGAACATGATTTTGAGAAAGTCAAAGGGTTTTTAAATAAAATTAACTTATATAACTTGATTTAAATCTTTGTAACATATTATAATTAAGATAGAATATAAGTTTTTGGATTATATAAAAGCCTATATAACCTTTTAGTGTTGGGGCTTAATAAATAAATAAATAAAACTTTACAAACACATTTATTGATTACACAAACATTTTTGGATCGATAATGAAAATGAAATTAAATCCTCTTAAATCTATCGTTCGGAGTCAACGTTAAACAGTAGGTTCTGCCACTCACGGATAAAATATATCGAACAAAACATGGGTGGTGTGAAAAGCTTTGCAGCAATTCTGACAAAGTAGTTGTATTGGCTTCTGAAATAAGTTATAATTAAATATAATTTGTAATTGTATTGTAATTAATAAATAAAATAAATAAAAAAAAGTATTTTACATTTGAATTTTAGGTTAGGTTAGGTTAGGTTAGAGGACGTGTACTTGTCAACTGTGACAAGTACAGTAGCCGAAGGTCGAATTGATCCATTGTACAACTCCTAGCTTCTCACACCACTCATGTTGTCTGCGTTAATTTTATACGTGAGTGGCGGGATCTACAGTTTAACGTCGATTCCGAACGACAGTTTTTTTTTACTCTCAGAGTTTTTGCTAGGAATCTGCTGAGAGGCAGTCGCCGAAGAAATATTTTTTTTCATATTTCGTTTTAATGCCTGACCTGGGATACGAACCCGGGCTTTACATCTTATAAGCCAACACACTACCTACTAGACTACGGCGACTTGAATTTTAAATTTGCTCTGAATTTTTCTCGGGGATACCTACACTTTTGCTTTGCAAAAATTGTTACCATCGGAAAGTTACTTAGTTTTCTTATGGTTTGGGGAAAACCTTAAAAACATTTTTGTTTTATTAAAAAACACAAATAAATTAATAAAATAAATATAAAAAACAGAAATTATTTTTACATACTCTTATTGTTGCTTAAAATTCAAAAAAAAGTTGCTTACACATATTGGAGTACCTAGATTTTTGCTGTCGTACGTTTCCTGTTGATTCTTTTGACAAAAGGTTCTAAATCTCTGTATTCACAAATGATGTCTTGTAATTGCTTATATTATTTATTTTCGTGCGATAATTTGGGTAATTTGTGAAAGATTTCAATCTATACGCCTTAGAGACGTATGGTTATCGTTTGCGTAATGTTTTAAATTTTGTTGTTTTATATAAGTTTCGAAAGTTTTAATCATTTTACGAGCTTCTATTCCAATTTTTTTTTAATAATAGTGACATGTAAGCTTAGTTTGAATGAGGAACGATCTACTGCTTTGTTACAAAATGTTCTACAAGCTACAAGTGAACTTGAGAATAAATAACGAATTTGTAAACACTACAGAAAAAATTACCATGATTTACTCTAATTATGCTTTCATTTTTTTTTTATCATACAAGCCTAGGGCATAAGTATATGTAAATGCATAATTTTTTCTTGTAATGAGTGCCATGAATTATTTTGTATTATTATAAAACAAAATCAGATTTGCATCAGCAGTTACATATATCATTAAGAACACTCAGAACAAACTGTGTTCGATTCGATTATCAAACATTTTTGTTTATTTTTAATGTTCTCTTTTATCTTCATTGAGAGCCGTTATTGAGAACTTCTCGGCTTTTGAGAGAAAGTAATTTTTTTTTTGTAATGCAGTGTCACCGTTATTAAGTGTTTTAAAGAATTTTGTATGAAAAAAATTTATACGACTTTTATAATTTAAAAAATCGACGAGCGTATTAAGATATTCTTTTTATTACACTTGAAAGAAGAAGAAAATAGCGTAAGCAATATAATCGAAATTGTAAGTATTCTTTTTTACAATTTACTTCCAGCTGAAGAACTACGACGTTCACTGACGTATGAGTTTTATTAAACTATTGAAGAAATCTAATATCACTCATACGTCATGGCATTGTGTTTCAATTCAGGTAAACGGTGCAGTTGTCCCACAACATTTTTCTTCTATTTATTTTTTTTTTTCTAAAAATAAAAAATAATGTTCGCTTCAAGCCCAATCAGATGCATCATTCTGAAATTTAGTTTCCAGATTAATATTGTACCTGTCTCTGTTCCATAAAATCTTGACAAATATCGGAGAAATTTCACATATTGTTACTTCTAAGCTGGAGTAACTTAAGCGAATTTTAATATTCAATGTTATCAATAAAGGTTATTTTCTTCAATCGCTATCTATTTTCAAATTTAAGTAAAACAAAATTTCTAATATTTTGTCGAAAGTTTTCAATCACCAATTTTGTGTTATTCTTCGTATGTATTAATCCAAACAACAGTTTTTTGAGCAACGTGACGATTTTATTGCCTCTCAGAAATGTTGTCAGAAGACTGTTGAGAGGAAGTCGCCGAAGAGCTATTTTTTCATACTCCGTTTAGTTCGAAATGTCTGATTACAATCACGGCCAAACGTCTAATAAGCCAACACAATATTTCCTAGACTACGTTGATCACTAATGCATTTTGAGTTTTTAAAGACAATTACTGAAGACAATTTATTTTAATAATTCTCTGATTTTACTCTAAACTTTCCTTATATACCATATTCTTCTCTATAAAACATTCAGTTCTTCCCTGAGAAACTAGGCCGTAATCCTGACTGAAGGGTTGTAATAGCCAATTATGTATGTATGTCCTCCCTAGCTTTCAAGAGAACACTGGCATTAAGCCAATTACTACATCTTAAGCTAGAATTAAAAAATGCATAACAAACAAACAACAAGTAAGACATAAAATCTATAAAAGAATACTTTTTTATCGGTTTCTTTATTTGTCTGTTGGTCTGTAGTACCACAATTTCATCACTCCAAGTATAACGCACTGGCTCTACAAAAGCGTAATTAGACCTATTCTAACTTACCTATAGAGAGGAAGTGCAACAGTAGAATAAGCCAAATGGTTCAACGAATATGTCGTTTAGAAATAGGTGGTGCATTGGGAACAACTCCTACAAGGTTATTAAAAACAATACTCTTCATTGAACCGACTCAGATATACATCGATATGAGGCGGCTCTTACTGAGTACCGTCTTCAGGCTTTGGGAGAAGGATCTATCAGATCTAGAATAGATCATCGTGAGACCTTACTTAATTGGTCATTACAAACCTTCAGTTAGGATTAAAACCTAGATTCTCACACAGCTTACGTTGTGTGAGTTAATTTTTATTCATAAGAGGCGGGACCTAAAATCTAAAGTCGATTCCGAACGGCAGATTTCTGAAAAACTTTTCATGGCAATTTTATTTTACCCTCAGACTTTTTGATAGAGATCGGATGAGAAGAAGTCGCCTAAGAAATATTTCCTCATGTTTTCTTTTTTTTTTAAAGTCTGACCTATTGTTTGAACCATGTCTTCAAACATACGCCAACACACTACCTACTAGAATAGGGCGACTTAATACATACCGGTTCCAAAAATGTGTTCCCATAATTCATTATCATCATCAGAAAACCTACATGTTACATTAGGGGTAATTGTCACTATGAATAAGTGTACTTAGTTGAGTATGCAAAACTAAATCCTAAAAAAAAACCGGTTATCAAACTCAGGTTATTTCTGGATAGACACATGGATGGCTTAGATCTCCTGTTATTGTAATTTCCAAAAAAATTTCCGATTTTGCCACTCTTTGTAAGTTTTGGTCCCATCAATTATGTTGAAGTTCCCCTCGTCTGCTTGCTCATTGGCGAGAATTCCAACATGATCTCGGACCCAGTAGATGGTGACCTTATTCTGTTTACCTAGCTTATTCAGTTTCCCTATAATTATAATAATTTTATGGTGTTTTGATAATTTTTATGAATTAATATATAAATTGTAATTGATTAAAAAAGAACAATAATTTTATGAACATATTGTTAACTCAAATGTAATATACTGATGTAAATAAGTTTTATTTTCGGAATAAAACAAAACATATACATATATGCAATAGTTTTGTTACATTTAAAAAATTTAGCATTTTTTTTTTCTTCCGTAGAACATTTTAGCATTAAGTTTTTCATGTTTTAGCATATTTTTAAATTCATTTTCTGGCAACACTGAGCTGGACATACTGAGAGGTTGAGTATTAGGTTGTTGTTGTTGCTGCATTTTGTTTTTACGGAAGAGAATGCTTATTGTGTTTTCTCTTTTCATATAAGTATGTTAGGTTTTTTCTTGTCAGAGCAAGTGGGAAGTTTAAAATAAGGCCAGAGTTGGTTATAGGAGTTTTATGAATATTAATTTACTGAAACGATATATATTCTAATTCATTGCATATTATTGTAATAAACATATGCATATTGCTCCTTACCATCTCCTCAACAATTAATTTATATCGTTTACTTGGTTATTATTAGATAATTACATGAAAATAATTAACATTTAGTGCGAATAAAGTTTTTGTTTATAAAATATATTGGCGATAATCCTACAGGCACTCAATTTTCCATTCCTGCTTTCTTCATTTGATTTAAAAACCAAAATATGTTTCAAATTCCATCTTGTCCCTATTTAAGGAATATGTATTTTTTTTTTTTAAAGACAATAACGGGACTTTATTTTCAACATTTTAAAAAGAAAAAAATCATGTTACTTGATGCAGGTTTTTGTGTAGAACAAATCATTTGTAAAGTAGATTTTGTGAAGAACACTACTGAAGCGGAAGATTATTAATATAATTCAAAAGTGATTTTGATCAACATAATTAATTGAAAGTTATTAAATAAAAGTTTTGCCCGAATTGTGATAGTTATTAGGAAAGTTTTCCTGAAAATGTAAGACAAGACTATTCCACTAGTATTATTATTTTTTTTTTTTGAAACGGGTACCTACATAATTTCAATTATTATATCAGATTTTTAACTTCGCCTTATATACGAGGAAACTCCAAGCCAAAGGGATATTCTCAATAGGACGTTGTGTAGCAGACGGAACAGTGGATTTGTGGTGAACTGTGTCTTCGGAACTCCATGTTAGTTTAACCAGAGTTACAGGGCATAGGAAAGTTCAGGTATAATTCAGACCTCGTGTCTGAAAAGGCCGAATATCTAATCACCAAGTGAGACAATTACGTAAGTTATATATAGTTAGTATACTCATATATAAGATCTTGTGCGTCCATGTGAAACCATAAGTCGATATTTCCTACGTTTACAATACTGAAAGTAACCCACGTGGTCCTATAACTATTGGGTCTAATCAGAAAAGTCCACCTACATCAAATTGGATTTCATGCGTTTTCAAAATCACGTAAATACACGTGGTACTTTTCTACCGAATATAAAATTATATAATTGATTTAATCGGAATATTCCGCCTTTACCAACTTATAAGAATCCATGTGATTCTTATTGAATCCTATATTATGAAACTAATTTCATCAGAATTTCACACACATTAAATCATTTTTGCTGCCAAAATATATCATCCAAAGTTTATTTTTAATGAAAAAAATTCAGGAAAATTTCGTTTGATATATTACCCTAAATCTTACAGTCAAAATTCAAAATTTCATCTAAATAGTAAATTAAAAATCTTACTCAAATTAAAATCGTAAATTTAGGAAACTGTAGTGTCACCTGTAAGAAATTTAATAATTGTTCAAATTTGAAATGTATTAAATGAATTTAATTCAAATTAGAAACTTAAAACTTAATCTGAAATAACTAATCTAAGTGTTAATTTAATTGCAATAATGAATTATCTTTTTTCTTTAAATATTTTCTAAACTGAAGATTAACATTGAAAAGATTTTAAACTATAAATTTAAAACTTAAAGTAAAGTAATTTATACTTAATTTAATTAATTAGAAATGTAAAACTTACAATAATTTAAGATTAATTAATTAAAATTTTAAATTTGATAAAGAAAAAAAAAAATGAATTATTTTTATGCATAAAAACGTCATGCAAGAAAAATCTAGAAAAGTTTTCAGTTAAATAAGAATAAACAATTTTCTTTTGAATATATTACACAAAAAAATAATAATGAAAATAACTCATACGAGTATAATTTAAATACTTTCCTCTCAATATATATATATTGTTCTTTTATTTTCCTGTAAACAAATTAGCATAAATAGAATATGCCAAACACCCTTTAACTATGTGTAAATCTATAAATTTTTACTTTATTCTTCAAATAAAGGGTGTTATTAAAAAAAAAAAAAAAATACAATACTTTATTTCTTAATAAACTTTTGTGTGTAATATTTAAATAATTTTTTTTTGTTGAATTTCTTTTGTTGATCTTAAATACGTTTAATAAGTTTATAAATATTCTTTTGCTCTTGCATTTTTTTTTTTTTTTTTATTAATTATTATATTATAACATATTGCAAAACTGAATTGAAATGAGTTAAATTTTGTTTAAAATTCATAAAACAAAAAAAAAAAACTAAACAAAACAAAAAAAATATTATTATTTTTTTTTATCATTATATGTAGCTATATATATATATATTATTTTTTTTATAAATAAACGTTTATATCAATTATATTAATGTTTAGTTAATAATAGTAAATTTCAAAAGAAAACTCATTATCTAGAAATCTATTCAACATGTAAACAACTAAAAAGTTTAAAATCCAAATAATAATAGTATATTATCATTCTTTTAATTAAAAAAAAAAAAAAAAAAACACAAAATTGTAATATTAAAATGAAAGTTGGAGAATTCTAAATTAAAATTAAATCAGAAACTAATGAAAAAAAATATTAGAAATAAGCCAATTTTGAACATAAATATTTTATAAACATTCTACAAATCAGAACACTTTGGAATGCCGTGATTGCTGGGCCCATCAATTGACCGCACCAAAAACTTAACACGAGGAACACACTCAATTAAATACATTCTATCATACACATGATTGTAAGTAATATTTAAATTTTCTTTTATATATATATTTTTTTTTTTGTTATTAATTATATTATTTCTGTAAATAATGTCACTTTAATTTTTTTTTCCTTTATATATATTTCATTATTATATAACTTACATATAATTCAAACATACCTTATCCTAGAATTGAAAAACAAATAAATGTTCTTAATTTGTTTTGTAAGCTCTAACGCTATGATATTTTAAAATTTTTTTTTATAAGGGGAATGTTAGCCAACGTAGGTCATGAAGAGTAGAGAGTATTAAATCGTGTCTGACAAAAGGGACGGGTATTTGGAATTATGGGTATTATCCTGTCAAGGCGTCTGACATTAGGTCAGTGGGAGGGAAACATTGTACCCCTACGAGGCACTACAACCGGCCATCGTTTATTTTTTGACAGTTGACAATATAAAGTTTTTTTTTATTTTTTTTTATTTTGGCATACTATAGGCATATGTAGACATGGTTAGTATGCTATATGATTACGCGCAGTAATATGAGTTAGGACTTATCATTGCCTCCAATTATAGCTAGCTGGGAGACCTTTTTTTTTTCTTGCCTCTTAATCTCATTTTATTTTATTTTTTTTGGGTTTGCGATTGAATTCGAACAACAATTTTCATATTTTTTTTTTTCATGTAAGCCTGACGCGTAACACATTGTATATTTTGCAATAGCGATTTGAGGGCATTGTCATCTTAAGTAGAGGTGATGTGAAGTAGCCCCAAAGATCGTACGATTTGGGTCGGTAAGACTTTTTCTTGTGTGCCAAAAATAAAGTCAACTTAACCCAATTTGTCAAATTCGGTCTTATATAGGCAACAGAGTCATGGAAGATCCGTTGCAAACATTTGAACGATGCTCCAGAGCACATTTAGCGAACACATGTCGTTGTCTATGTTTGTTTATTTCCGTTCCTGTGTCAGTTATCTTTTGTGCTCATATCACGGCTTAAAATTCGGCAAGTTGTGGTCATCGAAATGCAGTGCGATTATGAGCGACAGGAAATAGACTGCTTCGAATTGTCCTCCACTCTCTCATGTGACAGTGACGATGTTTTTGGCATATATTACATCTCGTTGACTTACGGGTATTGCGCCATCGTTGACTGGACCAGTTAACTTGAATTTATCTACCACATTGCGAATAGTTCTACCGGTAGAGAGATTATGACAACCGTAAAATGGGCAAAGCGTGCGAAACTTACTCGAACAGAACACCAATTTTGTTAAAAAAAAACATGTATTCTTTGTGCATGTTGTTGAATACTATACCCGTCCATGGAGTTTTGTCAAAACAGAGTGAATGTCACCGTAGTCTATTAGGCAGTTTATTGGCTTATTAGACGTTAGGCCAAAGTTCAAACTACAGGTCAGATAAGTCCAACAAAATGAAATTAAAAAAAATATTTCTTCGGCGAATTCCTCTCAGCAAATTTCTGGCAAAACCTCTGAGAGTAAATAAAAATTGCCAAGAAAAGCTTCCAAAAAAATCTTTCGTTCCGAATCGACTTTGAACTGTAGGCCCTGACACTTATGTACAAAATTAACTACTGAGAAACTAGATCCTTAATTCTGACTGAAGGGTTGTAATGACCAATTATGTATATAAGTATGCAATATGTGCTAGTGTAATATCGTCTGCTCTATCCCATTATATATATTTTATTGGGCACCTTTCTTAGTTCACGTGGAAAAAATTAGGTGTTTCATATTCAATGAGTTACCTTCCTAAGGTCAGTATATTATTATATGTAAATAGTGATAGTTATTTGCAACACATTTGCTTTATTTAATGTTAACTACTTGTCATAGCAAGAAAATCGAAAAATTTTGAGTAGTTTGATAATAGACTGGCTATACGTTTATATTTATTCTCATTCGAGTATAAGAAGGATAATTCTATTTAATAGGCTTAAACGATAATCCTATTGCGTTATAACACAACTGATATTGCTGCCATTACCAAACTTTTTTATTTTGTTATTTTTTTGCTCAAACTTTTTTTTTGTTAAATCGTTTTTCCAACGCAAACTTTTCAAATTAAAATCATTCATCAAATAAAGGGTGGACGTATATAAATCCGGATGGTTCTAAGCGATAACAATTAATCATATTATTTAGAGTTCATAAACGTTTCCTTAGCTTTTCCTGTAGTTTCCCCTTTTTGTTTTACTTCGCATATGAATGATTTGAAGAGTGCAAATAAAAGGGTTTGATGACGGAAGTGTTTAAGTATGGTTAATGATTTATTAACTGCTATTTTAATTTGATGTATAAATTTTGTGCCACTGGCAAAAAAAGTAATTTAAAATAAATGATTATTTTTAATTGTTAAACACGTTGAATTTTAAAAGAAAGATTTGCCTTAAGCAGACACAGAACAAGATGATATACAAACATATTTTAAATAGGTACATAAATGAAGTAGTGCTTCAGTTTCAAGCAGTTGATTAATATACTGTAAGAGATCGTAGGATAATAGGTTTACTATTTAATATACGTTTTCGTACTCTTGACTGAGAAATTATGTATGTATGTATAAGGGTCTTCCCCCCAAAATATTTTTGTAATTTTACCTACTGTGTATTTATTCTTCAATAGTGGATGTTACGTATACACTTACTCTCCCAGCTTGGTATTTAACGCACTGAAAGGCATTGGGTTATCCGAACTTATGGCATGTGACACTCTAGCTCTATTAGCCAGAATATTCGCTTCTGCATTTTCAACTACTTCATGATGGCTAGGTACCCATATAATGCGTACCTTTCCCATGCCTGACGTAATTGTTAATTTATCCTTTTTACACTCCAATATGGTATCCGATCCAGTATTCCTGTTTGTTATTGTCCTCATTATCATTTGACTATCTGTAAAAATATTTAAATCCCTATACTTCAAGTTTAAGTGTCTAAGTCAGTGGTTAAACCACAGGCTCTCGCCTAATAAGCCAGCACAATACCTACTAAACCTGTTTGCCTTTTACAGTTCGTGTCTGAATAATTTTGGTTGTCATATACCGACCTTCTTCTTCAGGAGTTTCTGAACATCCACAGTTGGTAACAGCCATCGTGTTGTACCTGTAGCTTACATGTCCCAAATTAAATAACATACATACATAATTTGTGATTACAGCCCTTCAGTCAGGATTACGACCTAGCTTCTCACACGACTTATGTCGTGTGCGATAATTTTACACATGAGAGTCGGAACCTACAGTTTTAAATTCGAATTCGAACAACTGAGTTTTGAGAAGATTTTCATGGCATTTTATTTAACCACAGAGTTTTTGTCTGAAATCTGCAAAGAGAAGTCTGACCTGGGGTTTGAAACATCTAGTAAGCCAAGATACTTACAACATACTTACTAGACTAAGGGCCATTATTACAACTTGCCGTTAAACTTGGGTTTAGTTAAAGATATCTTTAGTTAAAGGGAACTGTAAAGTTACGTTTAACTGATTTTCGTTATTACAACTTACAGATAAAATAAAATTAAAATATGGCAGTGCCGGAGCAAAGTCGATAAAACTGCTCAATTAAACAAGTTTTTTTTTTAACGCAGTGGTAACAGCGGACTTCGTTTTTTTTTTGTATATTATGATTTAAATTTGTTTAAATTTGAAGTTGCCATATCGAAAATAGTATATGATATGGCAAGTTCAAACATAAAGTGACCTTTAAATGTTAAAGGTAGGATGATCTTCCCTTTAGCTTAACGATCACTTCTATCTTATTGGGTACTCTTAATAATGAAAAAATATTTATCTGCCCGTTAAAATCCTCCCTTTAGTTAACGGCAAGTTGTAATAATGGCCCTAAGGCAACTTCACTTCTCCAGAATTACTTGTCGTTTATTCTGTCTGTTTTGCTCAATCACAACGAGCCACGCAGCTTTTGTCGCATTGAATATTCTGCACCAGAGATTTGAAGAAATGGGCATCTCATCAAGCGAATTTTCACACACTCTTTGTTTGTTCAATACTGTACATTGCTTTAGCGAACTGCAAACTTATTGTACTTTCAGATATAAATAAGGATATTCACGTTGTTTGATTTTCTCGTTAATGTAACAACATCGCTGATATTACATACAATAACAAATACAAGTAAAAGATCGATGTGTAAATGACAATCATTGTAGATTTGTTCTTCAATTTATTATTTTTTTTTCGCACACTTTAACTTATATTTTGCGTATTTAATATTGGATCTGATAGACATGAAATAAAGCCTTCGAACCTTCTACATGCAGCATGAAAAACCGAATTACGATTTTAGCAATACAATTACGTACAAGCAAAAAGTTAAATGGTAGCGTATGATACATAAAAACATGATAAAACAGACCAAAACGATTGAACCATTAATGGCTTTATAATTTTGAATTATAATTTGGTGTTGATTTGCCAATTTGTCACTAGAAGGCTACAAAAATATACATAATTTTATATGCGTGCTTTAAAAGTATGTTGACGATTGCAAATGCACACACTATAATTAAAGTATATGGTATGCTCCTTGGTTTGAATGGTTTTACGAATTCATGTTAAAGCATGAAATATGTTTGCTACTCATGTGTGTGTATGTGTGACTGTTAATTAGAGTTTTCACTTAGTGCAACGGTAAAACATACACACAGTTACTACAGCTATAAGGTCTGTAAAGCCTGTAAGAAAGAGTGTGAGAAAACAAAAGCGTTTACGTTGAAAAAGTTGCCATCATGCATTAGTGTTTATAATAATTAGCATTCAACCAAACAAAAGGATGATGTTATAATAAAATTAACACTCTGAAAAGGAGTTGCATATCATTGAGTTTATGACAGAAATAATTATAATCTTGTGCCATTTGGTTTTTCAAAATAAATTGGTTTTTCAGGTGGCAATGCTATAAGTGGTTAGTGAGATTTGCCACTTCACCTTTAAAAGACTACTGAAGCAATGAAGTCTTGTAATTTTATTATCAAAATTCATATTGCCTGAGAAATGTATCTCCAACGAAAAGCTTTCCTCGTGGACGTAGCTAATTTTTGCAGTCTGAAAGATTCAACATTTGATCCGCATATTTTGAAAACTATTAAAATCACAACGGTTTACTCAATACAGCAAGGTAACGTGTTGTAAAGGGTAAACCAGCTACAATTCCAACATTACAGCTGATTTTAGTGAGATACTGGTTGAAATAGTATAAAGCCAAATCAACATAAAATTAAGCTCAAGAAGAGACGGCCACGTTCAACGTGCGCAAGTTCAAAATGCTAATATTTTAGATGAATCGTGTGCAACTAATTCATAGTAGGCTGAAAGCAATTAATCACTCGAAAAATTATCAACTGTATCTACTTATTCTTTCGCGGTTGCGGCGTGCACAAACCTTTGGCTTTAATGGCATTCGTCGCCTAGCAATGTTAATTAATTAGATAATCTGTTCTTTAGATAGTCTATTAATTAGATAGTCGGTTAATTAGATAGTAGTCGTAGTAATAGTCGCCGTAGTCTAGTAGGTAGGGTTTTGGCTTAATAGATGTGAGGCCACGATTAAAGCCTCAGATCAGACACTCTCACCAAAACGAAATATAAAAAAATATTTCTGCGGCAACTTCTTCCCAGCGGATTTCTGTCAAAAACTCTGAAAGTAAATAAAATTGCAATGAAAAGTTTCTCAAAAATCTGTCGTTTGGAGTCTTTTTAAATACTATCACTTAACCCATTAGAGGTCAAATAAAAACCGGCTTTAAGTTTTTGATTTCAGATTTATTTATTGATAAAAACAAGCATAAAAAAAAACACAAAATGAAAGAAAAATTATAATTTTTTTTTTGGAAACGAGTTTTAAGCATGAAATTTTTCGAAACATTCTTTCTCGACACAAAGTGTTTTACAGCATTTCTTGCACTGCCAACGTATTCGGGCATGGCAAATTACGCACCGTAATTGTTTTTCTATTTTTGGGGGATGGTGCCCAACTCCTTCAACTATTGACCCAGACTGCCGTGATTTATTTTGTCCACCTTGGCGTAAACAATAACGCACAATGTTTCGGTGAAACAAAAGTTGATCCATGGGACTCTCACTGCTTATTACATGTAGTCTCCAAGCGTTAGAAATTGTCACACCAAGAATGTATGTATGTAAATAATACCCACCACCACTTCTTACCATGAACAGCAATCCTATATAAAGAGATGGATTGATCGAGCTCGTCAACCCCACCCATACTTTTATTGTAGTTTTGGAATAAATTGGGTATAACCATGTCAGCCTTTTCACGCTTTTTTGAGCACCAACGCTTAACGGTTCCTAGGGGTTCAATTGTGTCATAGTTGGTTCCTATTGTGCAAACACTATTATGGATGCTGTCATTGTACTCAAACGAGTACAGCCAACTTTACACCTTTCTATTTTATTTATTTTTTTATTTTTAAGTATTCTTTGAGGCCTGTATGTTTCGTTGTTATTATTTTTATAAAAATAATGCAAGATTACTAAACAAATTTTCGTATTGTTTCAAATATTTTCAAAATAGTTTACTAAACCACACACTTTATTCGCGTCACAATACAGACTGATAGTTCTGAATAAGCAACAGAAACTACATACAAATTCTTTTTCTGCAGCTCTTATTGTTGTTGTTGTTAAACTAAATAACGTTACAACGATTGTTTTTTGTTTATTTTTGCTTGGATACACGTAAAAATACAACTGTACTCAATTGAGTACGGAGACTTCTAATGGATTAAATTCGATACTGGATATTTTAAAATACACGCAATATCAATTTGAGAAAGTTTATTAAATATTCCCATTAAATCGTTAACAACTAATTTAAGTTACTTGGGCTTAAATAGTTTTTTCCCTACATGTAACAGCATTTTAACATTCACTGAATATTGTTTATTTTTTTTATTAATTTGTCTGTAATCCTCTGTAATAATGTAACGTTGCATATATTTTTAATTTTTTTTTTAATTAATGACAACAATTAATTTATCATCCAATGATAAATTGAATTGATATGAAAATCCAACGTCGTTGACTGGACCATACAAAAATAAATAAACAATTAAACAGGAAAGTTAATGTGGCTTATAATTATCAAATGATAATTGAAAATAAATATTGAAAATGCCATTCCATTGCCACCTTGACGCATTCGATGTGCATGTAAAATTCAAATTGAAGAACTTGTTTTTATTTTTATTATGTTATCAGTTTAATGTTGACACAACATTTAAGGCTTTGTATACGCCTTAAATTGCTGTTTTAATTGCTTCGAAATGAATAGAGTACTGATTCATTATAAATTTCGGTTTCAATCGTAACTGAGACTAAAGATCCCATAATCTATTTTTTTTAATACACATTGGAGTAAATAAAATTCTTAATTTATGGTGGAGACTTTAGTAACACCAATGCAAGCCAGCTTTGCTTGTTTTGTGTCAAGTGTTTCTGTTAAACTTTAAGAGAAAATGAAGCTAAATGTCTTGGAATGAATGCGTGTTTGGTTAGAAAGCAGTGTACTTCTCCCATTTTGATTGTGTTCCTCTTTGTGAAGAATACTGCTTTAAAGTCACATAAATCCCAGCCGATTACACTCAGAAACAATAACTGTACACCATTACAACTTTAATCGGCCTTGCAGAGTGTGTTCTGTTGTGAGAATTTCCTGAGGCATATTTCACTGGCAATTTTCTTTACGTTACACCCGTCTTGCATGTAGCTCTACGGATTATATAATCCGTATATTATGGGGTACTAGCGTAATCCTAAATTATTAATTTCTTCAACGATGTTAACCGCAAAAATTGTAGCTGAATTGTGTTGAATCGGGTTAAAATTTGCCAAATAAAATTACATACATACATAATTAGTCATTACAACACTTCAATCAGGACTACGTTCTAGCTTTCAACACCACTTATGTTGTGTTTGTTAATATATAACCTACACTTTCAAGTCGACTCCGAACGACAAGATCTTTGAGAAACTTTTTAGGGCAATTTTATTCACTCTCAGGGTTTTTGCCAGAAATCTACTGAAGATTACTCGCCGAAGAAATGTTTTTCATATTTCGGTTTTGTTGGAGATGTCTAACCTGGGTATTGAACTGTGGCCTTACATCCAATTAGCCAACACGCGTTCTACTAGACTACGGCGTTCTATTAAAACAATTAATTTGTCTTTTTATTTCACGCTGAAGTTTTTCGATTTCACTTTTTTATTTCAACTATTTTTAAAATTGTTCTATATCTCTCCCAAAGCTATTTAATTTTTCTATCATCAGTTGCATACAAAAATCCGTCCTGTATTTAGTTTTTTCTTTCATTGTCTACACTTACTTTTTTCTTTTATTTGCGTTTTGTTGACACAGCGTGAAGGCTGTAGGTGGTAAGATTGAAGCAAGAATAAGTCGCTCGTATTGAAATGTTTTCAATTTCGAAACGTTATCAGCTGTCAAAAGCTTTTGTTTTGTAATGGTAGGATAACACATGTCAAACGTATGTACATAATACGACTTATTGTGTGATTGAAAATCTATTCAGTAAAAGATTTAGATATCTAAAATCGATAACTTTAATTTCAACAAAAATATAACGTTTAGAATTGTAAATTTAATTGAGTAAAACACAAAAATATTTCTTAAACCCTGAATCTGAATATAAAACTTTACAGAATATTTTATTCGAAAAATTTTCTTTTCCAATAATTAAAATAAATAAATTATAAATATTAATTTAATTGAAGTGCAGTTTTTACTCTCTTTGTGTTAAATAACAAAACAAAAAGCATACGAACAAAAGAAAAATAAAAAACTTAAAGAAAAGAACCTAAAACAATCTCATTAATTCAAAATTACCACGTATTAAATAAAACAAATTTACCAATAAAACAAAAAAAAAATAGTGAAAAACATCAACTACTAACTCCCACAATGGGAGGTCTCCTCTTTGATAGAGACAAAATGGTCCAAAATCCGGACTCTTTACATCCAATTTTTCTTATCATGAGCAGAGCAGGAGTTCATGCAAATAAAGGTCTGACAGACGTCTCACCGTTTCTTATACAACGTGCTATAGAAACAGCAGGAGGAAAAGTCAAGTCCTGTAAAAAGCTTAGATCTGGGCAACTACTTATTCAGTGTCTTAACGGAAAACAAGCAAATAAAATAATAAAAATGATGTCTTTATGAATTGATATATTTGTTAAAGTGGAAGAACACAATTCTCTTAATAAATCAAAAGGTATATTTTATTCTAATGACCTACGTGGACTGTCCGACGATGAACTCTTGGAAGAAATTCGTGAACAAAATCCAAATGTCATAGAAATTAAAAGACTAAAGAAGAGAGACCCTGAAACCAAAGCACTTACAACAACTGACATTGGTTTATATATAACAACATTCAACGTAAGTGATCTTCCAGAAAAAATTTTGCTAGGCTACATGTATGCGATGGTTAAGCCATATATCCCTAATCCACTACGGTGTTTCAAATGCTTTCAATTTGGACATGTGTCTGATGGCTGTTCATCTCAAGACAAAATATGCCCCCATTGTAGCAACATAGAGCATACAACAATTGACAAAAATGGAAAGCGTGAAAGATGTAATAATCCAGAAAAATGTGTTAATTGCCGTCAACAACATAACAGCTTTTCAAGAGAATGTGCTTTATTTATTTGATTGAATTTGATATTCAAAGAATAAAAGTAACGCAAAAAATATCAGTAAATGAAGCACGAAGAGAATATGATAGACAAAATATACTACCAACTACTTTCACTAATGTACTAAAATCATGCAAATGTCAAGAAAGTTCAAACAAAATACTCACCACGAAAACAACAACTGATTTAACTCTAAAAACAACACCACCATCTCCGACACGTAAAATAACAAAAACTGATGGATCGAAAATAGAATTATTACCAAAAAATATATCGAAGAGGAAGAAACGTGAATTGACAAACGGTGAGAAAAAAAGAAAAGAAAACTTAACCACTAAATCTCAGACAAATTTTGAAAATCCCACAAACGAAATTAGTATGGATGACTCTAGTGACTTTACTACAAATGAATAATCAATATCAAATAATACAATGGAATTGCAATGGTTTTGTAAATCATTTTGATGAAATTAAATTTATGTTATCTAAAATTAATTGCTTTGCCATCTGCATTCAAGAAACAAGATTTAAATCAAGTCATTGTAAGGATCTTAAGAATTTTACCTGTTTCTTTAAAAACTCTCCTTCTTCTTCTATTGCTCACGGTGGTGTTTGTGTTTATCTTAATAATTTGTTTAAGGGAGAAGAAATATCTTTGAATTCTCAATACCAAGTAGTGGCTATTAAGGTAAACTTCCCAATTAAATTTATAATTTGTTCTATTTATCTACCAGGATCGGAAAGTTTTTCCGATGGTGAACTGAATAATTTGATATCTCAATTCGAATTACCTTACCTGTTATTAGGAGACTTTAATTCACACAATTTTATTTGGGGTTCCTGTAGAACTGATACAAGGGGAAATATATTAGAAAAATTTCTAAATGATAATAATATCAATATTTTAAACAACATTAATCTCCCTACCCACTTTAGCTTTGCATATAGAACATTCAGCAATATAGATCTTAGTCTAGTATCGCCCAATATTCAACATTTATTTGATTGGAATATTAGTGATGATCTTTATAGCAGTGACCACTACCCAATTATGATTTGAATGAACGGTTTTTCGCAGAGCTACGAACGAAGACCTTGCTGGAATATAAAGCGGGCAAATTGGGATAAATATGACTGTAATTTTTCTAGACCTTTAACTCGGTTGGAGGACATAGATGATGTTGAAGACCATATTACCGGCACAATCTTGAATACTGCTCATAGAGCCATCCCTTTAAGAAGTACAACTTGCGCCAGAAGGGAGGTCCCTTGGTGGAACGACAATATACAAAACTTGGTAAACGAAAGGAGAAGACTTTTGAAACGTTTCAAGAGAAATATGACTTCCGAAAATTTGGCGAAATTCTTGAAATCAAAATCTCAAACTCGTAAGGCTATTAGGGATAGCAGAAGAAAGACATGGGAAGATTTTTGTAATGCAATAAACTTACGCACTTCGTCGTCAGAGGTATATAGGAAAATAAAATCGATAAATGGACAATCTAACCACCACCAAATTGCAGCATTAGAAGACAATTATACAATTTTAACAGATAATAATGATATTGGTAACTGTTTGGCACTTAGTTTTGCACAAAACTCATCTTCCTCAAACTATTCAGAAAAATTTAGACTATATGCCTCTTCCAAAAAATTTCCTATTGACCCAATAAACAATAATGAATTATATAACAATAATTTTACTTTAATGGAACTTAAGTTCGCTCTTAACTCTTGTCATGGCTCATCTCCTGGTCCTGATAATATTAGATATGAAATGTTAAAAAATTTAGATGAGAAAGCTAGGAAATACCTTTTGGATTTTTATAATATAATATGGTCGGAACAAAAGTTTCCCAAAAACTGGAAAAGGGCTATGGTTATACCAATTTTGAAACCTGGGAAGAATGGTACAAATAAGGATAATTACAGGCCAATTTCTCTCACTAACTGCATTTGCAAGCTTTTAGAAAGAATGGTTAATAAACGATTGGTATATTATATTGAAAAAAATAATGTATTAAATCGAAAACAGTCTGCTTTCAGGAAAAACAGAGGGACAATTGATAATTTGGCAATCTTACACTCTGATATTATGGAATGCTTTTCATCCAGAAAAGATTTAATTGCCATCTTTTTTGATATTCGAAAAGCTTATGATTCTGTTTGGAAGCAATTAATATTAAGGAAATTAAATTTGGCTGGAATTCGCGGAAATATGGCTGCATTTATAACAAACTTCCTGGATAAAAGAAAGTTTTGTTGCATGGTTGGAAACTCTGTGTCAAATGATTATGATCTGGAAAACGGGGTCCCTCAGGGATCTGTATTAAGTGTGACTCTATTTCTATTAGCGATAGATGATATTCTAAATAACTGTTATAGGGATGTTAGGGCATTATTATATGCCGACGATCTTATTATTTACTGTTCTGGGAAGAAAGTTTCGGCAATTGCTAATAAAATTCAGAAAACGTTAAAGAAACTGGAAAATTGGAGTGATACCAGCGGATTTCGATTCCATGCTGG
Organism: Sarcophaga caerulescens; assembly: GCA_927399465.1. NCBI lineage: Eukaryota > Metazoa > Arthropoda > Insecta > Diptera > Sarcophagidae > Sarcophaga > Sarcophaga caerulescens. The sequence goes on from OV656873.1 coordinate 69,511,474, forward strand.
AAAAACTGTTGCAATGAAATTCTCTAGACGGATTAATACCTCTGATAATCCTATCATACATCTGTACGGCGAAAATATACAATTTGCAACATACTTTTTTGGGAATCATGTTTGACAAGAAGTTAACCTTTAAACCTCACATATGCAACATAAAGGCAAGGGCAAACTTGAAATTGAATATTATAAAAATGTTAAGGTGTTCTAAATTCGATTCTGATCCAAAAACTCTCCTTAAAATTCTGACCAAAATTCAGTCCTACCATAAGCATGCAAACAATATCTTCTTGTCCACCCCTTTTCTTTAGAAGATTAAAATATCTTCTTAATTATACACTTAAAATCTTTTCATTACATAATCATCCGTTATATGCTATGATTACAGATTCGGCAAAAATTAACCACCTTCAGTCGAAGAACCCAAAATATCACCCCTTCTATTTAAGAGCTTTTCAGGAATTTGAGAAAATTATTTCCAAGTATTCAATAAACACGGGTAATATGGACAATATTACACTACCTGACATACCACCCTGGTACTTCTCTCACATCGAAGTTGACTTTTCCCTTGCTTACTGTTGCAAACGTGATATGACTCCAATAGAAGTAAAACAAAAATATTTAGAACTAATAAATGCAAAATACCCAGACCATTATTATTTTTTCACTGATGGCTCCGTCAATAGAGAAAAAGCAGGTTTTGCAGTTATTGGTCAAAATTTTGCAATATCGGAACGGATTCACGACTATTCTTCTACCTACACAAGCGAACTACTGGCAATCAAGACCTGTATTGAGAACCTTAGAAACATCGATCAAAAGACTCTTATAGTATCAGATAGTAAGAGTGCACTTCAGGGTCTTCAGAACCCGTATAGTACCAATATAATTATAAACCGGATAAGGGAATCTATGACCCATCTGTCGAACAATAAGATTAGTTTCTTGTGGATCACCAGTCATTTTAGTATAGCCGGAAATGAGATAGTAGATACAATGGCCAAAAATTCCTTAGAAAAAAGTATATCTGTACAATATAGATACAATCCTTCGGACTACAGGCAATACATTAGAAAATACGTATTTGATCTCTGGAATGATTTGTGGCAAAATAGCGAGACTAAATTATCCAAAATTCAAAAAAATATTTTACCTAAATTCTCTACACCTATTTTACCTAGAAAAGATTGGATTAAATTTACGAGACTGAGAATCGGTCACTGCTTATTCTCTCATAGACATATTATTGAAAAGAATACACCACCACTTTGTGATTGCGGTCAAAATTTGAATGTTTCTCACATATTTAATGAATGTAGATTATTTCGTCAACACCGAATTAAGAGCAAAATAAACGGAATCGAAATCCTGGAAAGTGAACATGATTTTGAGAAAGTCAAAGGGTTTTTAAATAAAATTAACTTATATAACTTGATTTAAATCTTTGTAACATATTATAATTAAGATAGAATATAAGTTTTTGGATTATATAAAAGCCTATATAACCTTTTAGTGTTGGGGCTTAATAAATAAATAAATAAAACTTTACAAACACATTTATTGATTACACAAACATTTTTGGATCGATAATGAAAATGAAATTAAATCCTCTTAAATCTATCGTTCGGAGTCAACGTTAAACAGTAGGTTCTGCCACTCACGGATAAAATATATCGAACAAAACATGGGTGGTGTGAAAAGCTTTGCAGCAATTCTGACAAAGTAGTTGTATTGGCTTCTGAAATAAGTTATAATTAAATATAATTTGTAATTGTATTGTAATTAATAAATAAAATAAATAAAAAAAAGTATTTTACATTTGAATTTTAGGTTAGGTTAGGTTAGGTTAGAGGACGTGTACTTGTCAACTGTGACAAGTACAGTAGCCGAAGGTCGAATTGATCCATTGTACAACTCCTAGCTTCTCACACCACTCATGTTGTCTGCGTTAATTTTATACGTGAGTGGCGGGATCTACAGTTTAACGTCGATTCCGAACGACAGTTTTTTTTTACTCTCAGAGTTTTTGCTAGGAATCTGCTGAGAGGCAGTCGCCGAAGAAATATTTTTTTTCATATTTCGTTTTAATGCCTGACCTGGGATACGAACCCGGGCTTTACATCTTATAAGCCAACACACTACCTACTAGACTACGGCGACTTGAATTTTAAATTTGCTCTGAATTTTTCTCGGGGATACCTACACTTTTGCTTTGCAAAAATTGTTACCATCGGAAAGTTACTTAGTTTTCTTATGGTTTGGGGAAAACCTTAAAAACATTTTTGTTTTATTAAAAAACACAAATAAATTAATAAAATAAATATAAAAAACAGAAATTATTTTTACATACTCTTATTGTTGCTTAAAATTCAAAAAAAAGTTGCTTACACATATTGGAGTACCTAGATTTTTGCTGTCGTACGTTTCCTGTTGATTCTTTTGACAAAAGGTTCTAAATCTCTGTATTCACAAATGATGTCTTGTAATTGCTTATATTATTTATTTTCGTGCGATAATTTGGGTAATTTGTGAAAGATTTCAATCTATACGCCTTAGAGACGTATGGTTATCGTTTGCGTAATGTTTTAAATTTTGTTGTTTTATATAAGTTTCGAAAGTTTTAATCATTTTACGAGCTTCTATTCCAATTTTTTTTTAATAATAGTGACATGTAAGCTTAGTTTGAATGAGGAACGATCTACTGCTTTGTTACAAAATGTTCTACAAGCTACAAGTGAACTTGAGAATAAATAACGAATTTGTAAACACTACAGAAAAAATTACCATGATTTACTCTAATTATGCTTTCATTTTTTTTTTATCATACAAGCCTAGGGCATAAGTATATGTAAATGCATAATTTTTTCTTGTAATGAGTGCCATGAATTATTTTGTATTATTATAAAACAAAATCAGATTTGCATCAGCAGTTACATATATCATTAAGAACACTCAGAACAAACTGTGTTCGATTCGATTATCAAACATTTTTGTTTATTTTTAATGTTCTCTTTTATCTTCATTGAGAGCCGTTATTGAGAACTTCTCGGCTTTTGAGAGAAAGTAATTTTTTTTTTGTAATGCAGTGTCACCGTTATTAAGTGTTTTAAAGAATTTTGTATGAAAAAAATTTATACGACTTTTATAATTTAAAAAATCGACGAGCGTATTAAGATATTCTTTTTATTACACTTGAAAGAAGAAGAAAATAGCGTAAGCAATATAATCGAAATTGTAAGTATTCTTTTTTACAATTTACTTCCAGCTGAAGAACTACGACGTTCACTGACGTATGAGTTTTATTAAACTATTGAAGAAATCTAATATCACTCATACGTCATGGCATTGTGTTTCAATTCAGGTAAACGGTGCAGTTGTCCCACAACATTTTTCTTCTATTTATTTTTTTTTTTCTAAAAATAAAAAATAATGTTCGCTTCAAGCCCAATCAGATGCATCATTCTGAAATTTAGTTTCCAGATTAATATTGTACCTGTCTCTGTTCCATAAAATCTTGACAAATATCGGAGAAATTTCACATATTGTTACTTCTAAGCTGGAGTAACTTAAGCGAATTTTAATATTCAATGTTATCAATAAAGGTTATTTTCTTCAATCGCTATCTATTTTCAAATTTAAGTAAAACAAAATTTCTAATATTTTGTCGAAAGTTTTCAATCACCAATTTTGTGTTATTCTTCGTATGTATTAATCCAAACAACAGTTTTTTGAGCAACGTGACGATTTTATTGCCTCTCAGAAATGTTGTCAGAAGACTGTTGAGAGGAAGTCGCCGAAGAGCTATTTTTTCATACTCCGTTTAGTTCGAAATGTCTGATTACAATCACGGCCAAACGTCTAATAAGCCAACACAATATTTCCTAGACTACGTTGATCACTAATGCATTTTGAGTTTTTAAAGACAATTACTGAAGACAATTTATTTTAATAATTCTCTGATTTTACTCTAAACTTTCCTTATATACCATATTCTTCTCTATAAAACATTCAGTTCTTCCCTGAGAAACTAGGCCGTAATCCTGACTGAAGGGTTGTAATAGCCAATTATGTATGTATGTCCTCCCTAGCTTTCAAGAGAACACTGGCATTAAGCCAATTACTACATCTTAAGCTAGAATTAAAAAATGCATAACAAACAAACAACAAGTAAGACATAAAATCTATAAAAGAATACTTTTTTATCGGTTTCTTTATTTGTCTGTTGGTCTGTAGTACCACAATTTCATCACTCCAAGTATAACGCACTGGCTCTACAAAAGCGTAATTAGACCTATTCTAACTTACCTATAGAGAGGAAGTGCAACAGTAGAATAAGCCAAATGGTTCAACGAATATGTCGTTTAGAAATAGGTGGTGCATTGGGAACAACTCCTACAAGGTTATTAAAAACAATACTCTTCATTGAACCGACTCAGATATACATCGATATGAGGCGGCTCTTACTGAGTACCGTCTTCAGGCTTTGGGAGAAGGATCTATCAGATCTAGAATAGATCATCGTGAGACCTTACTTAATTGGTCATTACAAACCTTCAGTTAGGATTAAAACCTAGATTCTCACACAGCTTACGTTGTGTGAGTTAATTTTTATTCATAAGAGGCGGGACCTAAAATCTAAAGTCGATTCCGAACGGCAGATTTCTGAAAAACTTTTCATGGCAATTTTATTTTACCCTCAGACTTTTTGATAGAGATCGGATGAGAAGAAGTCGCCTAAGAAATATTTCCTCATGTTTTCTTTTTTTTTTAAAGTCTGACCTATTGTTTGAACCATGTCTTCAAACATACGCCAACACACTACCTACTAGAATAGGGCGACTTAATACATACCGGTTCCAAAAATGTGTTCCCATAATTCATTATCATCATCAGAAAACCTACATGTTACATTAGGGGTAATTGTCACTATGAATAAGTGTACTTAGTTGAGTATGCAAAACTAAATCCTAAAAAAAAACCGGTTATCAAACTCAGGTTATTTCTGGATAGACACATGGATGGCTTAGATCTCCTGTTATTGTAATTTCCAAAAAAATTTCCGATTTTGCCACTCTTTGTAAGTTTTGGTCCCATCAATTATGTTGAAGTTCCCCTCGTCTGCTTGCTCATTGGCGAGAATTCCAACATGATCTCGGACCCAGTAGATGGTGACCTTATTCTGTTTACCTAGCTTATTCAGTTTCCCTATAATTATAATAATTTTATGGTGTTTTGATAATTTCATTGACACGTAACATTGTATACAAATTGTTGCTGTTGCTATTGTAATGTTAATGACATTACTCCATAGAGAGGGATGCTATATCCACAAACATAGTAAACACTAGCGTAACACGAATAAATATTATTGAAAACCATTCGCAAGGGTTAAAAGGTGACGTGAAACAAATAAAATCTGTGGCTATTTTACTCTTACAAACATCACTTCTTTTAAAAACTCTTCTGTGGTTTCCTTTTTTGCCGTCATCTGACTTTTGCTGTTGCTGATGTTCCACGATATGTAAAAAGTAAAGAAGATATTCATCTGATATTTTTCCTGTTACGAGAATTTTAATGTACCATCTGTTGTAATATTTATTATGCCATTGTTAATGCATGTGTGCATATCTGTAGTTGTGTAATTTTAACTGTGAGTGTATGTGTTGTCACTTAATAAATATTTATTTCCGTCGTATAAAAAAAATTATGGTTTAGGAATTAAGTCAGAAAAGCAAAAAACGAAATTATTTGAGACGAGAAAGATGTTTTTATTAAAGCTTATGATTTAGGGTTCAATGACTTAAGCTTCAAAAATTATTGAATTTTTCTAAACGGAAACAAATGAAGTTGGTGCCATGGTCGTGCACTTTAAAGAAACTGAAAGTGTTACAAATTTTATAAGGCTAAACCGAAGTTGTCAATTCCACACCGCACGCAACAAACGGGCTCCTCTTACGGCTTTTAATGGCTTATTTTCTTTTTGGATTTAAATCTCCATCCTTATACGTTCAAATCATACAACAGTTAAAGCAGGCGATTTTCGAAAAAATTTTCGTGAATCCTATGAATGCTACGAAGAGTATATTTTTAATTTAATTCCAAACATCGGCATGGAATGTTTGTTATTCTCATATATTGTTGTGTCAATCATAACAATGCGTTAATTTATTCGATTCTGGTACATAGGTGGCCAGTATGCCTGGTAGTAATTTGATTTCAAACGCAACGGTCCTTTATATCATTCTTCTCCATGAGACGATGCCTATATTGAAAGCAATTGAGTATTAATCGCTGGCATATAGATTTCAGGCAACGTTTAAACTCATCTAAGAGGTTAACTTTATATATATGATCTTTAGTTTACTTAGTTGGCCAATTCATATGACTTTGTATCGTGTATGTTGTATTGAATACACTTTTTGTTTGTGAATGCTTAATGCTGTACTGTGTATTTTGTATTCCAACCGTCAAAAAGCGATAAGAAGAAGAATACCAGTATCCGTAATTTGATTTTCAAGCAACAAAATGTAAAATATTACGGAAAATAGTAAATTAATTAATCATCTGTATCAAGACATTTTGATCTATATAATTTTGAAATGTTAATTACTGACCCAAGTTACATAGAAAACATTTTGTATTTTTATTCTTCTTCTTGATGATTGGCATTTACATAAACTGATAGCACGAAACCAATACGACTTTTAAAAACATGAAAAAACTGTGCAACAGCAAGCATACACTGTTGTATATTCGTCCAACAATACACTCAAATTTCCCAAATATTTACGATAAAAATTTCACAAAGTCTCTGAAAACTTTAAAAACTTATATACGCAACTCCACAGAATCACTAAGAAAGTCGTATTATACATTCGCCAGAGTTATGAAATTTTTGAATTTTGAAATCTTTTTTTTTTTCATTTGGTTTAAAACAACGGCAATAACAACGCTAACAAAACGAGAACAAATCAGGCATCTAACTTTTTCTGGATTAAAGTTATATTGACTTAAAAATTGAAACGTAACAAAACTCGATCTACATAAAGAAATTCTTCTTAATACACTTGAAAGCAATAAAAAATAACTCCTTGTTTACAATTTACTTCCAACTAAATAACTACGGCGTTCAGTGACGTATGAGTATTATAAAACTATTGAAGAAATCTAATATCAATCATACGTCATGGTATTGTTTGATTTTAAATAATCGATACAGCTGTCACATAAATTTTTCGTTCATTATTTTTTTTCTAAAAAAAAAGACAAAATCTTCTCTTAAGCCCAGACAGATGCAACATTCTAAAATTTAGTTGCCAGAATTTGTTCCATAAAATCAAGGTTAGTTCCTGCTAAAATGGAACAACTTAAAAGGATGCAATTATCTAATGTAATCAATATAGTCGCCGTAGTCTTGTAGGTAGTGTTTTGGCTTAATAGACGTGAGGCTTCTGTTCATACCCCAGGTCAGACATCTCCAACAAAACGAAATATGAAAAAAATATATTTCTTCGGCGACCTCCTCTCAGCCAACTTCTGGCAAAAATTCTGAGAGTAAATAACAATTGCCATGAGAAGTTTCTTAAAAATCTATCGTTCGAAATCAACTTTAAACTGTAGGTTCAGCCACTCATGGATAAAATTAATACGCACAACATAAGAGATGTGAGAAGTTAAGTGCCGTAGTCCCAACTGAAGGATTGTAATGACCAATAAAGTAAGTAAATAATATAAGAGTGAATAAACATTTTCTTTAATTAAAATCATTTAAAAATAATATTTACAAATTCAAACAACTGCTACTGCAGTATCTATTTGTAAAAATTTATATACAAAATTCACCTCCCGCATAAATTTGTGTACATTCCACAAGAACACAAATAGTGTATTTCATGTACTACAATGTAATCACAGCTGTAAGCTGCTGTAGCGATATAAAAAACTTTTGTTATTTTGTTGGATACTTGCATTGGTCTTCTGTAATGTGTCAAATATAAATAGAAAAACCAAATATAGATTATTGGTAAATATTTGTCTCGAACTGGTGTTACAGAAATGTGGTCACATCTTGTATTTAAACGGACAAGAAATGTGGTTTTGCTGTTCTTGGCTATTTACAGATAAATAGTGCGAGGAATAAATACAACAAAATATGTTGGTCACTCAGAATCATACGTTTGATATGTAGGTAATCATGACCGGGTATTACAAATGTTTCCTTTTGTTCGAAATAATTTTAACAGTTTGAAGTTTAAGTTTTAACGGAAAATCATAAAAATTAATTTTAGAATAACTTCCAAGAAGTGTTTGTCATTTATTGGTAAAAACATTTAATCATGACATAAAGCTTGATAGCACAGAAACCCAAATGAGGTTTTCATGAAGTACTTTTTTTACTAGAAATTTTTCATACAAAATTGGAAATAATTTATTTGTAACTCCACAGGACTTATGAACTCTGATAGTTGATAACAGCCAACTTGTTTAAGTTAATTCTGTCTAATTGGTTGTTATTCATTCAGTCTGTTTAGCCAATTCATCAAATCATCTTCCGCGACGTGGCACATTTTTGTATGAATGGATAAGTAAACAAAAAGAATTATATAAAGTTTGGGACGATTCTAGTCCATATGAGATCTAAAAACATCCAATGTATACCGAAAAAGTCACTGTTTAGTGTGAATTTTGGATTGATAGCGTCATTGGCGTCATATATTATTGAGAACACCATTGGCCAGGCTACCACTGTTAGCGGCGAGCACTGTGGGTCAATGACTACTAACTTCTATTGGCTGTACCTTGTGGTTTTAAAACAGAACGAAGCTACATTCCACTTAGTTCATCCCACATTGGATGGTCTGCACAAACAATTTGAAGGAGTGGTCGTTTTACGATGACGTGACGTGAACTGGGATTTTGGCTTTTTTTTATGGGATTTTATTAGATCGCATGTGTATGTGAATGTGTATAATCCTCAAAGCCTACATATCCAATGATATCTGCAAAATTCAGCTTAATTTAGCCGTGGCGATACACATAATGGCATCAATAGGTCTTTCAAACGACTAAAAAATTTCTATAATGGCAAAGAACGGGGTGGATCTAACTTCAGTAAGTTTCGTCAAAAGATGGATGTGGAATAGATCTATAGAATCATATATATTATTTCTAAAGCACTTTTTTTTGTCGGTTGCAAATATCTCCCATACCACCGCATCAAATTTAATAAATGATATCTCATTTTAAAGCTTATATCTAACACTAATGACGAAAAATAATTAGAAATTGAAAAATTAATATTTTCATTGATAAAAATTATATTTTATATAGAACTGCATGATAATACTGTTGTCATTATGATTATATGTTTTTGTTCAAGTGTGGTAATACAGGGTCGCTTAATAGTAATGCAGTTCTACATAATATAGTATGTATTAAAATCCATTCTGGCAATACCGCTATTTACTATAATGCCGTTTATTACTAAGTCAGTTATATATAATATGCATATTAAGTTGTAAAAAGCTGTTTTGGCAATACTTTGCAGTAGTTGTTAGATCAAGTGCTATAAACAGGGTCGCTTATTTGTAATGCTATTCCACATAATATATAAAGTTGTAAAAGCCATTTTGGTAATGTCGTTACTGTCATGGCATTGTTTGTTTTATGAAGTGTAGTAATACGGTGTCTTTTAATATATACTACTACATATATAGTGTCAGCTGATATTTAACAGTTAAAAAGGTTTTAAGAAAAACAAGGTCAAACCCTTCAAAAGGTAGGATTGTATTTACCAGAACGGGTCTTTTCATATGGGCAGTTATACGTGGCTTTTTCTCGAGTGCGTACGTTTAAAGATATTTTTGTTTGTATTAAGGATTCGTACGGGCAAAAAGTTAACGATGATCATGTCATTACCTCTAACATTGTATTCAAAGAAGTATTATAAAAGCATTTAAACATATGTATGTATGTATGTAAATATGTATGATATATTATGATTTCTAATATTTTTATACTTTTAATAAAATTTCTATTAATTATTTTAATTTTATGTTACAAAAATGACAACTAACGGTGCGAAATATTCGCACGGGTCATCTAGTATATGTAATTCGAGGTAGCGACGTGGTGTAGTAGTCAAAAATCATTTGTTTAAGCCGAGAAGTTCAGGTTCGAATCCCAATATAGAAAAAAAATCAGGTTTGAATCCCACTGATAAAAAGTTCAGGTTCCAATACCACTGGAGAAAAAAAATGGTTCTTCATGGTTTTCGAATTTTAAATTAGGTGGCTTCACCCCCCTCCAATACAATTCATGTAGGAACCCCCTCACCCACGGGAAAGGGAAAAAGGATAACACCACTGGTAGGACAGGCAGTGCGGCTACATAGTAGAAAAAGGGACAAGAATCAACGATCCGCAATGTTTCCCACCACTACACCAAATAGGCGACGATAGATGGCAGCCCCATTAACCTAGGAACTGCTACAGCAGGTCAATCACCTGCTGCTTAGCATGAACAAGAAGCGGAAACAAAGCAGAAATGCTATGTGGAAACCATATGCTTCCAAGAGGGGAAATGGAAAAAAGTATAATATGAGAGAACTTTATTCCATGGTCTTCGCAACCAACATTTGTTCTCATATTTTCCTTTAAGAATATTTTTTTTAATTCTAATGCAATATGTTCAAAATATTTGCGTATTTATAATCTTTGTTCAGAATTTCATTTCGAATGGAAAAGATTAACGATATCAGCTACTCAGCATCATCCCCAGATTTTAACCCAATAGCAAATATTTAGGCAATCTAGCTCAACATACTTATATTTATCAAAATTCACAAACAATAGATTTTTGAGGGAAATATTGTCTTTACAATAAATTTTTCTTTCATTAAAAATTATACGTTTTTCCACATGTTTGCAGAGTACAATATTCCATTCCATCCCTTTTATATACGCCCGCGTCTATTTATCTGTATCAGGCTTCGTAATTAAGCTTTAAGTCCATGTGAATAGAATTTATTTGAAAGGAAATGAGAAATTCCTTTAACCGGAAATATTACAATTTTATGTGACAATATTCCAGTTATACAACCACAATGACATACGAGTACATGTGTACAGTAGTGAACGAAAATGGTAAATCCTGTCAAAGTACAGTAAAAATTAAACGTGGCCGCGGAACGGTTATAGAAGAAAGAAAACAGAGAAATGTGGCACTTGCTGCTAGGTTACTTACTGATAGGGATGTGCGCTTGGTGGAGCGAAATACCATGAACACCAGAACACAAAAAGGAGGCCCTTGTACACAATTGAAAAGAGTATAAAGGCTCGGATAAATTTTTACAAAACACACAACAACTTGACAACTGAAAACTGAAAACGAATGTAATGTTGCGTTGAAACAAAGGTTAATCGTATCTACTCTAATGAAATGCAGAATTTTTGGAAGAGGCCCGCTGACACCATTCAATGATATAATGTCAAGCAGACGGTGAAACACGATAGCGGGAGTTAAATGGTGTTGTGCTGTTTTACCTGGTGGGACGTCTAGTCCTCTAGTTAAAACGGAATGTATTATAAATAGGAACCAGAATTTGAGTCTTTTGCAAACCAATACGGTCGATTTTATTGAGTAATTTGCTTATACTGCAACAGAAATAACTCTTCAGCAAGACGAGCATCCAAAGTGCCAAGTTTGTGCAAAAGTGGATTGTTGAACAAAATTTACAAAAAATGGTATAGCCAGCAAAAATTCCCGATTTAAAACCACCGAGAATTTTGAGCAATTGTTAAAAGAACATTTTTGTAATGCGAATTATCCCCGACCAACTTAGCGGAACTATAATCAAGCATTTAAAGTCGACGCAGGTAGTGTGTTGGCTTATTAGACGCAAGGCCACGGTTCAAACCCCAGGTTAGGCATCTAAGCGAAATATGAAAAAAATATTTCTTCGGCGGCTTCCTCTCAGCAGATTTCTGGCAAAAACTCTGAGAGTAAATAAAATGCCGTGAAAAGTTTCTCAAAAAATCTGTCGTTCGGAGTCGACTTTAAACTGTAGGTCCCGCCACTCATGTATAAAATTAACACACACAACTTAAGTGGTGTGAGAAACTAGGTCCATAATCCTGACTGAAGGGTTGTAATGACCAATTATGTGTGTAAATGTATGTATGATCAAGCGTTTAAGCTGAATGGACCAATACAGGACTTTTGGCGAAATACAAATAAAAGAAATTGCTGAAAACAGTAGTGAGAACAAAATTGTATAAAAACTGTTATAATTTGTAGTTCTTTTTATTTAATTTTTGTGATATGTTGTTGTGCATTAAAGTATTTTTCTTTTACTGGAGAAATACGCTCAGTTTAATGGTGTACAAATTTTTTAAATTTTTCTTTTCAAATTTAATAATTTTTTATTGAATGTGTCCACTTTCGTCCACTAGTGTTATGTACCATACCATAAGTATACGGGTTTTATATTTATTAAATGTACTGAAAATAAATTAAAGTGAAGTCAAACAAAATATATTTAATGCCGTTAATGGATAGAACCAAAGAAAATAAAGTATAAAGAATGTGCATCTTAACATATTTTGGAATATTTTTCAAAAATATTTCATGACGCGGGGGGAAAAAGATAGGAGGGAAGTAAACAGAAACGAAGAGCGTAACAATGCGTTGCTCTCATTCTTTGCTCTCATCGCGATGAGATCAAAGACTAATGGTGTTTTCTTTTCTACAAAGAAAATGTCACCCTCTTACAAGGTGCATTAAAAAAATTGCTGACCAACCCTGTTATAATGTAATTTTTTATTTGAGAAGAACATAACACAAATATTAAAAAAGGGAATGCCCTGTGTTTACCACTTATTAAGAAAATGAATGAGGAAATGGCAATTTGTTCAAAAGCAGTTCAATGTAAATAATAATATTTAAAATTAATTTAAAAAAAGTGTTTTGTACGTATTAAATGTTTTATATTTATTAACGTTAAGGTTTTAGATTTAAAAATATGTTGTATTTTTTGATTTGTTTTCAATAAAATATGTAAATATGAAAAAAGGTGTTGCCAGATAGCTAAATTTTCGACTTCATTTTTTGAGCGCTGTTTTTTATAACCAAAAATAATTTTTTAACACTGTTCTAACACTGAATGCATTTTTTTTAAATTACTGACCATGTATCTTTAATAATGTAATTTTTCCTTAAGGTTACTCCACAAAACAATGAAAAAATTAACTTCAAAATTGGACAAAGATACCATGCGGCTTTTTTTAAATTTCATCTGGTAGCCCTATAAATAAAGAAAAGTCATCTGCTTTACAGGGCATTATCAGCACTCTCGATTTGTGCAGGGCATAAAATGCAATGCCCTCCACCATTGGCAAGTGCGAATTATTTAGAATAAAACATACCACCCTTTTTGAGGGCGAAACATTTTTAAGAAACAAACCCAAAATTGCATTTTGCACATGCACAATGCACATTTTTTGGTAGAAAAGAAAACACCATAAATATATGAAGATGTTGCACTGCCAGTGCCAAATTTGTCGATGGCAGTACGGCTACTGCCACTTATTGTACTCAGAGAATTTATTATACTCAGAGAACGTATTTCTCATCGGCAACATATAATTTAAACAAAGAAATACTGCCATCCAAAGATGGCCTCATCTTATAGCAACCAAACTCAAAAGGCTCACTAATCTTCGATTTAACGAAATATTTCACATCATCGACTGAAGTATCACATGCAAGACGAGACACAAAAATAGTCCTTTTAGGTTTAACAACAACCAATTCCCTTGGAGCAGAAGTATTTAAACCAGCGGACACTACAGATGAATATGTAACAGAAGACGGTTTCGAAGATGCCTGGGAGGTGACATCACCCAGAGGTAAAGGTAAAGGAGATAGAGTAGACTTTGGACTCAGTTCAACTAGATTCGCAGACCTCGGTATAGGAATGCTAGCTGGGATATCAGCAATAGATGGACAAATGTCAACAATAGGAGTAACAGTGGACAATGTATTGATTGTCGCAGTTTCCCCTGGCACAGAAACCTGCACCACATGCCCAGAAGCCCCAGAAGGAAGAGGGCCTAGAACTTTCTCCGATTCGAGCAATTCATTCAAAAGGCCATACTTCGAAAATAATTCCCCGAACCGACGAAATTTAGAAAAAAGAGATGCGAATTCAGTGTGCATCTCAGTAAACTCACGACGAGTCTCCATAAAAAATTTATAAAATTGGATGTCAACCACCTTACATTTAGGACAACACCAACGTAGACCCAAGGAACTATCCACCAATTGGTCCGTGGTGCGAGGAAGCAAACCAACACACTTAATATGAAACAATTTATCACATAACCAGCAAGAAATCTGGCGTTCACCCTCTTTCTTTACAATACATTTTGATGCCATACAATTATCCATTTTAATAAACTCAATATATAAATAAACAAACAGTGAAAATTATAAGCAAAACAATATACAAAAAACAGCAACAAAATAAAAAGAAAAATAATAATAAAAAGAGGAATATGTACTGATAGAAAGATAAGTAAAAAAAAAAAAAAAAAAACAGTAATAAGCGTACAAAAACAAAAAATTATCAAAACAAGAAGCAATTTTTGTTTTTGTTTTGTTAAAATGAAACAATTAGTATCAAAATTAAACAAATAAAACTTACAATTTTAAATAAAATTTATATCCAAATAAGGGAAAATAATAAGACAACTTTTAAACACTTATTTTAAAAATACTAAGCTTAATACAGACTTAAAAATCAAAATAATAAAATTTGTAGACGAGCACTTCACAAAACTACACACTGTCACAACAGAGTTGCCGATACTTTTGTTCTCTTCTCTAATTTATTCTCATATGCGTGTATACGTGTGTGCTTGTACATTGCCAAATAAAATAATAAACAAACTGAAAGATGTCTTGTTTTCACAAAATGTATGTGCAAATAGCCTGTGGAAAACAAATATTACCGTTTGTTTTATTGTAGGGTAATAATATGTGTTTTATTGTTGTAGAAATGAAACTATATCGATTCGCACCGAAATAAAAAATCCACATTTTGTGTGGATATTTGAAACTGAAAAACTGAAAAATTGTTTTATAAAAAGTGTGAATTTAAAAATTGTAGTGCATGCTCAAACAAAACGTTTAATAAATATAATATATAATTAAAATCATAAATCATATTTTTAGAAGATATTGATAGGACTGGAAATATATCAGAAAGTACACATACCCCTGATATAGATGTCGCAGATATATACGATGAAAATAAAGAATATTTTAATGAAGGCACCGATTGTTTTACGTCCAACAATGTGCCAATTGAATTAACATCAAGTCGATATTTTGTTGGTTACATAGCTCAACGAATATCTTGCGTTAAATGTCGTGTGGATATAATCAAACCAGCGCAAATTTTGTCATATCCTTCAGAAATTTTCGTTTATGCAAAAAATTGTATAAAAGATTCCGACTTTGGAAGTTTGTGCACTCCATCTGATTTATTTTTTGAAGTTTGCAAAATTCATATAAGTCTTGGAAAAAATATTTTTAGAAAATAAATCTATAAAAAACAAAAAAACATTTGTAGTTGGCCAAAAAATACAAAAAATGCACAAAAACTACAATTTATTCCTTGGTTTGATGAAAATAACAAATGTTATAAACACAGAATGGAGATGCTTAATTTACTAATTGTTGTTTTACTACGGAAGCATTCCACATGGGAAACATACAAATTCAAATTATCCAGTATGGAAAAAGTTAAAATTTTGAACCATTAAAATGATAAATTAATTTAATAAATACTAAACAAAAAAAGCATTCGTTTTATTACAACTTCATTCTATACAAAAATAGACACATATGGTAAATACATATATACATAATTGAATAGTAATATATAATTCGGTGCGAATCGATATAATTTCATTTCTACAACAATAAAACACCTATTCTTACCCTACAATAAAACAAACGGTAATATTTGTTTTCCACAGGCTATTTGCACATACATTTTGTGAAAACAAAAAATCTTTCAGTTTGTTTATTATTTTATTTGGCAATGTACTCGTATGTATACATACATGCACACACGTATACACGCATATGAGAATAAATTGCTTAGAGAAAAGAACAATACGTTCTCTAAGTATAATAAGTTCTCTGAGTGAGTCTTTTTTGTTTTCTTTCTCTCAGTTAACATGAGAGTGAGAACGACGATTCAGCTTTCCCTGTTACCTACCCCCCTCATAGGAAAGAAGCACCAAATTTTGTCAATTTTAAATACACATTGTGCAACATCTTTACATATTTATAGTCTTTGGTCAAACAATAAAAACGATCATACATACATAATCGTACATACGCATATACCAGTGTTGAAAAACTCAGTACTTTAATACTTTTTTCAGTACTTTTCCATTTCAAAAATACCGCAGTACCCCCGCGACGCTTTCAGTACTTTTTTATTATTGCATATTTTATGTCGTGTGGTTTTCAACTATTAATGCATTAGCAACGTAATGCTAAAGGTAGAATTTTTCTTCAGCCCCGGTTAGCCAAACGTCCATGGAACGTACGTTCGTTTTAAGAATACAAAAAGCTATGAGAACGCCTGCCGAACCGACAAATGATTTCGGTAAGCATTAACATTGCTCTTCATATGCTACAAACGAAAGTATGTTCCATAACGTTCCGTCGACGTTTGACTACACGGAACTTTTACGTTTTGTTACGTTCAGAATCATCAGTTTTTGTTTTATATGTGAGGAACACGTATAAATAAGTAAGTCCTTAGTTTTTCTGTTCCGTACCGTACGTGCATTAAATATGAAGAAATAAATAGTCTAGTAGTAGGTAGTGTGCTGGCTTACTAGATGTGAGCCCGTGGTTCATACCCAATGTCAGACATCTCCAAAATAACAAAAAATTTAAAAATATTCCTTCGGCGACCTCATTCTGCCAAAAACTCTGCTGAGAGCAAATAAAATTGAAAAAATGAAAAGTTTATCAAAAATCTGTCGTTCAGAATCGACTTTGTCCCGCCACTCATGTTTAAAATTAACATAAGTGGTGTGAGAAGATAGGGTTGTAATATACATATGTATGTTTTTTTACAAAAGTACCATTTGATGCGAAAAAGTACTCTTTCAGTTATAGTTCAGTACCATTTCAAAATTTCAATTTTTCAACACTGGCATATACATACGTACGATGAGAGCAACACATTGTTACGCTCTTTGTTTGTGTTTATTTTTCTTCTGTCTTCCCTCCCTCATCAAGAAATGATTTTTAAAAGAGATTTTGGTGAGAGCGGGTCTTACTGGTACATCCCGCCATAAGAAATTTTACTTCTACATGATGCGCATTCTTTATATCCATATTCTTTGATAGAACTTAAGGTTGTATGAAGAAAAAATTTTCATTAATTTGATCAGTTTATGTGGAGTTTAAATAGACGTATGAATTGAAGTCGCCGTCGTCTTATTAAACGTAAGGTCACGGTTCAAACTTGAGGTCAAACATCTCCAACAAAACGAAATATTAAGAAATATGTCTTCGCCGACTGCATTTCAGCAGGCATTTCTGGGCAAAAGCCCTGAAAGTAAATAAGATAGCCATAAAAACTGTCCCTCGGAGTCGGCTTTAAACTGTAGGTCTTGCCACTCATGTACAACATAAGTGGTGTGAGAAGTTAGGTCGTAATACTGACTATTTTAGTAGCAGTTAATGAAAAATGTATTTGATACAGTAGAATTGTATTTATATTGACATTAACACATAATTTATATTTATTATCCATTCTTGTATTGTTTTTATATCTAAGCAAACATTGTCAGCCGGTTATTTATAGAAATGAAATTAAAGATTTAATTAAAAACCAAATAAATTATACGAGTAGCTTAACAAAAATTTATGTAAACATTATGAAACACAAAATTGTTGAACTAAAAAAAACTACGAACTAAATCATTATATTCATTATTCGTTAGAGGCTGGCCACAGAAACCACAATTTTATATAAAATATGCAAATTTCATTAAGTACACAATGTTTTTGAGATCATATTAAAAGTTTTGTAAGCCAACATGTGTTTAGATGACAATAATATAGGAATATAATAGAAAACAATAATAAGCTGGTAAAGTTTGGCAAACGCTTGTGCTAACCTTTGCATATCCTTAAAATTCGATATAACTCTATTAAATTTCTCAAACCGTTTTTGTTTCTCCAAGGTGTATAGATTTTAGTTTAGGATCTGTTCATAATATAAATATTAATTTGACAATTACAGACAATTATTAAAAAGTGGACAACATAAAAGTTGATTTGAGTTCAAAAGCTAAATAACCCCGGAACGTAATTTTTGTAAAAGTCAGGTTTCTACATGTGAGTGAAAGTAACGTACATATATACAGACATAATTGGTCATTACAACCCTACAGTCATGGTTACGACCTAGCTTCTCACACCATTTATGTTGTGTGTGTTAATGTTATAAATGAGTGGCGGGACCTACAGTTCAAAGTCAACTCCGGACGAAAGATTTTAGAAGAAACTTTTTCATGCCAATTTCATTTAATCCCATAGTTTTTTTCCAGGAATCTGCTGACATGCAGTCGCCGAATAATATGTTTTTTATATTTTGTTTTGTTAGAGATGTCTGGCTTGGCGTTTGAACCGTGGCCTAGCGACTAACAAGCCGACACAGTAGCTAGAAGACTTCGGCGAATACTACAGAAAAGTAAACGTGTAAATAAATACAAATGTAGATTCCACAAGGTGGCTGTTATCGACTGTCAAAATTCGGAAGTCCCTGTTGGAAGACTCGATATACACTGTGAAATAATTCCGAATACATTTTAAATTTGAATACATTTTTTAATTTTTATGAAGATGGAACATATGAAAAATCTGTAATAGATGACTACGAGTCGGGAAGAGTCACTTCAAATTTATATTACTTGCTCTTGATGCTTTACTACAAGAAATTTAGTTATGGACTATTACAAATTTGCTTCTTCATTACTGGCAGAAAGTTATCAACTTCGAACACCATGCATATATTTGACAATCAATAAGACAAATAAATTGTATACTTTTGAGAGTAAACTTAAATTTAAAATCTAAATTAAAGAAAAAAAATCATATTTTTTGACCTAGCGCCTAATAAGCGGGTACATCTTTTATTGTTGAATTCTCTACATTAGCATTCTTATCCAGGAAGATGTCCAAATTAGCCAAGCTATCTTATTGTTCCTTAGGAAATCCTTTGGTATACGTCTCGTTTTTCTTTGGTCTCCTAATTTTTTTTAGAATTTCTGTTAGGCAGCCTTTGAGTTTTAAATAGCCAGGTTAGCAAGTAGCTTACCATTCACAGGCAAATTCACCCGATGGCCAATATGGCCCATTGTGAGCCCGCTTGTCATGACCTGTTAATGGTAGGGGTTAAATCACCTCGAGCTCCCGATGAAACCAGCCACTGCTCTTAGAAGTTCGTTCGCCACCATGCCGATTTGTGCAGGTAGCTCACATAAAAGCTGTTGTACCAATTCCATTTTCTCTTCATACTAGCAACTTCAGCAGTAATCCTGGTAGAGCAGACCCAGCTAGTCAACGAAACTGCCAAAAGCTCAGTGCCTCGCTAGAAGTTCTGTTAGAGTGCCAAACTTGCCGAACTCAAGTAGTACCCTGGTTTTCCTGCTGTCCATTGCTGAACACAGCATTATTGAAATTCGGCAGCCAGATACGTTAGATCATCTTTGGTCTGTTGAATTCCATGCTGCCTTTTCCAATTCGAAAAATTATTCTTGTAGAGACGCATATATCCTCTCTATCG
Organism: Sarcophaga caerulescens; assembly: GCA_927399465.1. Classification (NCBI taxonomy): domain Eukaryota; kingdom Metazoa; phylum Arthropoda; class Insecta; order Diptera; family Sarcophagidae; genus Sarcophaga; species Sarcophaga caerulescens. The sequence continues at coordinate 69,531,356 of OV656873.1, forward strand.
GCTCCTTCTAGGATATCTTCGATCCATTTCTTGTAACTTCATTGTGTAGACGTATATTATGTAGAGTGCTTATGAAACTCCTGACGCCTTTTGATATGATGAAGTGGTATCCCAACGCTTTGATTGCCGCTCGACTGTCAACATATATGATCAAATAGAAAGATGGTAGGTTCCTGGTTTCACTCATGCATACAGGTTGTTGAAAAGCAAAGCTCTCCTCTTGATATACGTTGGCATGGTTAGGTGTGTAACCCGTTCAGCACCAGTTTATCCGAATGGACCCCAGGTTCAGTTCCACATTCCATTTTCCAGCCATCGCTGAAGATTGTTACATCTCCGTCATAAGTGATAGCTTCCCGTGTGGAAGTGTCAGTTTTGTCCGAAAACAGTCTCCATGTACCATATAGCAACTTCTAAAAGCCGTATGATTTGGTTCTACTACTACTGATTGTAGAGACAAAATGACATCGAAGCCAACCTGCGGAGTAGACTTCAAAACATCCGAGATTCACTTTTCAGAACACTTTTATGTCAGAAGCATTATGGATTATTAATAAAATTCTTACTATTTTGCATGCTTTGTTGGGGTTTTCTTTCTTTCTTCCACTTTCAACCAATAATCAAGATAGCTTTATATTTTCTTATAATCAGCTTTACAGTTTAAGGTGGACAAATACGAGCTTGGTTATTATTATCAGTGGATGGAGCCGCTTCAAAATTATGCGGCCATGTTTATGAAAAGCCTGTGTTTGTGCAACAAAAGTATTGGAATAAAAATAATATTTGTATCCCCATTATCAAGGTCCGCTCATAAATTTTCTTCAAAAACTCTGCTTTCGAAGCCTACTGGTTAAAACAAAATTTGGTTAAGTGGGGAACAGGATAGTTGCTGTAGTACCACGTAACGAATAGCGCTGCAAGCTGTCAAAAGTTAAAAACAGGTTTTCAAATTGATGTCAACAGAATATTTAGGTGGAGCAGTCGCTGTAGTAGCAGTTAAAGCACCAAATTTTTGAACTTTGTCGCGCGATAAATTATAAAAAGGGGTTTCCATGAGGGTTTTTAATTTATCCAACATTAAACATGTGAAACACAAAATCTAATGTTGCTGGAGATATAAATATGTATATGTAGGATATGCGTTTATTATACAGTTTTATGCTTTTTTTGTTAGAAAATTCATATAATATTCTTACATTATCCTCTAGTTTTCGAGGACGTTATTTGGCACTCACTATTCTGTTCGCATTTTTCTTTTTGCCACGCTACTCATTACGTCGTGGGCATTAGTTTCTAATGCAACTTCTTTATTCTGTTTCAGGAGTTATATACGCATATTAAATTTAAAATTTAAAAGTTACTTTATAAGTTTCTAAAATTGGTTTCCTTCAGTTTTTGTACATTCAATTTTATTTTCAAACACATATGCACATATTCTTGAATATTATCTTCCAAAAATAAGTGCATTTGTGCTAAACTTTGAAATGAAACGAATAATTTCGTAATGCTTGTCTCCGATCACACACTGAAGAAGACACAGTGTTAAGAATAGTTAAGACAAAAATGTTCTACTATTACTAATGGACATGCCTTACATGCCGAGCATGCTATTGCAGGCGATGCCTTTTAGTTTTACTTCAATTCTTAAGAAGCAAAATAATCACAGATTTTTATTTTTTCTACATTCGCAAAAGAAAAACATAAAAATGCAATTGAAAATAAGAAGGATTATCGTATTTTCCTTTTTCATTTTCAATTATGGTGCCATAATTGTAGTCTTTTATTCACTTATAATACCCAGAAGTGCTCGTGTTGTATGCCACTTTATTGTTTGAAAACTTAAAAAGAGGTTACTTTGTTTGAAGGAATACAACTTCTTCTTTAAATGTTTTCACTTTAAAGGAACATTTAAACGTTGCAAAGTTTTTTTTTTTGTTATGATGTAGTATCCACCTTTTGCACAAATTTTGTTAAATTTCACTTAATTTTTTGAACAGACTGGAATTTAAAAAAAAGCAGTAACCTTACAATTGTGGGACACACTATAGTAGCAGTATGTAGTGTTCAGACCCTCCTTCTCTCGAAATTAGTTTTTCAAGATAACAGAATCTATGGTACAGAATGTATAAGTAGATTAGCAAAGTCAAATATAGTTTCCAGGACTTCCAAACTAAATTATTGACGAACGGATTACATAAACACACAAGAAAAACAAGACTTATGGGTAATGGAGACACAGCAATAGGTGGTGTACAAATTCGGAATAAGAAGAATCTCAGACGGTCAGTAGACGGTTCTTTCTTCTCAGAATAATTTTTTCCCCACCACCGGTGGCGGTTTGTGAAGATGGTTAAAATGTCGCAGTGAATTCATAATTGGTCATTACAAATCTTCAGTCGGGATTACGACCTAGTTTCGCACACCATTTATGTTGTGTGTGTCAATTTTATACATGAGTGACGAGATCTACAGTGTAAAACTCGATTTCGAATAACAAATTTTTCAAAATCTTTTCATGACAATCTTATTTACTGTCAGAAATCTGGTAAGAGGAAGTCGCCGGAGAAATATTTTTTATATTTCGTTTTGTTAGGTATTTCTGACCTGGGGTTTGAGCCGTGGCCTGACGTCCAATAAGCCTAAAGAGTCCTACTACACTACGACGACTATAAATAGCTAGAACATAATTTAACGCTGGTGTATAATCAGGGCCTTCCAAATAGTTTATAAGAAATGACATCCTCTGAATTTGCACAACCTTCCCGAGCAGGAGCGTGTATCTCCGAGAGCTTCTCTGTTTTTGGAAACAAAACCTTCCACATTTTGAACCTGAATCAGTTAAATTCCTTATCAGAATGAATGAAACTTACGCACTACGCGACTTCTTTGAGATTTTTACCAATATAGAAACATTCGTATTCTCCAGACTGTGAATAAAATGAAGTATTGTTTGTAGTCATAGTAGTCTAGAAGATAGTAGGGTTCAAAGCCCAGATCAGACATCTCCAACTAAACAAAATATGTCGCCTTTAGATCTGCCACATTTATCGGCACTGTGGAGGTTACCCAACATAAGACATTTGGCCGGAAACTTACAACAAGTTTTCTTTTGACCATACTTACCAGACTTACTTTTTTATGGGAATCGCCTGTCAATGGGTAAATGTGTCACATATATCGGTACTGTGGATGTTATCAAACTCAACATAAGTATATGGCCGCGACTTTGTCTACTTTCCTTACAGTTACGGCATTAAAAGGGATTCATTGCTTATAGGATTCTTCATAAAGTTTTTTTTTCGCTTATTGTAGATTGTTTGCATTTAATTCTTTTAATTTTGGTAATATAGGTGTGTGTTATGCTACATTTAGAGTATACATACATAATTATTGGTACCAGCATGTAATTATTGTTCGTCAGCAGGTACAAAGAAAGAATCGCTGGAGAATCGGTACTAAGCGTTTATGCATGATTGCGAATAACGTTTAAAAAATATTTTTATTTAAGGAAACGATATTTTTCAATTCACAAAAAGCGAAAGTAACAGTAATAACGATTACATTTCTTAATGATTACCAAAATATTTTCATTTGTTATGGGCTTTTTACTTTACCAGACAATAATTAACACTCGTTCAATGTCTTAAAATTATAAAAAAAACTGTTCTGAAAAGGTAAAAAGAAAACAATGAAGCTCGACTATAAGAAAGCGGAACGTTACAATTTTAATTGAGTGATAATAGAGTGTAATTGTTTGTTTAAACAAGGATGTGAAATACATTTAAACCTTTGTTCTTTCCAAACCATTATGTATGTTCATTAGATATGTTTATTTTATACCAAACAGATGTGTAAACATCACGGAAGCTTTTTAATTTGTGGTATTTGTATAATCTTAAATCGCTGTAAACTTTTAAAGGAACAAACCACGATGAATATACTTTGTCTGTATGTTATTTAAATTTCTTAAAGTTGTTAACAATTCTATAATGTTTTCACAGGCTTACAATGCTGATATTCGAACAAAATTTACTACAGCTCACTCAGTCGTTCCTTCAATACCCAAAAATGCCGTTTAGAAAACTTAGAAATGACCCGATCGGACAATTCGTCTAGAAATTGACTGCGCAGTGAAATTGTTTTTGTCCTTGCGTAGGAGACCTTTGTAAATACTTGTCTGCATCAATATTCTTCTTTCATCATGATAGAGGCAAATCTAGCCATATGGCGTGTGACCTATTTAAGTGAACGCTGTGGACTTATAAGATCAGATACATATATTCATATCTGGCAACCAGAATTGCTTTGGCTAGATTATCCCCAGCGATGACATGGTCCTTTATCTATACATACATGACCTGAGTTGGATTCTCTGAATACCACCAACAAGTGGTTTTAACAGGACTAAATGGGCCCAAGAGTTGAAGTCGCATTCGATATTCTCCGTTATCGATTTGAGGGTATGGTCATCTCTTGTGTAGGTATATTACCTGTCCATTGAGATTGCGCGATTTGCCTCCATTATACATTTTCTTGGGGAGTTCTTTAAGTCGCAGGTGTTTGCGAATAAACCACAAACAATAGCGGATCTCAAAGCCAACATAACCAGCCTGAATTATGTGACATATACCCTGTATATCAACAGTATATGAAATAAAATACATTTGATGTTGGGAGTTACTTTACTTGATTTTTTTCAAATATAACCCCAGGACTGATCCCAGATCAGATATCTCGAATAGGACGAAAAATAAAAAAATATTTCTTCGTCGATGTCCTCCTCTCAGCAGATATCTGCCAAAACTCTGAAACTAAATAAAATTGCCATGAAAAGTTTCCGAAAAATCTGTCCTTTAAACTGTAGGTTCTGCCACTTAGCAGATAAAATAAACACATCCCCCGAATGGGGAGATGTTTGTAAGCGCTGAAGTAATATTATGTCATCCGTAACTATGAGTGGTGGATATATTGGACAGTCAAAAAGTCCTTGATGTCCTGCGCATGAAAATTCAATGTGATCTTCACTGGTTTTAAAATATTTTTAAATTGTAGAATTAAGCATTCAACTTCCTCGGTTTCTTACGACATTGTCAGAAATGCTCATCCCCATCTCCTTGCTATTTAGGCCAGTTATGTCCAACCGAAAGCGGAATACAACTCTCATGTATGGGCCGGTTTCTCAAAGTTTGTTTTGAGACTTCTCGATCGCGTACAGAAGAGAGCGAGGGTACATAATATTGATAGTAGGATATCCAACTAGTTTATTTCATTAGAACGTGTTTGAAATGTGGCTTGAGTTTCTACTGGTATTTGAACGGAATGTGTTCAAGGAAAACAAGAAGACTTGTTCCTCAAGATGCACTTTATTACGTAATTTTCTTGAAAATACTTTTCTTACGACTAATAAACACTAGATCGTATTATAAATTTCCTTGAATTTGGAAGTAGTTATCATACTTTAATGAAACAAAAACTATCCACCAACCAGGATTGTCTACCACAACAGCAATACATTTAAAATTTTATTTGATTTTTAAAGCATGACAAGAGAAGAAGACCTCGTACTATTTACGTTAACAACACCTATGACTATCGTTAAAAAAAACACATCAAAATAGAAAGAAAAATGTAAAATAAATTACTTTAAAATTATGCCATTAAGACGATAAAAGAAATATCGATTTAAAAAGACTACCACCTGAAGACGAAATAAAGCGAAAAATTGAAAAATAATGTTCAGAGAGAAACATAAACGTAACGTAAAAATAAAACATACATTAAATTGGTTACTAAGCATCCTCCTTGCATCTTTAAATAAATATTGTGCAGCGCAATTGGTAAAAAACAGTGGAGGAAATATAGTCTGCTTCTAAAAAGTAGATTTTGGTTTATTATAGACTTTTGACACATTCTGGCAACTTTTAATTCAATATTGGAAATAATACCTCAGCTCCAGTTCGATGTAATGGAATTTTATCAGTACACTCAAAAAAAGAATCAAGCCATCCGGGCTTGAATCAATCCATATCGGTCACAATAGTACGGTAAGTACGGTTTGGCTTGAATCAAGTACAAAAGAGTTGAATCAAGCCCGAATCAGCCAAGTACAAAAGTGTTTATTTTAGCGCGATTTAAGCCTTTTTGGGATCAAAGTGATCTCATCATGTATTTGGTTTAAGCATATTTTTTCTTGATTTAAGATCGAATACGTACTTGATTCAAGAGAATCAGAAGTTGAAGCAGCGTTGCCAGAAGATTCTGGTGAAAAATCATCATATTAAGGAAAAAAAATCATATTTTGGGGAAAAAAATCATCACTTTTTAACTTTTATTTGTAAAACATTAAAAAATAAATAACAATTCAAAATAAAAGTGTATTACATTGATTGGTTATCGGGTTTTGTTATCATATACTAACTTTATTCTTGAGGATATGATATAACCCGATAATCAAACAATTTTAAATTAATTACATGTTTTACCAAAAATATTATATAAATACAAAACAAAAAATAAATATGTATGTTATACATAAAAGACATTCAATTTAATTAAAATTAATTTTAAAAAATCCATACATACATATTGTCGTCTGACCTTCAAATTGGACTATGTAATTTTCAACAACTTTTCAGAAGACCTAAAAAACAACATAATTTTTATATGAAAGTCATACAAAACTACTTTTTTGTTTTTTATTTTTGCAATAATTTTGGAACCAGCGGAGACGTTGGACAAATTTTTGCTATAGAGATGGACCATAAATAAGACTTAAAAATGGGCGAATAAAATTAATTTCCCAAAAGGCACATAGGCCATTTTGCAGGCCAGCCGACGATATGTAAGTAGTAATTTTATAAGGTACAAAAATGAGATCTAAATAGAAAAGTAGAGTTTTGTAAAACTTTTAGTAGTTTCCTATAATAATTTAATTATAATACTGGGAAGGTTTCATATTTTTTACAATTTCTTCATCAATTTTAAGATTATAACAGGAACACCTTTTAGCTAGTAAATAATCCTGTATAAACAAAATACCTTCTAATGTTGCATTTTTAAGCCTGTTCCTGTACTTAGTTTTATTTAAAGTAACTTTAGAAAAAATTCGTTCAACGTTTGCAGATGAACTGGGAAGACAAAGTATACTGGACACAAATTTCGTCAATGTTGGAAAAACTAAATGGTTATCAACACGAGTTATTTTAGAAACTCTGGCCCAAAAATCTTCACAATTAATATTTTCTAAGGTTTGAAAATATTGTTTGAAATCTATGTGACGAAGCTCTTTAAATTCATCGTCTAGCTTTTGAGAATCATTTTCATTAATTAAATTTGGAAATCTTTCTATTAGTGGAGACAATGAAGAAACTTTCTTATTAATAATATTATGTGGAAGTATCTTTAAAATTAAAACCTTTGGTTAACTGTTTACAAAACTCAATGTAAAATGAAACGCAGTAATTAGTGAATTCAGTTAATTCACTATTGGTAAATTTTGTTTCAGAAATCTTTTTTTTTTACAAATACTCCTAAATATACATCTTCGGCGTTTAAAAAAACGTCTTTATTTTCAATATTTTCCTCAATATTGAAATCAGTGTAGCCAATGTATGTGGCTTTACAAAATTGTCTAATATTTTTAAGTATAAACGTTCCATTTCAGAATACATTTTTTGAATTTGGGAGTTTGTACTTTGAAACATTTTGTTTACACTGTTTATAACGTGAAGTATCTATATACAAAAAAATCATATTTTTGAAAAAAAAAAAATCATATTTTTTGGAGAAAAATCATCAAATCATATTTTAGTTAAAAAATCATCAAAAATATGATAAAATCATCATTCTGGCAACGCTGAGTTGAAGTAATCCTTAAGCGCACTTGTTTCAAGAATTATAAAGTTGATTTAAGCTAGATTTCGTACTTGAATTAACTTATAAATGGGATCGAATTGAGGCAAATCGTACTTTATTCGAGCACAATGAACTTGATTTAAGCCCTAAATTGTACTTGATTTAAACCTAAATTCATCCAAAAACGAGCTTGTTTCAAGAATTTTGAACTTGATTTCAGCTCGAACTCGTACTTGATTTAATCCTAAAATCGATTGATTTGAAAAAAATGCAAGTCATCTACCCAAAAAAAATGCAAGTCATCGACTGGAATAATCCAAGTCATCTACAAAAAAAATGCAACTTGCGAAAAATACGACATTTTGTTGGATATATATTGTATAAAACACATGAACTAAATGAGAATTATTAAAATTTTTACTTTTGAACTTAAAACCCACAATTCCATAACTCAAATAATAAATAACTCAAAATAACACTTTTTTAAATAGATTTGAGCTTTTTAGTGTTGATTTAATATAAGGTATATTTATATGATTTAATATAAGTAATATAAGGTTTAGTTTTTCACATCAATCACGTTTTTTGCTTGTTTTAAGCAAACAATAGCCAAAACGGGCTTAATTTTTCAAGCACGTTTTTTGGCTAAAATTGAGAATAGAAAAGTTGATTTTAGCACGCCGTTTTTCTTTCTGTGTAGGTATGGAGTGATTCCTGCCTGATAAGAAGAGAGCTGGATAAGATAATCAACTACATACATGGCTTTCCTTGACTAAAAAAATTTTTTTTGATACATACACAACATAATTAGTCATTAGAACCCTTCAGTCAGGATTACAATCTTTCATTGCAAATATATGAGTGGGGGGACCTACAGTTTAAAATCAACTCCGAGCGAAGTTGGAAAGCGTATCTATTTGGGCACGTATATATTAATTACTATAAAGTTTTAAAATCAATTATGAGACATGCCGACAGCTAATAAAAATTTTTCCAATGTTCCGATGAAGACGAAACTGTGGACCATACATACATACATACATAATTAATTGGTCATTAACTACAACGCTTCAGTCAGGATTACGACCTAGCTTCTCACACGACTTGTTTATTTTAATTTTATACATGATTGGCGGGATCTACAGTTTAAAGTCGACTACGAACGGCAGATTTTTGAGAAATTTTCAAGAGGGGGGACCATAAAAGAAATTTCTTTGTCATTGTCCAAGCATGGTAGACCTGAGATTATACCTCAATAGAACTATGATGATGATTGTGAAATGTTATGTGATAGATTGGTTTTATAACAGAAACTAATGGGACCAAAGAGAGTTAAATTTTTAGGGCGTTTGCCAACTTAACTTAAAATATACAGTGAGTTTAATAAAACAAATTTAATTAGTTGATTCCAAAATTTGTTACTCTTCAATTTGTAAGATTTTATTTATATGATGAAAGAAGGGAAATTGTCAGTTGTAAAGAAGTAGGCACATAAAATCTTTAGTGTTCTTAATTACAAAAAAATGTAACGAACTTTTTGTTTATCACTGTACATTTTGTCTGCAATTCTTATAAATTTTACAATTTTTCTATTGCTTCTTGCTCTGCTAGCAAACTTTTTTATTTTAATTTTATTTCTTCTCTTGTTGTTATTATTTTTTTTATATGTTACTTACTTTTCCTTTTTTTCAATTTCTGTACAACAAGTAAAGCTTTTATCGAAAACCATTTGTCAGTAAGTGACAAACTAGTTAAATATTAATGAAATACATTTTACCAGGATATATTCTCAACATCACCTCAAAAACCAATCACCACAATTTCATTCTAGATATACGCTCTTTTGTCACTGTTCGGATGCTACAGTCGGGTTGTTTTTGGTTTATTTTTTACAGAACTCAGTATAATAGCGAGTGAGGAAAGTTTGTTACTTCACATGGATACACTTTAAATTTGTGTTTAGAACAATAATTGTCACCCGTAAATTGGCTAAAGTTAAATTAATTATGCTGCATAAAAAAATGTACGTTTGTAGTATTAAAATATATTTACTGAGTTCAGTTGGAAGTGTTCTTTAATCAGAATTACGATCTTACCATCAACACCATCTTGTGCGCGTTAATTTTTATTCATGAATGGCGGAACCTACAATTTATGGTCGACTCCGAACTACAAAGATATTTTTTTATTTTTGTTTTGCTTGAAATGTCTGGTGGTCTCACGTCTACTAAGTCATCACTAGAGAACAGCAATGAATCGTTTTTTCGCTGCTCATAAGCACTCATGAAATTTTGAATATAAGTGAGTCAAAAATATTGAAATTTAACTACTCTGATTCATTCGTACTCAGTAAACGTTGATTTATAGGTATGAGTACAATGAGTATGATTACAACGTTGACATCGAACTCATACCATTCGAAATATGTTTGATTCATATGCCTACTCATTCAGATTTATAACTTTATATAGTACTTATAATACTTATAAATAATTCGACTGACTCGAATCATTCATCAAAATTTACAGTCTAAGTTGTTGTTACATTTATAAAAACCGTTAAAAGACAAAGACAGCAAGCAAAGCAAACACACAATTTTCTAGTGAGTATTTTAGTGTTCGTACGCGAATCATACTTATTTGGTGATTCTTGTAAATGTTGAGTCATGAGGAGTTGAAATCAATAACATCACACGTATTGTTAAGTATGAGTACGATGAGTACTTTAAACTTTGAATATGAATAGTATGAGTATAATATTAAAATAAGTATGAATGCTTTTAAGTATCAGAAATTATGAGTATGATTCGATTCTAATCATCTTTTTTGAATACTGATTGCTGATTTCTGATACCTATGTACTTCGCCGAACGAAACAATTTATGTCTGCATCACTATTATGAAGACAGCTAATTGTAATCAACGGCATTGATCAAATACTGCTTACTCACTGATCCTGATGTAACTTTCGAATATATTACGCACATGAATCTCACACGAGAAAGTTCAAAATGTTCATTATAGGGCTAGTATAACGCTCATTGTAATTTGATCGTAAACTGGTTGGAAACTGAATAGAGCCACATGTGGAGTCACTTAAGTTTTGATGTCATTTTGGGGCAATCATCAGACATTATTTTAGACATCATGATGCCTTTTTTCATTTTCCTGTTCGACAGATTTTAATTTCTTGTAATTGATCACTAATTCCTTCAACTAAATGCCTTTGTATAAAAAGGTTAAGCGAAGGTTTTCAGACATTTCATTCACTTTCTAATTAACACAACTTTTTAACACAACTTTTTATACCAATCAACAAGATTTTGAAATTACTTCATTGCAAAAAAAGTTCTGCAGTCGCTTTGTTTGTATTTAATGTTGTCATTGTCGTTGCATTAATTTCCGCTTCAGCAGTTGCTGTAATGGTTTGTAATAAATGCTGATATTACAAAAAAATTTTTTCCCCTAAATTTTTGTAATTTTACTTGCCAATCTTCGGCAAGTAAAAGGAAAACGTAGTCATAACATCGGAACGACTATAAGCTGAGAAAAAAAGACTGCATTAGCAGCAGAACTTTTCTCTATGTTGCTGTTTTTATTTCTGTAATTTGCTTTAAAAAATAAAAATTGAATCTTGAAATTCAATTATAAAAAGTAAAAGTTCCTCTTTTTATATTTTCCTTTAACTTCCTTGGTATTGGTAACGATGAGGAAATAAAACTAAAACAAACTTAAAATAGGAAAGAAAATCTCCAAAGAAAGGGTTTAAATAATAAGAGTGATAAGAATGAACTTATTTTAAAGTGCCGGAAAGGACTGCAATGAAGAGAGAAAATGTATACAACTGTGCAGGATCGGCAGGAAATTACGCCACGAAACGTATAAAAACTTTGAAATATTTTGAATTTCTAGTAAAAGTGCAAACTTATTGTTATTATTATTATCATAAATATATATTTTTAAAGATTTTTTAATGTAAAAATTAATTTACAGGCTGCATTCGATATTAATTCAAAAGTGAAATTTAAATGTACAATTTAATCGAAGGCTTATCAATCCCCTTTATGAATAGTCTTAAGAACAATCTGAATATGTAACAACGTTGCAGACCTTACACTTTGCCACAATATCATACTACAGTGATGATTTTTGTTTTCATCATATTCCACAAATTCTCAATCGGATTTGATCAGTAGTCAGTGCTGACCAGTATAGTACGGTGATATTGTTATCTTCGAACCATTTCTTAGTGCACACTGTGCAGTATGTTTAGTGCCAATATTCTGCTGAAACACACATCAAAGTAACATGTTTTTATTTTTAAGAATGTAGCATTAAATTTCCAAGAATTGCAACATAATCAGTGATTTTCCAAATCCCTTGTATATGACATAGTAACATAACATCATGCAAGGAAAATTACATTCAAAGAACAATATTACCGCCATCATACTTTACATTAATTTCAGAATTAGTCATCCCTCAACAAACTTTCAATTTCTTTATAAAGAAATTTTCCATTTCCCTACAAGAATTTAAATTTCGCTTTAAGAAATTTTGATCTTGGGTCTTATGTATATGAAATAGAGAGGTGTATATGTAGCTTCTGTATGGTTAAAGGAAGTATTTTGCGTACATAGATTGCTTTCAATGTCACCGTAGTCTAGTATGTGGTGTTGTTATAGTATATCCGTATTGCTACAGATATACTATTTGTTTTATAGTAACCCTGGAGGATCCCGTAGGATGCGCAGGGCTCTATTAATGACAGTTATACAGCCTATAGTACACCAATCCTCGAGGGTCCCGTAGGAATCGTAGGAGGTGCCAATAAATAGACTGTGGTTTACTTAGTTATTTATTCTTTATTTACTAACCTGGAGGGTCCCGTAGGAATCTCAGGCCGATCTTTTATAAAGTGTATATTTCAAATAACAATAACAATAACTGTTCAAACCAAACTGTGACTTATTCTAAAATTTATTAACTATTTATATTAAAAACCTACAGACAATACTGCTGACTGGGAAAATCAATCATTGGTTACAAACCAATGATTGCGTCTGCCAGTCAGCACTATTGCCGGTTCATTCTTATTTCTTAATCATCTTGCTGACCAGCGGAAGTCTGCAGGTGTTGCACAACTGCTAGTCAGCATTTTGATGTTATTAACTTATGACCTACTTAAAGTAAATTTAAATTTGAAGTAACTGTTGCGAGGGTGATTCACAACATCCCTCCCCCCTTCGAGTGATTCGATGTCTGGTGTGGGAGAAGCAGGACGGGGAAGATGTTACACTTGGGCAGTTGTGTTTATTTGGACTTGCTGAGCTTGTAGGTTGGGCTTTCTAGTTGGCCTTCAAAAGGATCTGTTCGTCTTTACCATCGTTGGCTACGTGGTTGTGGGTGACTTTGTCTTTACTTTATTGTACCGGCTTGAAAAATTTTATTACGTTTTCACTAAGAATTGAAACGGTTGTAATGCGTACATTTGGACCATTTGGGGAGCATAGGGATGTGCTTGGAAATGTGGTTTGTTAGAGGGTAATCGATAATGCGCTAAGGTTGGTCAATTGATCTCTAGTCTTCCCAATCGCCTGATCGGGAACTCAATTAACAACCACGGTGACGTGACACATCTTTTGCACAAATCAATTATATGTGGTTTGTTAGAGGGTAATCGATAATGACATCCCTCCCCCCTTCGAGTGGTTGATTGTATTTAGTTGGTGAGGGAGGGTGTATCAGATGATACCCTTGAACAGCTGCCAATGTTGTTGTATGACGTTGGTTCTTCGTAGTGGTCCCATTGTTGAATGTTTTTTGTGGCTATTGTTGTTGCTGGTAGTGCCCTTGTTGTTGCTGGTTTCGCCCGTAACTATTGTGATTGTTTATTGATGCTGCTGTTGACGTTGCCCATGTTGCTGCTGTTAGTGCCTCTATGTTGATTGGCGACAGAATTGAAGTGGTAGTTGTCGATGTTGTGAACTAATGTGTCGCTGTTGTTGTCCTTGTTAACTTGGCTTTGTGCCACCCGCGTTGAAGGATGATTTTATGTTTGCTGCTATTGTGGCTGTTGCCGATGAATCAGCTGTAGGGTTGCTCTGATTCTGTCAGGATGATATTCTGTCACTTATTCTAAAACTAATTAACTATTTATATGTATATTTATTATTATCCGTCAGGATGATATTCTTAACTTAGCGATTTATCTAAATTTTTTTTTTTTTTTTTCATATAAGTGTTTCAATATGTTTCTTTACTTAAATTAGTTTAAAACTTCCTTAATTTTAATCCATATTCTTATAATGTAAATTTTTCTTATTTGGAGATTTTTACTTTCACTAATGTCTTAACTTAATGGAGATTTAGCCTTTAAAATCTTACTTTCAATCAATGTTTTAAAAGTTTACTTTATCTACTTAATAATAGTTTAATTAATGATTTAAAATTCTATTTTCCTAATTTAAATCCTGTTAATTCTGTATTACAATTTAATCAATGTAATTTCATTATTATACCCTTCCCTCGTTTCTCCAAAATTTGTTTAACAATTTGTATAATTATTTATTATTCCTATTCCCCGACCTACACTAACAAAACTTCTAGTTCTGTACTTGACCTTGAAATTATTCTATGCCGTCGTTCGCACAAACATTTACATATACATATGTATGAACATATGTATTTTTAATGCATGTGCGAACTCAGCTTTGGATTTTTCTTTCTTGATTTTTCCCAAGAATATTTGCTTGTATAAAAGTACGTATGAATGTATTAATGTATGTCTGTATGTACATATCTTTCAATGCCCGCACAAACACGGTTTGGAATTTGATTTTATTATTATGTTTTTTTCCTTTTCTCTATTCTTACTATTGCCCAAGACTAATTGTGTGTACGAATGTACATACTTGCACATGCATATACATGTGTACGTATTGTATGCATGGGGATGTGTATAGATTATTTTGGTGTTTGGTTTAACCCAATTCGCCACGCGCTTTTAAATTAACCTTTGATTAAACATAAGGTTTGCGTGTTTATAAGACATCATTCAAATTAAAAAAAATTGGTTGTTTGATGAAAAATATATATAAAAAATTTTGGATGATTTTTCTTTTTGTTTTAAAAATAAAAATGATTCACCTTAAAAATTTTTCTGAAAGACTTCCTTTATTCTAGCTTTCTTTTATCAAGCATGTGCAACGAAAAAATTACGTTGCAAATGCTTTTTGTATTCTTCCAGCTGTATGGTTTGCTGGGTTTTTTTTTTTTTTTGTAACTTAAAACAACATTATTGCTATTGTCATTTTCTGGAGTTGCTTGCAAGTAAATGCTGACGGTGCGTTCCTATAAGAACAAAATAATCGTGTGGAGACTCAAATGCTTGAAAAATATCGCATTTTATAATGAGTCTTTTTGTTCGTTTTCATTTTTTGTTTATGTATAAAAATTATTATGGGGCAACCAAAAATCTCCGTTTTAGTTGCTTTTTTGTATCAATTTTTAATTGCCCACAGTATAATTTCTGGTGGTTCTCGCGGCGGTTGTTTTCTGACCACCTACTACTGTGTAGATAATTGTCTGTTCTGTCATAAATTGAAGTAATTATTGAAAAACATGTATATTTATTTGTTTTTGTATTTATTCTCGGAGAATATGTTTCCCGTTCTTCCGCCATCACATGAGAACCCCTATAATTAGAAGTTCCTGGTGGGGCTACCTGTGAATATGCCGCTGATAACGTCAGGGTTAGCTTCATCATGTCAGTTTGGCTGATTAAGAATAATGCACCATCTTAATCTATGAACTGCCTGAGTGCTTGCAGTTGGGGATATTGTCCAGAATGTGGGCGTGATTGTGGACGCTAAAGCCCATCATGAAATGTTTACCACCCACTACTTTACTGTTTGGATCGTCTAAAGCATCGGTAAGTATTGTTCCATCTCAATCCTTATTGAGACAAATATAATATTGTTTTGTTTATCTCCAGAGCTGGACCGCATGCTTGATGACTTCAGAGGTACCGATGTTCGGTAAGCTTCTGTATCGTTCATGGTATTGTTTACTGTATCTAGCCTTGTCCATTGGTTAATGTTGTATTAATTATAAATTTCAGAATTGTTGGTGGGTACGATCTGATGTGTCCAATAGATGGTGAGACTTACGTTATTCTTTACTTATATTAAACTGGTTGGGTGAGTCAATTTTTTTTTATACATGGTTCCAAAAATCTCCTTGTTCGCTTCTCCCTTTTTTTTTTTAAATTTTCTTATACGTTTTCTTTTTTTGGGGGGTTTAAAAAAAAAGTATTTGTTTGTTTACATTTTTGTATAGGTTTTTCTTATGCGCGTTTGCTTGAATTCAGTTTTAAACTCCTAATTTGTTATTTTCTCGGCATACAGCTTTACCAAGTTTCGATGTAGGGTTTTAAGTTTCCCTTTAATTCGTAGTTGCACGTTTACCGATGTGGGGAACCCTTTCACTTCATAGGGGCCTTCCCATAGGGGTGAGAGTTTATTTTTCCTGGTCTGATTCTTCACCAGGACTTTGTCCCCTATCTCTATTTTTTGAGACTTGATTTTTAGGTCATACCTTTTCTTTGCCGAGATTTTGGCCTCGTTCTGATGCATGCGTGCCAATTCATATGCGCGTTGGATTTGGTGCTTAAGTACCTTTGAGTAGTCGTCAGGGTTGTAGAGGGGAGTACGTATTTTAAGATTTGACGGTAAAGGCACGTCAAATCCATATAGTACTTTAAATGGAGTTTGTTTGGTGGATGTGTGCTCCGTGTGATTATGCACATGCATAGCAGGAGCCAACCACTGGTCCCAGTTTGACCCATCTTCTTTTGCGAAACTCCGCAAATACTCTGCGAGGGGTCTGTGGCTTCTTTCGAGCGACCCGTTCGCCTGCGGATGGTAGGGAGTGATATGCTGCTTTTTTATCCTCAAAAGTTTGCACACACTCCCGAACAACTTGGATGTGAAGTTTGTACCATTATCCGTTATTAATTTGGTTGGAATTCCATACTTAGTTACAATTTCGGTGTAAAATACCCTCGCTACTGTTTCCGCCTCTGCATCGGCCATTGGTGCGCATATAAAAAATTTGGATAGGTCATCCTGAAAAGTCAGGATGTATTTGTTGCCCAGCGTGGTAGTGGGCAGAGGGCCTACCATGTCCATGTATATTTTTCAAAAGGCCTGCTTGCTGTGTCAGTCAGGACCATTGGCTCCTTATTGAGGGGCCCACTTTTGTTTCTCTGGCATTTTGGGCATTGTTTGATGTAATCTCTGATTCCACGCAGCATCCCTTGCCATTTATATTGTTTACGTATTCGTGCATATGTCCTTTTTGCCCCCTGGTGCACGCCAAGAGGAGCGTCATGAAAGCTCTTCAGGATCTCACTTATATCCTTTTTGTCTACTATCCATTCGGCCCTGTCCTTTTTGCTTTTATCATTCGTGTTGTTAGATTGTATCCCCTCTTCTGCGGAATCTTCATGGCCCTGATTGTTTGTTGTATCCGTTTTATTATCCAAGATTGGCGCCCTAGTCACCACTTGTATCTTGTCTTCTTCCAGAGGTTAACGGCTTAGTGCATCTGCATTTAAATTCGCCTTGCCCGGCTTGTATAAAATTTCGAAATCATACTCCGATAATTTGTGCCTAAAACGGGCAAGCCTTGACGTCTGATCCTTCAGGTTTGCTATGCCCTTCAAGGGCTGATGATCCGTAAAAACGGTGAAATGTCGTCCCAGCAAGTAGGCGCGGAAGGTGTGTATTGCCCAGACTATGGCCAGCATTTCCTTCTCTATTGTAGAGTATCTCTGCTCCGTTTCGTTCAGTGTTCGGCTTGCAAATGCTATGGGGTGGTCCTTTCCATCCCTCTCCTGTGATAATACTGCTCCCAGCGCGATATTACTAGCATCCGTTGTTACCCGGAAAGGATCAGAGAAGTTCGGATAGATTAGGATGGGTGGGTTTGTAATCCCTTCCTTGACCTTATCAGGGGCCGCTTGACACTCCTCCGTCCATACGAGCTTGCAGTTATTTTTTAGTAGGCGTGTTATTGGGGCGGCCAGCCCCGCCATTCCTTTCACAAATTTTCTATAGTAATTTATTAGCCCTAGTAGAGCTTGTACTTGCTTTACACTCCTGGGTGGCTTCAGATTCCTTACACTTTCTACTTTAGCTGGGTCCGGGAGCGCTCCTTTTTCCGAGCACTTGTGTCCCAAATATAGAATTTCTTTACTCAGAAATTGGCATTTCTTGGTATTCAGCTTGAGGCCGCTCTCACGCAGTCGGGACAAAACGTTTGTTAATTTCTTCTCATGATCGGCCACAGTTCTGCCGTAAATGACAATATCGTCGAGGTACACGAAACAGTCCAAACCTTGCAGGCCCGTTAGTATTGTATTCATGAGCCTCTGGAAGGTTGCCGGGGCTCCCGTTAAGCCAAACGGCATTCTGTTGAACTCGAAATGTCCCTTATCTGTGCTAAATGCAGTTTTTTCCTTATCGTTCCTGTCCAGTAACACTTGATGGTATCCACTGGCCAGATCAAGCGTGGTGAAATATCTGCTATTCCCCAATTGATCCAAAATCTCGTCGATTCGGGGAATAGGGAATACTTGTTTGATTGTGACATCATTTAGTTTTCGAAAGTCTATTACCATTTTGAATTTTTTCTAGCCGTCCTGCGATTTTTTGGGAACCAGTAGTAGTGGTGAATTCCAAGGCGATATGCTAGGGGCTATCACGCCCTCTTTTAAGAGCTCCGATACCTGTTGATTGATTTCTTCCTTATGTACATGGGGTAGTCTATATTGTTTCTGATTGATTGGAGGCTGATCATGTTGTGTTGGTATTTGATGTTTTATCAATGTCGTGAAAGGCATCTTATCCCCAAGTAACATGAATACATCGTTATATTGTTCACAAATTCGTTTCATTGATTTTTGCTCTTCTTCATTCCAGTTTTTGTCCTTCATAATTATCTCTGTTAGTTCCCTTATTCTTTCCTCCACATTTTTGTGGTCATTTCGTTTCCTTTGTGTTGCGTATAAGTATTAAACTTTGAAAATTTTATTTTTATGTTGCTATCCACTGGCATATTTTCCTCTGTTGTGTTCAATATAGGTACTGCCGCTTCGCCATCTTTTACATTTACTATTGTGTTTCCTATGTAGACTCCTGTGCGCACCTCCTGTTTGTGATCCACTACTGTTTCGTTGTTTGATCTGATTTTTACGGGTACTATGGTGATTGCTCTTTTATTTAGGTATTGATTTCCTAGACCGGGAGCTGTAATATTTTCAGTCTCATCGTGAAGGTTAAAAGTTTTTATACATTTGTTACGTTCATTAAATAACTTCAGAGTTCCCTTAATTGAGCTTATATCGCTCTTATTCCAAATATTGTCCCTCCCGAGGATTCCGTCCCCCTGGATTTTGCTGCCTTGTGACACCACGTGGAAGTCCCATGACACATTTTCTATGGCCTCTATCTTTAGGGCCACTGCAAATAGGGTTTTGATGCCTCCTCCGAAGGCGCCCGTTAAACTTTTAATCTCGCCCGAACTTTTCTTGGGGAAAATTTTAAATGCCTCTGCCTTCACGATGCTCGAATCTGCGCCAGTGTCGACCAATAAGGTCAGTTTTTCACCCTTGGCTTCTTTGCATGGAATGGTGATAAATACTGCTTCCTTAGTGTCTGATGATCCCAGATCATCGTTACTGGCATTGACCTGTAGCGGTATGTTTCCTAGGACGACTCCCACACCTTTGTTATCCGTGGAGTCTTGCTTATGAGACGTCCTGTCGGGATTCTGAAGTTGGGCTCCCTCACACCCTACGTGTGACCATACCTTTTCCTGTGCTTGATTCCCGACCCTTGAAACATTCGTATTGTCTATATTCACCGATGCATTTTGCATATGAAATGCATGGGTGGGGTCCCATGGAACTTTTACCTCATACACAGCTTTGTTTGCTACAGTACTAGAGTCTGCTCCAGTGTTTGCAAGTGCGCTCAATTTTCTCTTGTCCACTCCTTGACGAGGATTCAAGGTGAAAATTGTCTCCACATTGCCTGGTGACTTCCTGACTCCAGTGTTGTCTTTTTTACCACTTTTTTTGTAAACTGTTTCCTCCACGTGTGTATGTATGACTGCCCGGTGTATTATTTTATCCGGTGCCTCAGCCTCTGAGTCGCTCGCTGACTCTTGTTCATTTCTGTTGGTAACAGTTGTCTTAATTTTTTCACCATTTCTAGGTAAATGTTTCTTTCTTGCCTGTGTTTCGTCTAGTATTGGATTATTTTGTTTGGATATTTTGTGTATATATTGTTCTGTGTCCATTCGTTGTTTTTACCTGATTAATTCGTTTTTTATTTTCGGGTTCCCCGTTATTGGCTGTAACTGGCCCGATTGGCGTTTCCCTTATTATTATTATAGGTTTGTTGAAGGACGGTTTTTGATTTGACTGCGTGTAGGTTGCGTCACGTGTCGTAAAATTGCTCTGGCATTCCCTTGCGTAATGGGCAGTCTTGTTGCACTTGTAGCACAGCGGAACTCTATTCCTACTTTGTTCTCCTATTCCAGGTGGCTTACGTTCCATTGCCAAGCTGTTTCCCCTATTGTCACTTCTGCTGAAGGCCATCCCATTGTTTGTTTGGCCCCTGCTGCGCCACTGGTTTTGTTCTTTTTGCTGCATACAATACTGATTCTCACTATGGCCATTTATTCGGCATATTCTACAGTACAGTGATGCCAACCTTTTCCTGCATTCACTCACAGTGTGCCCCTTCGCCCTACAAAAATCGCAGCTTTTCTGCTCAGTCTTGCTTTTTCTACATCCAGGGCCGACCTCGTGTCCGTACCTGCCGCAATTCGTGCAGTAGGGAGTATTAAGCCTCTCCCTGCAAGTCAACCGTTCATGCCCCTGCTTATTACAGAAAGTACAAGGTGTTGACTCCATGACCGTATGGATGGTTTGCTGCGGCTCGCCGAAAAGTTCCTCGGCTTCTTCGACTATTGTTATCAGGGAACTCAGCTCCTCCCTTTCTTGCCCAATAAAACACGCCTTTAGTGCCTGGTCTCGTAGCCCCTTTATAAAGGCTCTCACCGCTATGCGCTTGAAGTCCTTTATCATTGTATTTCGGCTATTCTCCTCTGACCATTCTGTGTGAATTGATGTAGCCGCTTCGTTTAATAAAATCTCCAGTCGTCCCCCAAATTTACTCGCTGTCTCTCTGGGGCTCTGCTTACAGTTTACAATCGCCTCCCGTATTTGGTCCAGGCTCTTTTTCCTCAAATACAACTTCTTGATGTGGTTGCATAGCGCGTCCATAGTTCCAAATTTGACCTCCGCTATACGAGAGTATGCGGATCCCAGCAATCTCAACTTTACGCATTCTAATACGTTTTGAGTTATGTCGGCATTTGGCTCCACTAAAAGTTCTCTTTCGACCATTTTGCATCCTTGTATGAATCGACAAACCTCCGACGATAAGTCAGGGCCCTCGGTGCCGAAAAAGGTAGGCACCGTGTTGTTTACAATTTTTGTGATTTCGGAAAGGGCTGGTGTTCTGACTGCCATATTAGCTTCTGTACTCTGCACTGGTCTGGGTGATGGTGACCGCCTCTCTAATAATTCTTGCGCCGTAGATATTAGTCTGTTGAATTCGATGGCTACGTTATTATCTAGGCTTCCTGTTACTTCAAGTTCTTCGAACTGCTGCTTATAACGTGCCAAATCACAAAATTTTTTGATTTTAGTTTCCGTAGTGTAGCCCCTGCTACCAGCTTTCCGCGCGTTACTTATAATACTCTTTATTGCCTCTATTAGATCTAATGCACTTGCTTCCTCCTCGGATAGTCTTATATCTTGGGCTTCTTTCTTGTTCGCTTAGCTGATATCGTCCAGAGTTTCCGTTACAGCCACAGAAGGGATTCTAGTGTCTTTGTGCCCTGAGCGTATTTTAAGTTCCTTGCTTAACGAAGGAGTGGGCGACCTCGCCCTATGAATAATATCCAACTCTCGACGCGCGTTCTCTAATGCTGTCTGGAGCCTTTCTATTGTATCGTCTTTTGTCTCTATTAGCTGTTTCTGTTTCAACTGTTTTTTAAAGTCCTTATCACTTAATCCTTTGTCTTCTAATTTTTTCACTAATTCCGCGTTTTCTGTAACTACCTCTTCTAATAAATTGTCCGTATAATTAATTTGTTGTCTTAATTTCTTACAACTTGCTTCCAACAATTTCTTGGTTTCCTCTAAGTCCTCTATTTTCTTGATATATTCTACTGATTGATCCCTATTTAATTCTCCCACTAATTGCAGAACGTAACTTACTTCATCTAACTTTGTTAATTTTTGATACCTGATTATATCCTTATGGTGTTTAATAAATTCCTTATCTGCATTTAGTTCCTTCAATTCTGTCCACGCAAGGACCTGCAAGCTATCCACTGAATAGCTAAACGTGCCTAGTTCTGTTATTAATTCGTCCGTTTTAGTCTGCGGGTCCATTAAAAAGGAAATAACAATTTTATAATTTACTCACCAATACCTTGTGGTACATTTTTTTCTTTCTTTGTTTAAATTTCACAGTTAAAATAAAACTTTTCCACTAGTTTTGTTTGTTTATACTTTATATATGTATATTTCAAATGTTCTAAAATAAAAAATAGCGTATATTTTTTTTTTTTTTTTGTTATTGTAACAACCGTGCCTTCCCGACAGTACAATCGCAAAACCACCCAACTCAAAGGTCGCTAGAATTTAGTCGTTATTGAACTGCATGATCCTGTGGCAATGTCTTAGAAGGATACGTTCCCGTGTGGTATTTCCACCAATGAAGTTTGAACAAGCCAAAAGTTGCTAGAATTTAGTCGTTATTGGCTTGCTCTTACTAAACTGATAAGTCATACAAGACAAAACGGCACTTTTGTTGTTTGAATAACCGCGTAAATATATTTACGCGCTTACCGGCTGCGCCAAATGTTATAGTATATCCGTATTGCTACAGATATACTATTTGTTTTATAGTAACCCTGGAGGATCCCGTAGGATGCGCAGGGCTCTATTAATGACAGTTATACAGCCTATAGTACACCAATCCTCGAGGGTGCCGTAGGAATCGTAGGAGGTGCCAATAAATAGACTGTGGTTTACTTAGTTATTTATTCTTTATTTACTAACCTGGAGGGTCCCGTAGGAATCTCAGGCCGATCTTTTATAAAGTGTATATTTCAAATAACAATAACTGTTCAAACCAAACTGTGACTTATTCTAAAACTTATTAACTATTTATATTAAAAACCTACAGACAATACTGCTGACTGGGAAAATCAATCATTGGTTACAAACCAATGATTGCGTAACTGCCAGTCAGCACTATTGCCGGTTCATTCTTATTTCTTAATCATCTTGCTGACCAGCGGAAGTCTGCAGGTGTTGCACAACTGCTAGTCAGCATTTTGATGTTATTAACTTATGACCTACTTAAAGTAAATTTAAATTTGAAGTAACTGTTGCGAGGGTGACTCACAACAGTGTGGTGGTTTACTAGACTTGGGGCAGTGGTTCAGCACCTGGCTTAGTCATCTCAACCGAATAGAAATATGAGAAAATATTTTTGCGGCTAATTCCACTCAGCAGTTTTCTGGTAAAAACTCTGAGAATAAAATACAATAGAAAAGTTTCTAGAATCCGTCGTTCGGAATCGGCATTAAGCTGTAGGTAAAGTCACTCAAGGATAAAATAAACACACACAACATGAGTGGTATGAGAAGCAAGGTTATAATGAAGACTAAGGGGTAGTAATGAACAATTAAGTTCAGATTGCTTTCAATTCAGTTGATTTTAAGTGGAATAAAAATGCTCGACTAATTTTCCACTCTGGAAATTAAGTCATTGGACCTTTTATTAGAAAACTCCACCAAATCAGATTATATTTGACCAGAACACCTCAGTAATGCACAATAATCACAATCTTACTCACAGAATTGGCTTCTATTAAAATAGTAGTATAACAGATTCGCCTGCTACTACAGTTGTGGAAATGGAATTTGAAATAATCTTTTAAATACACATGTATTTCAAAAAATGTGGATATTTTTTTGCAAGAGACTTCATGGTATTGTAACACATGCAGCGTGTATATGATTAAATAACGGCTTAATCGGACAGAAAACAAAAAAATTGATTTAAAAACCTACCCTACATGGCTATTTGCTTTCAACAATAACGATTAGACGTATGAGTGATATTTAATTTGTTTGGTCATTTAAGCGTACTCATACGTCCGTGGTCATCCCTTATTATAGGTATTTATTGGTAGAATTTTTATTGATGAATGAGCAGGGTTCATTTCAGCGAATTACCCATTATAATTTTGTATATCTTAAATTGATTGGCTCTTCCTTATAAATACTGACATTTGAAACTATATTGCTTTCATTCGCTCGTTCAGTTTTTCTGTTGTATTAAATTTTACTATAAAAAATTATTTAAAACGCCACGTGGTGACAACGAATAATAGAAAAATGATTTTTGTTTCTAACAAGGCTAAAACGAATATACAAAAATAAGTATCGGTTGTTATTTTCTTCGATCATTTTGGCATTTTTTTTTTTTACTCCAGAGTTTTTGCAAGAAATCAATTGAGAGGAAGTCACCGATTTCGATTTCGTTTTGTTGGAGGTATCTGACATGTATTTGAGTCGTCTAATAAGCCAACACACTGCTTTCTAGACTACGGCGACTTATTAATTACGGTCTGTGAGATATCTTCAACAGTATGTGACAAACAAAAATTATCATTTTAATAATAAAATTTTCAACACAAACTTTTTGGTGGACAGGTATGCTATTTATAAGACCATTACTGTATTCTTCAAAACTTACCAAACATTTTCGAAAGTATAAGACATTTAAATGTAGAGATTTTTGGTACATTTAGTGTTCCAAATGCAGATTTTTATTCTTATTTTCAGTACCATCACTAGCACATAAAAAAGACTATTTTTCTCTCAATGAAACGACGATTGAAAGAAATCATACTTCATTTATGCTCGAACAATTTAGTCCCATTATTTGCATTTTGTATTGTTGTAAAGCAATTATAAGAACAAATTCGGGTCAAATATAAAATATAAGAAAAACCTTTAATTTTCCAACTCATTTCATTCTTCGTTTATAACGTAATTAAACCAACAAAAGGAGAAAAGAGTACCGAAGTTATTACAAATATTATTATTACAAGCCGGGTCAACTAAGGAAATTTTAACGACTATTAAACAAAACCTTGCTCAGTCTTGTGTAGGAAATCTTTTAACTCTTGGGGTAATTGCATAAAATTATTATAATTTTGCATAAATATTTAAAGAATTAAAAATAAATAAAAGAAGCTCTGAAGGTAAATGCGCCCAATATATTTGACGTTACAAAGGATAGTGTAACTATGAACTCTCTTGGACGTACTAAATTTTCAGCTTCGAAATAGAAAATCAACAAGAAAAATATAGAAAATAATTCAACGAATTTTGTTTAGTTTAGTTTATGACTACAAAGAATATAATTAAATTTTTAACGGGAGCATACAAGCTGCAAAGCCGAACCTTGCAGAGATTAAAAGAAGAAGAAAGTTCTTAAAATTGTGTATACACGGAATGCTACAAATAGCATGCTATACATGGCATATTGACCAAAAACTTAGAGCTAAGAGATCCAAAGATAAATGGCATGTTTAATTAGAATAAAAAGCATTACAACGATGTTTCAATGGAATGTATGGCTGCAAGTCCCCTATAAAACTTAACCCTATTAATTTACAACTGAGATAAGCGAACAATTAAAGTAGTGGACTGCATTGCAATTTGTATCCAAATGAAACCGTAAACAGTTCTATCGGGTCTTTCTTGGAGCGCTTCCTATCTATAAATTTAAATAAAGTGTGTATGCGGCATCATTGAATTTTTTTTTGTTAATTTTAAAGATCTATTGGAATATAACATCATTAAAATGTCCTCTCCGACTTCTCTGGGTAGAGCGCATCTGAAATTTCTATTTTTAAATACTCTGGCGCACAAATTAAGCTAAATTTGGCCGAGAGCAGGGGATATGTAGGCTTTGTGGATCGCTGTGATTTGTACCTTATTCACATTCACCTCTGGCTTAAAAACCCTCAAAAATTTTAATATTTACCATAAGATCAAAAAAAGAAATTAAAATACCTTTAAGCCAATATTACACATTTATGAAATGAATAAAATACTTAACAAAACAACAATTTAAAAAATTCTTCAATTATAAAACTTATTTATAAAGTACTAAAGTATAAAGAATTGCAGACTAAAAATTTTTACAAACTTTTTCATATAAAAAATGGACAAAAAACGATTCCCTTCCAAAATGAATTACACAAAACAGTATACCATCGGTACCCATACCTGTTTTCTTTATTCCATGCTGTGCTTTGTATTGCAGCGTATACATGTTAATAATGTTATTCAAAAAGCTTATAAATGCATAAAAGGACGGCGTCAAAAAAATAGTATTTTAGAGACAGACAACTTGGTCATATTGTAGGACATGATGAATCTAAAACACAGTATTTCAAGAACTCAGAAAACAATTCTAAATATATACATACATAATTGGTCATTATAACCCTTCAGTCAGGACTACGCAGTCACCTAAGAAGTATTTTTCTACATTTTGTTTTGCTGGACATGTCTGGGCTGGGTTTTGAACCGACGCCTCATGTCTAATAAGCCAACTCACTACTAAGCCAACACACTACCAACAACACTACCTACTAGACTAGGAGACGATAGAGGAGATATGCATATGTGACCCTACAAGAATGTTTTTCCAAATTGGAAAAATAATGGAATTCAACAAACCGTAGGTGGTCTAACTTATCTAGTTGCCGAATTTTAAAACTGCTGTTTACAGTAGTGGACAGCGAGAGAACCAGGGAACTACTTGGGTTGGACAAGAAAACGATTTACACTCTAGCCAGAATTATAACAGGACACTGAGCTATTCGCAGGCTTACTGCAAAAGCATGTGGAGGAAACGGAATATTTGTAGATCTGAGGATGGTGTCGAACTATGGGAAATGGTCGTTTTCATCCGGAGCTCAGCTGGGAGTGGTTCAAACCTACCACTAACAGATCATGACTAGGGCCTTACCTTACACTGGGTGACATAATGAGCCATATGTGCCATCGAGTGAACTTACATGTAAATGGCGAGCTACCCGCTATCCTAACCTAATCTAACTAGCCAATATTTAAAAAAAATTAAAACCAGTGTTATGTTCAAGGTTTGTGTTAATTTCCCTATGAAAAGAAAGAAAGAAGAGTGTCTATCTAGGCGGTTTAAATATTTTCCTACAAAAAAACATTTAACGGGAATTGTCTGATTACGTTCGTCAGCGCTTTGATTATGTATTCACTGTCATTACTGAGAATTGGCTTTTCAGAAGTTTAATTTGAGTGTATTTGACGGTTACAGGATCAGGATCATAAACTGTATACACATTTCAGTCAGTTGTTTTTTTTTTTTTTTGATTTTGAGTCTTCTTTGTTAGCATTTTTATTGATTTTAACTTACTCTGTTAAGTTTGTGGTATTAAAACAAATTTCATTCATTGACTATATTTGACTATTTTTTAATAAAATATAAAGAAATCGGAATAAATTTGTAGTTTTTATATTTGTCTTTAAGGAATGAAATGTTCATTATATATAATTTTTAATATAAAACATTCATGCCTTCAGTTTACAAGAGAATTTTATTGAAAAGAATTAAAGTGAATAAATGGAATATTTTTAAAATGAAATCCAGGTAGATTCAAAAATAAGTTTGAGAATACATGAGGATATATGAGATTTGTTTTCTGGAGATTTTTTTTTTTTAAATTTGTATTTTTTTAATCTATTCTGTATTCAAATGTAAGCTTAAAATTATCAAAGCAATAAACTAATTGCTAAATTAAATAAATTGCAGAGAATTTGTTACATGCATAAGAATATAACAATTTTTGTTTCAATGAAAAAATAAAATACATTTTCTTTTTATAAATAAGGATCCCTTTACATTTATGCAACCACATATTCGTATCCATGTTTGTAGGCAAGAAGATAAAACTGACAAGTTTAAAAACAAACAGTTTTGAGAATTCATTTCATCAACAAAACAGTTCAATTATAAAAATTGAAGTACATACATACATACAAGGTCATAACACAACTTCATTTAGGATTACAATATAGCTTCTTACACCACTTATGTTGAGTATCTTAATTTTATACATGAATGGGGCAATCTTATTTACAGTTTTCTAGTAAAAACTTTGACAGGAAGTCGCTGGAGAAATATTTTTCATACTTCGTTTTGTTGGAAATGTCTGACCTGGGGGTTTGAACTATGATCTAATAAGCCAACACCCTACTTACTAGACTACGACGACTTCTAAGGTCTAAAGGCCAAACGTATAGATTTATTTAATTTTATTTTACTGAATTTTAAAAGTATAAATGGAGAAAGAAAAGTCTGACCTTCAGGGAATCAGTTACGCTATACGACATCATGATAGTTTGAGACTCTTAGAGTAGACAACACCAATTTTCAGATGTGTGTTTAATTCTTATGCTACATTTACACGATTGAAATTTTCTTCAAAATTGCTCTTCACAATTTTATAAACTCGTGTAAACAGCAAAATTCCTTCAAAATTTGTTGATCAAAATTTATTGAACAAAACTTTTGAAGATAACTATAAATAATTTGACAACATGTTCACTCTTTTGATTCAATACATATCAGCTGTTTTTGTTTACATATGTTTGTTGCGGCAAGTGATAAATAAAATAAATATTTTAAAGAATTTTTATTTTATTTTTATTATCTTATTTCTTTTATTTTTATGTTTTATAAGATTTTTATTTTTTATTTCGATTTATTGGGTTTTTAATTAATTTTTAATAAATATGTTTGTATTGCCATGGAACTTCTCCTTCATTTAAAAAATATTCCGTAAATTCTTGTCGTATGAGCTTGGACGTTTCGCTTTGACGACCTTGATTACACAATGGTTCTATCGAAGATAAAATATTCTCTGTCCGCCCGCCTGAATCTGGACAACCTACGAGTATAATTGAAAATCCTTTCCTTTGTGTTTTGATTCCGAAAACTATAAAGTTTCATAATATTTGAATTTAAGGGAAACGCATCATCTGCAACAATCACATATGGAATAGGTTTTTGTCTACCGAGCAATGGCTTCGGTTGCGGCAAATTCAACGTGTTATTATGTAATCCGTTCGATAGCGAACATCTACTGAATACTCCGCCATCGGACTCTCTACCCTTTGCACCAACGTCAATGTAAACAAAATTGTAATTCGCGTCAACAAGTGCCATCAAAACAATGCTGTTTTTCTTTTTATAATTGAAATATGCGCTTCCACAGTGTGCTGGTGCTATAATATCAATGTGTTTTCCATCTAATGCCCCTATTGAATTGGGAAAATTCCACGTTTTATTTATACTTTGGGAAATACTCTCCCATTCCTCCTCTGTTGCTGGCATCTGTACCAATAAATATTATATTTGATATCTTTTTTATTTAATAAATTGGGTTTTACCTTTAAAAACTCATCCTTTAATACTTTATATAATGCAGAGCAGACTTCGAGAACAATATTGCATATCGATGATCTTGATCTTTTAAACAAGAACATCAGACTTGCGTAACTGTCCCCAGTCGCTAAAAATCTCAGAGTAATTGCAAGGCGTTCTATAGATTCCCGCATATTAGTATTGGCCTTTTCTATAGATGGGGTGACGAGATTAAGCAAATAATCAAAATCATCTGTTGCCATTCGTACAAAGTTTTTGTATAGGTCGGGATCGTTCCTTTTCAATCGCTCCTTAAAAGACATATAGATACCACTACCTTCCAAAAGAAAAGGTCGAACCCAATGTTCCTTTTGTTTTCTTCTTTTTTTTTTGCATTATTATCAGCTACTTCTTCCTCCAATATTAAAAATGTTGATGCTATGATGATTGTGCCGTCGTCCATACTTATTAATTGTTTTTTTTATAATAATAAATTATTTCACAAAAGAAGCAAAACAGCTGATTAAAGTCAATGTTTTCATATAAAAAGTTTACCAGTAGTGTAAATTAGCTTCAAAAAATGTTGATCAAATTTTTTTCAAAAGATTTTGAAATATATTGAAAGAATATTTTGATCAAATTTTTGAAGCGTGTAAATAGAACATCAAAATACATTTTCAAAATTTTGATATGACTTCAAAATACCTTCAATCGTGTAAATGTAGCTTTATTTTCAGTTGTATTTGTTTCAGTTTCGTCAATCGTTGGGTTTAGAGCAAATGTATGATTGGTCCAGTGTGTCCTATGGTGCCACTAAGGTCGGCAGTAACTCGTATGTTAATAGCAAGGTGTACCAAGTTAGTAACGAGGTTCTCTGTTCGGAAGAAGTGGCTATGAGTTGGGCATCTCTGGAAAATATTAAGATATGGAAAGAGTACTACAGGAATCTTTTCTCAACACTATTTCAAAAATCGACAGCGAAAACACCAGGAAGAGAGTTAATTATCACCGCGTACCTGACTTATTTACTTACTTAATTGGTCGCTTTAATCCTTTAGTCCGGATTACAACCATATAGATGGGACTTACTGTTCAATGTTGACTCCGAAGTACAGAGCCCGAGGTTGAACCACGGGTTTTCGTCTAGTAAACCGCCACACTACCTATTACACTACAGTGACCGTATGTGCGAGTATCTTTAAAAATTTCAATTCTGATTTCACCTCAAAATCCAATAAAGCACATGGTCCTGATAACATACCTCCTGAACTGTTGAAAGTAGACAGCATGCCAAGCACATAACTACTGTAACTTCTCACATCGAACTTCTAATATAATAAAACCCTGTCATCTGAACTCACTGAACTCACTCATGACTCTGCTGCAAAAAAAGAACGCTCTTCTGATTGCAAGCCTGGTTATGTTATTAAGGTGAATCAATAAACTACTATCAGATCACGTGTCATCTAGACCGAGAAACGAGCAGGCTTAATCTAGGGCGCATCGATCCTTTGGAGCATTATAGTGGAGTAGTTTATTACATCAATTCTGGATATATAAGTCAAGTATCATCAAATTTTCAATTTCAAAAGTAAAGCTAAGTAAAACGAAAGTAAAACGTTAAATTTAAATGAAACGATTATAGCATCAAAATGCCTACACCTTGCATTTATGTATGAAATACAGTATAATTAAATTGTCTGCGTCTGGATTTGATAAAGCTCTACAAAAGTCTAATGGCTTAAAATTGTATGTTTTTGGTGGCTAGTTGATGTGGACATAACGTCAAATTATTTTTTTGGAAACTAATTATGCACAAAAGCCAAAGTTGTTCGTATTGTTTGGCTCATGGCATAGTCTTGTTGTAACCAGATACCGTCCAGAGCAGATAAGGCCCACTTCTAGAAGAATTTGTAGTTGAAAAACCAAAATTGTCGACTTTAGAGCGATACCAATCCACATGAGATTTAAGAGCGTCTAATTCATCCTGAAAAATATAATGTTTAGTGTGAATTTTGGGTTGACGTCGACTTTGGCTGGCCCATCAATGACAAGCACTACAAACTTCTTTTGGCCAGATTCGGATAATCAGGACGTCGACGACGTGTGGTTTTAATAGGACGGTGGTATGTCATATACAGCTCATGCTGCATTGGATATTTTGCGCAAGCTAGTTGAGTCGCCGTAGTCTAGTAGGTAGTGTGTCGGCATATTAGACGAAAGGCCACGGTTCAAACCCCAGGTCAGACATCAAAACGAAATATGAAAAAAATATTTCTTCGGCGACTTCCTCTCATCAGATTTCTGGCAAAAACTCTGAGAGTAAATAAAATTACCTTGAAAAGTTTCTCATAAATCGGTCGTTCGCAATCGACTTTAAACTGTAGATCCCGCCACTCATGTACAAAATTAACGCACACAACATAAGTGGCGTGAGAAGCTAGATCATAATCCTGACTAAAGGGTTGTAGTAGACAATTATGTATGTATGTAGTTGAAGCCATGGTCATCTCACCCCTTTCGCTAACTGTACTGAGTAGCATATCTGTTATCATATTTGTGACTCAGGAGACAGATTTTATACACATAATCTTGGTCTTCTAAACTTCTGTTTGACAGCCAGGTTATCACTCTCGCGTGGATAATATTTGCACCGTCAAGTTTAATATTGAATAAAGTGAAGAGCGCCGTTTGGTAATGATTTAGAGGATCTCACTAATTTTCTTAATTGTTTGTAACACTTATGTTACATCTAGACAATACACTGAGTCAGAAATCAATGAGACCTGAATTGGAATTCGTATTGCTTCTACATCCATCTGATGCAAAACGAGACTGTTACGTCGGTAAAAGTATTTTTTGTCTTAACCGTAGATCGAATCAAATATGTTACGTTTCAATTTTTAAGACAACAAAACTTTAATTCGGAAAAAGTTAGGTGCCTAGTTTTTTTTCTCGTTTTATTAGTATTGTGATTGCCGTTATTTTAAACCAAATAAAAGAAAGAAAGTTTCAAACAGGACTTAAAAAATTCAAAAACTTCATAATTCTGGCTTATGTATCATTTCTGATACACACGACTTTCTTAGTGATTCTGTGGTGTTGTGTATGTAATTTTTTAAATTTTTCAAAGAATTTGGGAAGTTTTCACTATTATTGAATAGTCGATATTCTAAGGGGGCATAATATTCCTACGAGAAACTTTTTACCTCACATCACTTTGCCCAAAAAATTTGATAACGAAATATAACAATAGTTTCTACCATCAGGTTTCAGCCAGCCCTCACTGATGCAAGTGACAATGAATAGAGATTCGTATTGTTTCTGCATTTATTGAGTTTGGATCTGAAGAATACTATTTCAGTCTTGACCCGATCAGGCGGTAAAAGTATTTAACATAAAAGTTCAAAGCAAATTTAAGGATTTAAAATTTTTCATTAATACGTTGCAGTACCGTGTCTCTATAGTAAATTTTTATAGCTCCTCAAGTAAGTTTTTTACATTCTGCTGTATACGCTGAACAACGTAAAAACATTTTTATTACGTTTAACATTTGGAATTGTGTAAATTTTATTGTAAAATTTTATTATTTTTATTATTTAAAGATAAAAATTCAATAAATTTTTATACTTAAAAATGTTTTCTTTTGTGCAAATATTCGATAGGAAATAAACTTTTGTTCATAATGTTCTACAGAAACCAGAATAAAACTAAAGGAATAAAAAACTGGTAAATTCAATGTAAAAACCAATAAAAGAACCACTCAA
Organism: Sarcophaga caerulescens; assembly: GCA_927399465.1. Classification (NCBI taxonomy): domain Eukaryota; kingdom Metazoa; phylum Arthropoda; class Insecta; order Diptera; family Sarcophagidae; genus Sarcophaga; species Sarcophaga caerulescens. Next base: position 69,564,616 of record OV656873.1, read on the forward strand.
ATTGAAAATAACGAAACCCACAATTAATTGTCAGAAAACTAAAATAAGTACAAATAAAGGATATGAAAACTAAAATTCAGTAAATCAATGGCAAACAACAAACTTTAGCTATACAATGCGATGCGGTACCATAGATATGTAGTTGAGAATAAATACACAATTTGTTTAGTAAACTTAGATAAAGGAATCCTATTTGCGGCGGATGGCAACAAGTAAAAATAGATAAAGACCATCAGTAGCGAAATGATACACTTTATTTCTACAAAATTGAACTATGAAGTGGTGTTGCTAAACCCTTGTTGTATTCTCCTAAGCACTCTTTCTCTCCCTCTCTCACTCTCTCTCCCTCTCAAACTTATTCAAACAAATCTAAACCGGATACAAAAGATTTGCCAAAATCAATATGGAGAGATAACAAACCCACATTTACAATGTTTTTTATCTTCGACAGTTGTTTGTATAAAAACGAGTAAAAAAAAAACTAGAAAATTATAAATAAAGTAAAAAGCTTAAAAAAAGCGAAAACAGACCTTTAATAAATTATTCATGATGTTCAATAAACCCTGTATATTGTCACACGGTTTTTAAAACCCTTGATTTTTATAACCTCGTATTACAATATCATTATGAGAATGCTTTTTTACACTATTTTCACACAGTTCACATGTTTATATATTAAACTGTTGTGATTTTGTTTATTTGATGTGCTTTGAAGTTTTGTCATTTAATATTTTAGATACGAAAATTTGCGGTATTACAGACAAAAATAATAATAATTTTCATAGATTTTGTATTGCAGTCTTTTCGCTTTGAAGTTTTGTCATTTAATATTTTAGATACGAAAATTTGCGGTATTACAGACAAAAATAATAATAATTTTCATAGATTTTGTATTGCAGTCTTTTCGTCAATACATACATACATAATTAATCAATGACAATACTTCAGTCAGGATTACGACCTAGCTTTTCTTCTCTTCTTACACCACTTATGTTGTGTGCATTAATTTCATACACGAGTGGCGAGACCTACAGTTCCGAACGATATATTTTTGAGAAACTTTTCATGGCAATTTTACTTTCTTTCTGAGTTTTTCCAGAGGCAGTTGCCGATGAAATATTTGTTCATATCGTTTTGTCGATTTGTTTGTTTATTAGAAAAATGTTCTTTTCCTCGTGTAGAGTTTTCATTAAGTTGTACGTTACATGTATTATATTAACTACTTAAGTTTTTGCCGAAAGATTGCTGAGAGGAAGTCGCTAAAATTAATATTTTTTAAATATATATTTTTTAAATGTTTGAGCTGAGGTTTGAACCACGGGCTCTCTACCAAGGTACCTATTAGACTACGGCGACTTCAGATCGAGTTCAAAGAAAGATAAGTAGAACTTTAATAACTTTTTTATTAAAACCGTCTACACGCACGTTTAAAAAATTCATTGGAAGCCTCGGCAAATTATGAGAGTAAATAAAGTCTCGAATTGAATTTGTAACCCTTTTACAAAAGCTGATGCAAATGCTATGTGATAATAAAAAACCTACCCTGCATTTGTAGCTACAATGCGCCCACAGCAAGCTCTCCTTTTACAGAAGAATTTTTAAGCACAGACATGACTACGTCGTTTGTGTTAATTAATAAATAAATTCAGAATATTTTTCCCATAATGCACTCGACGTGAAGATTTGTTTTGAGTCTTACCAAAAGATTAAATCACAGCAAACAACTTAATATTTTGTATACGTGTTTCAGGTCGTGTCTAGTAGGTAGTGTGTTGGCTTATTAGACTGAAGGCCCGAGTTCGAATCCCAGGTCAGACATCAAAACGAAAATATGAAAATATTTCTTCGGCGACTTCCTCTCAGCAGATTTCTGGCAAAAACTCTGAGAGTAAATAAAATTGCCATGAAAAGCTTCTCAAAAAACTGTTGTTCGGAGTCGACTTTCAACTGTAGGTCCCACCACTCACGTATAAAATTAACGCACACAACATAAGTGGTGTGAGAAGCTGGGTCGTAATCCTGGCTGAAGGGTTGTAATGACAATTATGTTTCAGGTTGGAATCTTCTCGTTGTCATTTATAATAATAACAAGGAAAACTCGTAATAGAGTATAAACTTTATTGGTTAACACAAAATCGTTAATGTGTGTATCAGAGTATATACATATGTACATTGTACATATACATATGTACATATATATATAAATATGTATATACTGAGTATGTGGGATTGCAATATGATTTTCACCAAAAAATCAATATAACAGATGACACACGTTTCAAACGTAAAATAGTTGCATTTTCCAATGAAAATTTAATGAATCATTTAATTCAATGAATGTTTTTGCTACTGGAATACAGCAATAAAAATTTTTGTTTCAGCGATTTTTTAATGGAATGAAATTAATTTGACTGAATAGATTAAATTGAAATTCGTTAAAAATCTGATTTGAAATATATAATTAGTAAAAATTACGACCTACTTTCTCCCACCAACCACGTTCTGTGTGTTATTTTGATCGATAAGTGGCGGGATTTACAGTATAAAATCAACTCCGAACGACAGATTTTTGAGAAACATTTCATGACAATTTTATTTAATCTTAGAGTTTTTGCCAGAAGACTGATAGACAAAAATTGTCGAAGGAAATTTTTTTTTGTTTTCATATTTTGTTATGTTCGAGATGCCTGAGCCATTGGTTAAACCACGGACTCTTGTCTAATAAGCCAACAATCTACGGCGACTTAAATCAAGTGTTTTAAAATAATTTGAACCAACACACCTGGTTGCTGAATTTCAAAAATGGTATGTCCAGCAGTGGACAGCGGGAAAACCAAAGTACTACTTGAGTTTGACAAGAGAACGGTACGCATTCTAACGCTTATTGGCAATTTCAGTGACATGCTTTGTTTACCACACCAGGATTTCTGCAAACCCAACACCTTTAATACGAGTGTCCTGCAAGATGTCATCGGTTTCTAGGTGACAGAACGTTTAGAGATCTGTGCATGGTGGACGTGCCACTAAAGGAATTGGCTGGTTTCATCCGAAGCTCGGGTTAGTTCAAACCCATCACTAACGTATCATGACAAGAGTTCTTACGTCACACTGAGTAACATAATGGACCATATGGCCACCGAGTGGTCTTGCCTGTGAAGCTACCCTTTAACTTCTCCAGCACGTCTAGTTGTTTACTGAAATCGTATCTTAGTAATCGTTTTCAGCTAGTCTGTCTTAATGGTGAGTACTCATCACCTTTGGCTGTCACTAAAGGACTTCCCCAGGGATCGATAATGGGACCACTTTTATTCTCATTATATATTAATAATCTTCTGGACTATTTGGAACACTGCAAGATACACCTTTATGCAGATGATGTACAAATTTATCTCGGAGGCTCTTTACGGCACATTGAGGAAAATGTTTTTAAAGTCAACCATGATCTTAATAATATCTATAAATGGGCAACGGCCAACAAACTTTTAATTAACCCACAGAAATCTAAATATCTTGCTATACATAAAAAAACCGTTCATTTAAACATCAATTTTTATATTATGTTAAATAACCAGAGAATAGAATGTGTATCATCTGCAAAAAATTTGGGAGTTATTTTCAATAACAACTTGGATTGGTCTACCCATATTAGCAGAATTTCTGCTAATTTATATTTAATGCTGAGAAATTTGTGGCCTACGCAATACATGACGCCTTTGAAAATAAGAATTTTGATTGCCAAAACCTATTTAATGCCACGATTGTTATATGAATGTGAAGTTCTTGCCAATTATGATTCCCGAAGCAAATATTTACTGCAAAAGTCCTTTAATAATATCGTTAGATACGTCTTTGGCCTACGAAGATACGATCACGTCTCTTCTTTTCCAAATTTGCTATATGGTATGCCTCTAGAAAGCCTTATGAAGATTAGGAAGTTAATTACATTACACAAAATAATATATACCAAGAAGCCATCATATCTTTACGAGCGTCTTCATTTCACTAGGTCGAATAGAGGCAACAAACTAATTCCGATGAGATATCACTGTAGCGTATCTGAGTATCAGTTTTATATATTTTCTACCCGTCTTTGGAACTCACTTCCCAATAATTTACAAATAAACAGCAACTTAAAAGCTTTTACCAAACTTTTATATAAATATTTCACTTCCCAAACACCTTAATTCATTTTTTATTGTGAAAAATGCAGTTATATATAATATGTATTTTCGTTTAATTAGAATTTTATGTTATGTTTTATTACTTTATTTAATTAACTAGCTGACCCGACAGACGTTGTCCTGTCCAAATTAGAAAAAATGTTTGTGTTCGATTTGTGAATTTGTGAGAAGCTGTTTGAATTGTGTAAAAATAGTGAAAAAGAGAAAAACCACGTACTTTTAAATGATAATTTTTATTGAAAATATGTACAATATGGTGTTATATTTACATTTTGATTGAAAGATCGATGTTCAGGAACCAATTAAAATAAAGAAATACTTTTTTCTGTTGCTTTGCAGTGATATCGTAGTTTCCTTCATTGCAATGCTCTATGATACACGACATTTTTAGTTTTGTTGCCTGGCGCGTAAATAAATAATGCTGATGGTGTTCCGACACGGGAACAGGCGACATACAATTGACCATGCGAGAAGCATGGATTTTCAAGATTAATGCCGCAAACATGCAATGACTGCCCTTGAGATTTATTAATTGTCATAGCGAATGCAAGCCGTACTGGAAACTGCAATCGTTTAAAATCGAATGGCATGTCGGTCAGAGCCATTGGGATCCGTGGTATCAAAACGTCTTCTCCTTTGTACTTTCCTTTAAGTATTGTTGCCTCGATGACGTTATTCATCAGGTTTTTTACCGCAAGTCAGGTGCCATTACAAAGACGTGGTTGGTTTATGTTACGTAACATTATGATTACCGATCCGACTTTCAGTTGGAGATTGTGAGGCGGTAATCCGGGTAATTCCAACGAGTTTAAAAACTCAGTTGGATAGTTGACAACATCATTTTGGGAAGTAACGGAATCCACCGATTTTTACGTCATCAATTCGACAGCAATTTCACTTTGAATCTTAAAATTCAATTCGTCGACGGACGCGGACTGCCACACGCACATATCCTCATTTGGTTGATTGAGAAAAATTAACTATTTATTTGCTTTGTTTGTTTATTTTGATTTTTTAGACTTTACTACAGTGCACTCTCTATAATATGAACAACTTAATATATGAACACTTTTTACTTCCATTGGCTATTCTAAAATGTGAGCAGCTTATTTTTGTTTTTTAACGGATTTTATCTATATGTACATAAAATTACCCGACGATTTAATAAAAGTGGGCGAATAAGTGGGAGTATCAGTGGGCGTGGACAATTTTTCTTTCTGTAAGTAACTTTTGTAAACTATTGAGAACATAACAAAAAATAAGACAAATCCGTCCAAACGTTCCAAGATTTTAGATAAATCGAAAAAAAGTGGGCGTAAAAGTGGGCGTGGTCAATTATTCTGTCAGTAAAACTTTAAATCTGATTACTACGAACATGTTTTAAAAAATTTAGCCAAATCGGTGCAGCCGTTTTCCGATTTTAGATAAATCGAAGGAAGTGGGCGTAAAAGTGGGCGTGGTAAATTTTTCTTTCAGTAGAAACTTAAATTAGATTACTATGACCATTTAAATAAAAGATTAGCCATATCGGTGCAGCCGTTTTCCGATTTTAGATAAATCGAAAAAAGTGGGCGTGGTCAATTTGTCTTTCCGTAAAAACCTAAGTTGGACTATGACGAACATTTCAGTAAAAAAATTGTCCAAATCGGTCTAGCCGTTCTCAACTGATGCAATTACCAACGAACGACAATTGATTTTTATTTATATAGATTATTTGAGATTTACTACTTTTTTGACTTTTTGTTTTGCACTCATGTAATTTTCACACTATAATTATAAGATCTACGTCTTGTTGTGTGAAATTGTTAACTTGAAATAAATAAATAAATAAATAAAACAACCTAACTTAACCTAAATCATTTGATTCACATTAAAGACTTAACCTAACCTGTATAAAATTACCTTCTTAAATTTCATCAGAATTACAAAAGAAACAAATAGAATTCTGGTCAAATTACTCCTGTATGAACGAATAAAATTGGTTCAAAGGGAAACTTTCGGGCAGAACAGACCATATTGCAGATAATTTGTTGTTTGTTCCTTTAGATCCGCTCCGAAAATTTTTTTCATTGCTGTACATAACAGAGGCACTAGAGTACATCGACAATACAATGTATTGTTCTGCCCTTAACCTGCATGTCTTCCGCATCCTCTGCAGGATACAATTCAACGTCAATAAGAATATCCCTTTGCGAATTGAACTAGTCTTTTGGGTCTGCTATACCTGGTTAAATGCCGGTTACTATTCTCAGACTACTGCTCGATTGTATGTTGCGTAACTCAAATCTCATTGTAATTACCCAACAGAAGTCAAGATTGTCACAAATTCATTCCAGTTAAAAATTATACAACTCTATTCATCTTTCTGCTTTCAGCATACCTTTTTAAACCTCTCTTTCTACACTACAGAAATGTTTTGGCCTCATGAGCTTTTCTTGGAAGCTATCCTTCTAACAAGCTGATCGGGTTGCTTATTACCGCGTTTGCCTACGGGGTATCCAGTCTTGTCTACCTAACTCAGCTTTCCATTCTAAACTCGAGTGAACCCAAAAGGAGCTAAGTGCACTGAGCATGGCCTCAAATTTGAAAATCCAGCATCTTTCGAGGGTGTAAACCTTTACTTGAAACTAACTGTGATCTGAATATTTCACTCTGAAATTTGTCCGTTGTCCTTGTCTAATCAATACGCTACAGAATGATGTCTCACCTTCCAATCTTATTACTTTTTATTTTCCAAAACTGTAGAGTTTAATTAGCTTACTTAAGTTCCCCTCGGCCATACCTAAGTAAATATTTTAAATGCAACAGAACCTGCAGTGTAGTTAAAGGACAGACTCTTATTGCCACGATTATACTAACAAAAGCTCGTGTCTGTTAACTCCGCAATTACTCGTGAAAATCATCGGAAGGTGACAGGTACAAACAGATTGATAATAAATGATTTCCAGAATTAGTTCGTTGTGTACTTGTACATCATCAACGAGAGCAGAGGACTGTTCGATAGGTCATAAGACTACTTCAACTCATCAAACGGATCTAATGGATTGAAAGCAACGGCTTGTTCGGCTTGCAGATTAAGACTGACATTTTCACCGGATCACAACCTTATGGCGAAAATTTGATAACCCTCGCGTAGCTAAGGAATGGTAGGAGTAACTTGCTCGCGATAATACTTACTTATTAAATTGGCCATTACAATCTAGCTTTTCACACCACCTACATATGTTGTGAGTGTTCAAACCATATTTTGGTATACTTTATGGCGTCTGCATTTCCTCTAAATTCGGGTTATTTCTTAATTATCTTTAAGCAAAATTATCTTTGTCTCTATATCCAAAAAATGAAATAATTTACAATATTGAAAAGCAGAAAAGAAAAGTTTCTTTGTATTCTTTGTTCATGTACTTCACATGTTAGCCTTCAACAAGATGCCATGCGTTTGTAACTTTCTGCTTAAGAGTGACGTAAAAAAAATCCCCAAATTGCATTTAATAACTTGCAGCGAAAACTACGTGTCCTCAGTAACGTTTAAGACAAACGCAACAATACCACGAAACATTGAAAACCGATGGAACTTCCCCAAACTCAAAAGACATGTTCACGCAATTTTACAAACATGCATTCATATATGAGGAGCCATAACTAGAATTATATGGTACATATTATTTCTAGTGTACTACAATACTGAATGTTGTGTCTGTAGTGTTTTAAGAAACATATTTTATACTATACTATAAGACCTTGCATTCGGTGTAGAGAGTGTCTAGAAGCTATAGCATTTCTACTCAATAGGAATTCTTATTTTATTGTCCTCTATTTATTTATTTTTTTTTTTTTTACTTTTAAGCTGTTTTTGTTAAAATTGTGGCAGGTGCCATGAAAAGTTAATTTCCATTTATTTATTTGTTCTCTACGATGTACCGGTATGCAATGAGCTTTGTTTGTGAAAATAAAATACTAATATTTAATAGGAAAGTAGAAAACATTTTACATTTTGATTGGCCATTGCTGGCTATACACGTTTTCCGTTTTTAAGGCAATTTCCGCATTCCTTAATAAAACTGTTCGCCTTTTAATGCAAACCAATTAGTCACACAATTTTCGACTTCCTCGTAAGAATCGAACTGCTGCTTAGCCAATGCGTATCGCATCGATGAAAACAAATACAAGTTGAAAGTAGCCAAGACTAGCGGGTGGTGTACCAGCTTCCATCCTGCATCCTTAATCCATTTTGCTTTATGTGGAGGTACGCAGTCATGTTGCAAAATTAACTTGTCTTATGCTTGATTCTGGTCGATCAATGCATGGCTCAATTTGATCTTTTGTTATCTGATGATATTATATTATATTATATATATATTATATATTAGAGGTAAATGTTGTACCAGAAAGCATCAATTTTTTGTTTTCATTTAAACAAAAGTGCTGTAGAGTCGCACGGAATTCTTATCAAAGCATACGATGATCATGATCTATCAGAAGCAACTTGCAGAATATGGTTTCTACGGGTCAGAGATAACGATTTTGATATGAGAAATGAAGGACTTGAGGGACCACCGAAAAGGACGAAGACATCTTATTGCAAGCATTATTAGACAAAGATAACACTTTTAGTCAGAAACATATGGCAGAAATACTGCACAACAAACAATTTCTGATCTGATGATTTCAATGGGAGAAACGTAAAAGTTTAAAAAATGGAATGACAGATGGAAAACCGAAAACCCACTTGAAAACTTTTGCTTCAAAGTCATGATAGAGAATCAGTCTTGCATCGAATTGTCACTGGCGATGAAAAATGGAATTATTTCCAGAATCTTAAAAGGAAACAAATAGGGTTAATAGGGTTAATACAGTATAACCAACTTCGGCTGCAAGACTGGATTGATTCGGCAGGTAGACAATGCCGTGCGTCTGGTTGGGCCTGATGAGTATGGTGTACTTAAAACCTGGTGAAACCATTTGATTGCTAACGATAGCAAATGATCAATTTGCAGTAAGCATTGACCGAAATATAACCAGAATGGCCCGCAAGTCACAGCCCACAATGTAATTTTGCAACATGACTATGCCCCTTCACACAAAATAATACCGGTTTAGGATACAATCAAAGCATTAGGCTGGGAGCTGCTGCCACATCTGCCGTATTCACCTGAATTGTATCATTCCGACTACTATTTGTTTTCTAGAATGGGACATGCATGGCCTGAGTTTCTATACCTAAAAGGAAATCTTAAATGAGGTGACTATTTGATTTGCGGATAATACTTTGAATAAAAATTTTTCTACTTTCCCATTAAAAAACGCTTACTTAATACCTTTGATATATTAAAAGTATATTAATTTTTTATAATTTATTTCTACTTAATAATTTTAAAATCGTGAAAGAAATTTTAATTTTATGTAAAAGTTATGACAATTCATTATTCTTTTTTCCACATTTTTTAAAATTTATTTTAACTTTTTTTGTAAATATATTCAACATATTTTTGTACAATACAAAGCTTGAATACAAATTAATAACAATAGTTGTAACGAATTCTGTGGTATTGAAGAGAAACAAACTTTTTATATTGTGTATTAATATTTGTATATTAATATTTTCCTAAATATTTCTCTGCAATTTTCTAAAAAATTACAAACAACTTTCAGTTACGAAAAATTCTAGTTTATTATTAACATAAAAGCGAACTAAAAAACTAAGCTGTTATTCATATTTCTAAAAATGTTCATGTTATTTTTACTAAAAAAAAATGTAATATATGTTTGTAACTTTAAATTGCAATAGTTGAATTTCAGTTGAATTATAAAAAATTATACCTATACTTAACAAGGTCTATAAATAGACTATAATTCGAAATTTTCTCTCTACGGAGCTTCAGCTGGAACCTAATAGTTTATTTTTAAAGGCGTTAGCTGTACCAGTTCCTGAAATAAAATATAAAATTAAATTACATTCTTAACTCTGCTAGAGAAGTTTACAATCTCACACTAATGATTGTGGCATGATCAAAACTGAGGTTTGAATTGGGAGAATTATGTCTAAAGAACTCGAAAGCAATTCCATTTGTAGTGAAGGGGATGTCGTTAATTTTTTCTTAAATAATAATTTCGAGTGATTATCTTGAAATATTAACAACAATCACCGAAATTTATTACATACATACATTCATATATAATTGGTCACTACAACCCTTCAGTCAGAATTACGACGTATGTTCTCACACCACTTATGTTGCGTGTGTTAATTTCATACATGAGTGGCGCGACCTACAGTGTAAAGTCGACTCCGAACGACAGTTGTTTGAGAAACTTTTTATGGCAATTTTATTTTACTCTCAGAGATTTTTCTATAAATCTGCTGAAATGGAGTCGGCGAAGAAATATTTGTTCATACTTCGTTTTGTTGGAGATATCCGACTAACTTAATGCAATATTTAAGTAATGAAATTAAGGAAATACGCTGTGTTTGGTGACCAGTTTACACATGCGCTTTTGCAACAGCCAAAATATTGGAAATCAATCCAACTTATATTTGTTTAGTAATTGTAAAAGAATGCAGATGGCTTCTAATGTACCCAACATTTCTCGCAGTGCATTTGTTGTCTACTCACCAATAAAACTACATTTATTATTAATCGGAATGTAGTGGTGTACAGGTCATTCATTTTAGGCTTAAAGATAAGATGACTATGTCCTCAAATCGCTGGTAGATAATATCTAAATTGAGAAGAGCTATACCGCATATAGCGCCGTCCTGTTGAAACCAAATATCGTTAATGTCCGCATCATTTAATTCAGGCAAAAAGAAGTTGGTAATCAATCGATCTATAGAGCTCGTTATGGATCGATTATAGTACCAACCCAAGATGCACATCAAACTCTGACATTTTAGGAATGCATTAAACGGTATTGGGTCTAATGTTGATTGGTATCGTCCCAAGTTCTACAATTTTGTTTGTTAATGTACCCATTTATCCAGAAATGCGCCCCATTATTGAAAATGTCAACTGCTTCAAAGATCATTCGGCGAAACCATGCCGTTGGCTATCGTCATTTAAGGGAGATTTGGCAAAATAGACTGAATAAATGTTAACTAATGCTACAGAATTAGCTTCAAGAAGATGTCAATTTTCCATTTTAAAAGACCTAGTAGAGTGAACCTGTTTACTCTTTCTGTTTTATTTCACACAATTTTGCTTCTTTTTTTCCCCTTCTAATCGTTTTTAAGAATAATAATATTTTGTCTATTTCAATAATGGAAAATTTTTTAAAATATTAAAAACATAAGTATTGTTTTAATATTTACACTCCTCGATAAAAATTTTTTAATTTGTAATTAAACACAATATTGTGCATTACACCGTTGCTCTTTATGTATGAATATGAAAATCAATGCTTTTCTGTACACCTAGCGTATGAGTAATATTTGTTTAAAATCAATTCATACGCCATATACATATGTCTTTGGTATTTTATTTTCAATATTAAATTTATTTTTTAAAATTTTAATACAATTTTAATTAAATTAAATAACGAGCAACCGCACGAAAATATCATTAAAAACACAAAGAAACAAAAGAACGAAAATGCTAATCTCTCTCATAAAATAATTGTGAAATATTTAATTATATTTAAATGTGATCAAACTATATACCAGGCATGGCCAAATTGCACCTCGCTAGCCGCTTGCGACTCTTTGAATGAATGAATGCGGCACATGAAAAGAAATAAAAATATAAATAATACATATTTAATAATTTATGCAAATTGTGTGTGAAGCAACAGACGGAGCACCTGCAATGTTAGGAAAAAATGTAGGACTTTTAGGCCTGTTAAAAATCGATCAAAGAATACGAGAATTTTTACCACTTCATTGTATTGTTCATCGTAAATATTTTGTTGCTAAATATTTTAAATATTTAAATCGTTAGCAATATTCGTACGAATTCAAAAATCATTCTCAAGAACATTTTACTGCCGAGTGCGATTGTTTTCCACCTATAATGTTCTAAGCCGTTTGTTGTTTTAATGGAACCTATCAGCAATTTACTTAAAGGAAAAGAAAAAGAATGTCCGGAATTAAAATAATGGATTAATGACTGTATGTTCTTAACTGAAATAATGGAGCATCTGTAATCCCTCAACCTAGTATTACAAGGCAAAGATAATGTTATTACTGATCGTTTTCAAACTGTTCTAAGTTTTATTAAAAAAATCAGCTTTTTAAGTGCGATTTAAATACACAAATGTTCAATCACTTTTCTCGTCTAAAAAAACTGAGTGAATACGACAGAAAATTGGGAGAACAATTAAAAGAATTTCACTTCCGATTTGACGATTTGAATAATTTAAGGATTTCTCTAAATCCATTCGAAATTGACGTAGTTAACGATGGATTATAGATTCCTCATTCTATTTTGAATGAAAGTGCCACAGGAGAAATGGAATTATTAGAATTTCAAGACGATCACAGTCTTATAATGCATCACAAATCAATACAATTCAGGTTTGAAAACTAGTATCACCATCAACCCTAGTACCCTAATTCCACACCAATTTATGTTTTTAATAGTTTATTTTTATGTTGGATTCCGACTCGACAGTTTTCAGTTGACTTTTGTTTAGGGTTAAGTGAATACGTAACCATTCTTCCAAATGATCTCCTAAATATTCTCTTATAATTATAACGGGACTTTGTTCAAGGCTATTGAACTTGAGGGAAATTTGGTAGGCAAATCACATGTTTAGACTAGCAGCAGTATGATTGGATTCATTGACTTGTTGCAAGTAACAATCATTACGAAATCTTAATTCTTTTGAAGTTTATATGAATTTAAAATGTTTAAATGCTCTCTCTTATTCATTATTTTCGCAATAAATTGCAAACTGTTCACACTTTGTGGGGACTCATGTCGTCATAGTATATTCATGCAAGTTCTTTGGATCGAGCTCTTTATTTTCCTTCCTCCATAATGAAGTATGTCAAATAATTTTTGGAATAATTTGTTTTCTTCAAATATATAATTTTTACTCGGACGGATGTACGTTAGTATGGATGAAAGCGAAATGAAGAGCTCGATCTTAAGACACGGTTAAGCAGATATGTGTCGGCACCAAGTGTGGACAGTTTGAAATTGGAGTGATAAAATATGAATATTACTGAATGAACAGGCACATCTATTGAACATTGCGGTGAGTTCTCCGGTTAGGAACCGTTTTGGAAAACTCTGGACTTATAATTGATATTGGTAACGCCAGGTGGTGACTTCAGACAAAGCTGGAAATAGTATTGGAGTGATTATTGGACATTGCATTATCGGCACTCGTCCTAATCACATTAGACCTGGACATATAGCAGTACATATGCAGTAACGGCAACGACGAGGAAGAGGAAAAAACTAATCTTCACGCATTGGGTATACGTCCTGCAGTATATTGAGGAAGGAGAAAGCATCTTGACTCTACTACTGTACCATTTCTTGACAACTGGCAACTCTACTGCGGTACAGTTCCTATGAATAGTCGACTCACTTCATTTTACATTTCTTTTTAATTGCATTCTGATATCATCAGAGTAACACATTGACGTGAAGTAAATTTTAAAGTATTGAACTGTGTATACATAACATACGAATGTATCTGCAAAAAGGGGAATTCAGGAATTCAATACATTTAACCAAAATTAAATTCATTTTTTTATATTCTCCATTATTGCTTCTTGGTGTTTATAAGAAAATTCGAACTAAAGCTGAAATTATTTAAATCCGATAAGTAGAATACAAAAATTTTTATATGAATACATAGACTAATATTTTTCTCCCAGAGTCTTAAGTAAAAGTTCTTCATCAACTATAGAATATTACTCCATTTTCATTGTTTAGATTTTGGTTTTTGATCTTCAATCCATATAAATAGCACGTATTCCACTTTGATTAAGATATGCAATTCTGGAATTTTCTTTCCGGCAATATTTTAAGAAATTCTTAAACTTGGAGATATTTAAGTTTCTTTGGGCAAAATAGGAGCAAACATTTATTGTTTCCTTTTAAGAAAATATTCAAAATTAAATGAATCTTTGAAGTTTCCGATTAAAAAGAAAAATAAAAAGTTCAACCCAAAGAACTTACTAGAAATAGTTAAACATGGTAGTGGTAATAAAATGCTGTTAGGATGTGTGTTGGCAGCAGGTGTGGCCAGTTTGGAATTTATGGAGAAAACAATGGATACGACACTGTATTTAAATATTCTCAGGAAAAATTTCAACTAAAGTGTGGAAGAAAGGAATTCGTAATAACACTGTTCAAACGTGCAAAGTTCATAGTGTAATTATTACTTCCAGCAGGTCAATGATTCTAAGTGTACTGCTGCTAATTTGAGGGTAACATTTGCTTACCAAAGTCTTTAAAAGCTTAACATTCTCCTATAAAGTCTCTATATGACTCTAAGAGAGGATGTAGAGGTTCATTCGGAAGAAAGGTTACGTACTCACTAAATCTTAAACAAACGTCAAATGGAAAACTTGTTTATGTGTGAGCGGCAACAAATATCAACCGAAAACACACAATAAAACTGTTATATTTGATACTAAATAGGTTAAATGAAGTCCCTGGTTTTGATAATATTCTCTACTAAATGTTAGATAAATCAGATAAAATAACCCGTGGTTCAACCCCTGACACATACATACATTTTGGACACAACGCAAAAGCTGTCAGAGTAAATAAAATTGACATAAAAATTATCTCAAAAATTTGTCGTTCAGAGTCGACTTTAAACAGCAGATCCTGCCAACATGGTTGGTGTGAGAAGGTAGGTCGTAATCCTGACTAAAGGTTTGTAATAACCAATTAAGCAAGTAAGTATAAATATATACAAGTCGTTGCAAAAATAATAGAACAACAAAACTTAAGCTACACTACAGCGGGGTTACACAATAAATGAGGGCTGAATACCACTTTAGTCAAATGGCATATGGAAGAAAGTAGTTTTTGCACTGTACGGAGAAACCGAAGGCTCAGTTCTTCAAACAAATAGAAGAATTTTCATTTTGATTCCTAATTATTTGCACAATACATATGTAGGTACATATGATGTAAAATTAATAACCCCTTTTAATGAATCAATAAAAAGCAGTAGATCATTCGAATATTTGAATCATATTTAAATTGACTGTAGGTAGGATACGAGTGAATCATTATTATCATGTCTTTCAATCTCTAAAGTGCTTGGTATACTACTGACAGCAGATAGAACTATAACTTAATGAAAGAAATTCATTAAGTCAAGTAATAAATAGAGTTGGACAGAAAAAAATCAATGATATACTCCTGAATTTAACCTGAGATGATCTCATGAATAACAACCCGTATAGTACGAACTCTGAGAAAACTGGATATAAACTTTATAAATTGCGAACCAAATGTGCGTTTGTTTTCCAGTTAAAAGAGAAACTGCTCACATAATTGGTCACCACAACTCTTCAGTCAGAATTGCCACATCAATGGCGGGACCAACAATTTATGGTCGATTCCGAACGACAGATTTTTGAGAAACTTTTCATGGCAATTTTATTTACTCTCAGTTTTTTTTGCCAGAAATCTGCTGAGGAAATCGCCGAAAAATTTTTTTCATATTTTCGTTTGATGTCCTGGAGTTTGAACCGAGGCCTCACGTCTAATAAGCCAACACACTACCTACTAGACCACGGGGACTTTATTTTATTGTTTAATTTATTGATAACAATTACAGCAATTTATTATGGTTACTTACATATTTGGTCTCCTCGATTGTGAGAAATTTATTTGTTGAAAAAAATTTAAGCTCTTGTGTATTGAAACATAAAAATAAATGATGAATGAGATTCAACCGCAAACATTTTAAATTGTTTTCTTATTTCGTATACAATTCCTTCATAATATTAAATTTGTTATTGAATAAAATTTGTTAAATTGCAAATGAATACACATTTTACTACATGTTGTGAATGTTTAATGCATTCACTTTACAATTTAAGATACATTTTCTGCACAATTTTAAATTTTTTTAAATGTTTTCATTGTTCGAAAGAAATCCTCTACCAAACCCTCCACGTGGGTGTCGGCTGGTAATGGTGGTTGCCCGATGGGGTGTCCACCAGCCAAGGGGGGAGTCTATACTCATTTGATCGTAAGGTCGGATGAATTATGGCTCTCGCCATAGGATAGAGGTATGGGCTGGACTAAGGTGTTACACGACCCGTGCCGATAGTCAGCCTGGCTGGGGGCCCATCAAAAATATCCCAGTCGCTAACGGAGTATCCTGGATACCGGGCGACCTCCATTATTAACCAGCCTTACCTGGGCACAGCGGATCCCTGCTTAGGTGGACCTTCCCCTTATCCGCAACTCGTGAGAGCAAAATATGAATAATGAAAACAATAATAACAAAAAGGATAATATGAAAAACACCTCCACTAAGGAGGACGAGAACGGAACTCGTAAAAATCCGCGTACGGGTGTTAAGCCGACGCCCGTCTCCAAAAAAGAGGGAAAAGACTTGGTTGATGCTAAGGCAGACCAAGAACCCAGTACCTCAAAAGACTACAAGCAACAACAAGCCAAAAGCGTCGGCCTTTCCAAAAGCAAGGTTGCTCCAAAAGCTGGACCTTCGTCCAGCAAGAGTGGCCTTGGTAAGGTAAAGGTTGACACGGCACCAAAAGTAAAAGAATCGAAGCAGCGGTACAGGGAGCGATTGAGCGCTAAGCGGGTTCTAGACAGGATCTCCAAGATCCCAATAGATAACCGCACGCAGCGCGAAGTGCAATCACTGGCCTGGGCCAAAGAAAAGCTCGAAGAACTTGACAAAACGTCGGCCACAGAGACGGCTGTCAAAAGACAACGATCTTCTGAAGGCGACGCACCAGGCGCCAAAAAACCACGCAGCTCGCATCGCACCAATATCTTATACAGTGAGGTGTTAAAAGATAGCATCGAGATGGCGGTTGTAGATCGCTCCGATCCAGACGGCAGTATTACACCGTCAAACTGGATACTCGTAGCAGACGTCCTTGCGGACGTCTTTCTAGATGTAATGGAGGAGAATCCGAGACCGGCTCCAGTTTACCAGATGAGTGGCTGGCACCAAGGACACGTGAAGCTAGTAACGTGTGCCGACAAGAGAGCCCTGGATCTCTTCTCCATCGCCTTAGCTAGGGTAGGTGAAATCTGGAAGGGCGCCAAATTAGAATTAGTGCCCAAGGACGCCATACCCAGCAGACCAAGAACACGCTCCTGGATATCTGTAACTCCAAAGGAGCCGGAAAAGGTACTCAGGATGATAAAAATATGCAATCCAAAGCTACCATCGCACAATTGGAAGATTGCAAAAATAGAGGAGCGCCATGGATCTCGCTGTGCGACTATCATAGTCAACCAGGAATCCCTGGAGCACCTAGCAAAATCCAATGGTGCGGTGGCCTTTGGATTTGAACATATCATCCTGAAAGTTTACAAAAAGGATAACCGCCCCATGGAGTCAGGTGACAATGCCCCTCAGGGGGACAAGTCACAAGACGAACACATGGGCGGATCGGAGGAAGAAGAAGAAAAGGAGGGTGATAACCTCACAGCATCCTCAACACGGATCCATAGCCGATCCAGAGTTAGCTCTCTCTCTTCCACTGGATCGGACATAGCATCTGTCTTTGGTATGCTGCTGAGGGAATCTCAACTCCTAGACGAAGCTGATCAGGAGGATGATAGCCTGGACACAACGATGGTGGAGAGGACAGAGGATGAAACAGTCCGAGTCCGAGTAATCCAAATAAATCTCCACCACTCTAAGGCAGCATCGGCTGCACTACTTCTCCGGCTGATAAACAGAGGAGAAGACATCGCCCTAATCCAAGAACCATGGTCTATGGCCAATAAGGTTTGTGGATTAGGGCTCAAAGACTACAGGCTGGTTCACGCCAAACTTACGGGTAGGCCCAGATCCTGTATACTAATTAAGAAAAACTTAATAGCATATTTGCTCCCTTCTTACAGTAACGAAGACCTAACTACGGTTGCGACGGAGATAAATGGAAGGCAGTACTGGATTTCATCCAGTTATATGCCACATCCAGCCGAAGATCCTCCACCAGATGCAGTAAGAAGACTGGTCACCGAAGCCAAGCGCGCAAAAGTTGGCCTGCTCATTGGTTGCGACGCCAACTCTCATCATACCATATGGGGTAGCGCGGACGTTAATGAACGGGGTGAGTCACTTTTTGATTTTATAATCTCTAATGATTTAATAGTATGCAACGTGGGTAGCACGCCCACTTTTGTAACTAAGAGTAGAAAAGAGGTACTGGATATAACCATTGCCTCAAGAAGTAGTTCTGATGAGGTCAGAGATTGGAAAGTTTCTGAGGAACACTCCTTCTCTGACCATAGATACATTGAATTCTCTCTAGATAGGGAGATCCAAAGTGTGAAAAAGGTTAGGAATCCCAAGAACACAAATTGGGATATCTATAATCGTCTTGTCAATCTGGGCATGGGTCCACTTACGCACAGTAGAATTGATAGTGTTGTGCAACTGGAAGCTACTGTGGCTGTTTTTACGAAGGCCATTTTAGGGGCCTTTGAGAAAGCTTGTCCGAAGAGAGTCAGCAGAGGGGGGCACAAACCTCCCTGGTGGAACCGGGATCTGGACAGGCTCAGGAAAGAGTCGCGTAGACTTTTTAACGCGGCGAGAAAATCCGGAAAGGCTGAGCATTGGGAACAATATAAAGTGTCCCTGAGCGACTACAAGAAGAACTTGAGACGAGCCAAGAGAGATTCGTGGAGAAGTTTCTGTAGTAATATGGAGACTATCAACGAAACCTCCAGGCTAAGAAAGATTCTTGCGAATACGGCCTTTGTGCCGAGTGTACTACAGAGGACGGATGGTTCATGTACCAACTCAGAGAAGGAAACTTTAGAGCTTCTCGTGAATACGCACTTTCCACTGAGACAAAACTTGGATATGCAGGTGAGAGTCTTGGAAAGCGATTCACATGAGGACTACTACTCAATCTTGTCGGTAGAGGCAATCAAATGGGCAATAAATGGTTTTAAACCGTTCAAATCTCCGGGTCCAGACGGAATATACCCAGCCCTACTACAACGCTTGAAACTGGAACACATCGCGATACTTAGAGAGATGTTTTCCGCTAGTATTCGGCTAAAACACATACCGTCGGAATGGTGTAAAGTGGGAGTGGTCTTCATACCAAAGGCAGGAAGAAACTCTCACACCACACCTAAAGATTTTAGACCTATAAGTCTCTCTTCATTCCTGTTAAAGACCATGGAGAGACTCATCGATGTTGAACTACGCCAAACCTTAGATAGTAATATGCTATCTGGGCAACAGCATGCGTACAATAAGGGTAGATCTGTTGACACTGCCTTACATAACCTAACGTGTACGATAGAGAGATCGCTGGCACGAAAAGAGTATACCTTGGCGGTTTTTCTGGATATAGAAGGAGCCTTCAATAACGTGGAACTGGGTGCTATTTCCGGCGCTCTAACGAGACTGAATGTACCCAATACTCTGGTGAACTGGATATCCGACTACTACGTGGAAGAACAATCTACCCGACACTGGGGTGCTCACTCATCACCAGAGAAGTAGGAAGGGGAACTCCACAGGGTGGAGTACTCTCCCCTCTCCTATGGAACCTTGTGATGAATGAGCTGCTAGTGATGTTGGAAAACATGGGACGCCGGGCGATTGCCTATGCGGATGACGTTGTTCTCACTATTTCGGGTAGATTTGTTGACACTATAAGAGACAGGATGCAACTTGCCCTAGGGAAGGTTAGGGAGTGGGCATCTGGTCGTGGTTTGGGTGTTAATCCCGGTAAAACGGAGGTTGTACTCTTCACGAGGAAGTACAAACCTCCACCTCTTCGTCCACTGAGATTGTAAGGGACGGAACTGGAACTCAAGGAGGAGGCGCGCTTCTTGGGCCTTATCCTGGATAGGAAACTATCGTGGAAACCGAACATCACTAACAGACTAAGAAAAGCCTCCATCGCCCTCTACGCCTGTAACAAGGTGTTGGGGAAGAAATGGGGCCTGAAACCTAGGATGACTCACTGGATCTACACAGCGGTGGTCAGACCTATCCTGACCTACGGATGCCTGGTGTGGTGGGAATCCCTGAATAGGACAACGAACTTGAACCTGATACGCAAGCTACAACGATCTGCTTGCATAATTATTAGTGGTGCCCTGCGCACTACTCCTACGATCGCTCTGGAGATGATCTTATACCTTCTACCGCTTGACCTATACTGCAGGGGTGTGGCGGCTAGGATCAGTAGGCGTCTCTGGGCGACTGGACAATGGCATGCATCGAGCATTGGTCATACAAGGATACTTGAGGGGGCTGATATTGTCGGAAGCATAGACTATATGACACCGCGATATGACTTCTCAATAAATTTTAGGACATCCATCCCGAAAAGGGAGGACTGGGAAAAGGGTGTGGCGCACCTAACGAGAAATGCCGCACAAATCTACACCGATGGCTCTAAATTAGAAGGAGCTATTGGTATTGGCATCTATTCGAAATCAATCGGAATATCCAAGTCTATGAGACTACCAGATCACTGCAGTGTCTTTCAGGCGGAAGTGTCGGTTATTCAAGCTGCAGTGAAAATTGTTGCAGACAAAAATGTTCGCAAGCGAAGGATCGTTATACTTTCCGATAGCCAAGCGGCCATCAAGGCGCTGGATTCTAATGTGATAAACTCCAAGACAGTGTACGACTGTCGCAGATGTCTCAAAGAGATGGCGAACCGATGTGATGTTTGTATCACATGGGTACCGGGACATAAGGACATTCCCGGCAACTGTAGAGCGGATGAATTGGCCAGAAGGGGCACGACCGTCGAGCTCTCTGATGAATTCTCTACATTGGGGATCCCTTTAAGTACCAGTGGGCTTATGATCAACAATGCAATCGTGGATCTTTGCCAACAGCAGATGGGCAGCTTCGGATAAAGGCAGAGCGGCGCAAAAAATCTGGCCAAAGCTGGATAGAAGGCGCACGACGACTCTGCTTAAGCTCCAAAGAAGCAGGCTCAAAGCTGTTATCGGGGTTATTACGGGGCATTGTATTATAGGAACACATGCGAGGCGTATTGGTCTTGGACACCTTGCGAATGATTTCTGCAGAAGCTGTGGAGATGAAGAGGAGGATGAAACTATTCTTCACCTCCTTTGCACATGTCCGGCACTTGGTCGAAGGAGAAAGAAACACCTGGGTGCCTACTACATGGAGGACGTAGATGAACTGTCATGCGTGGATATTGGCAGTCTAAGTCGCTTCATCGGAAGCTCCGAGTGGTTCCTAGAATAGGGGAAAGAGGAAACTGTGGTATCACAATGGGCCCAGTATGAGGCCTAAGTGTGTCCGCTCATCGGGTGGACAGCCACTTCTACCTACCTACCTATTGTTCGAAATTAGCCAAAATGTGATGTGCTTGGAAAAAATTTTGGATAAGTGGACGAAATTACGCCCGCGCGAGAGAAAACCATGCATTAACTATCACACAACGCATAAAAATTATCAAAACCTACTACAAAAATGGTGATTCTGCCACAGCCACGTATCGTGCTTTAAGAGGAGATTATGGTTTACATAATCGTCCAACTACGCAAGCAATTGGCAAAATTGTGAAGAAATTTGAAGAGACTGGAGTGGTTACAAATATTGAAAGGCCTGTGCATCACCGTTTCGCTCATTCCGCTGAAAATATAGCTAATGTAAGTGAAAGTGTTGCCGAAGACCCGAATGTGTCGATTCCTCGTCGTTCTCAGGAATTAGGACTGTCTTACGGCACATTATGGCGTATTTTGCATTTAGATCTACACCTACATCCATATAAAGTCCAGAACAGGCAACAACTGAAGCCAGCTGACCATTCACTACATCGTAGATACGTGGAATGGGTGCTTGAACAACAGGCGGTGGACGGCAATTTTTCGAACAAAATTTTCTTTAGTGTGAAGTACATTTCACACTCGGTGGGTATGTTAATAAACAAAATTGTCGTATTTGGGGTTCTGAGAATCCTCAAGTAATTGAAGAGAGGCCATTACATCCAGAAAAAGTCACTGTTTGGTGCTCTTTTTGGTCCGAAGGTGTGATTGGACCTTACTTCTTTGAAAACGACGATGGAACGACTGTCACCGTCAATTCGGAGCGTTATGGTCATATGATAACCGACTTTTTTTTGCCTGCTATTGAAGAATACGACTTGGAGAATATGTGGTTTCAACAAGACGGTGCCACATGCCACACAACTCGAGCGAATATGGCTTAATTGCAAGAGATATTTCCTGGCCGCGTAATTTCTCGTCGTAGCGATATCAACTGGCCACCAAGATGCGATTTGACATCATTAGACTTTTTTTGTGGGGCTACGCGAAAGACCGTGTTTATGCAGATAAACCTTCAACTCTTGAGCACTTAAAAACCAACATTCGTCAAGTTATGGCTGAGATACCACCCAATATGTGTCAAAAGTGGTCGAAAATTACCTCAAATGAATCAATGCTTGCAACACTTCGCCTGGAGGTCATTTAAATGATGTAGTGTTTCACACATAATGTCAAAGTTCAAACTTTACAATAAAAAAGAAATATCATGAAAAAATATTTTATATGTGTTTTATTTACGTTTACTTTTGAAACCACGAAATGGATAACCCTATACTTGGGAATAATATTGGAATAATATATATATATATATATATATATATATACATATGTAGAGGAATAAACTTCCATAAATACTTACTTACAACCCTTTATTTAGGTTTACGGCTCGGCGTCTCACACCACAGGTTAAAGTCGACTCCGAACGACATATTTTTGAAAAACTTTTAATGGCTAATTTATTTACTCTTAGAGTTTTTGCCAGAAGACTGCTGTGCGAAAGAGTAATAGAAATATTATTTCATATTTCGTTTTGTTCTAGATGTTTGAGCTGGGGTGTGAACCACTGTTTTGCGTCTAATAAGCCAGCACACTGTCTACTAGACCAGGGCGACTTTGGGAGACTAAGCATTCAATAATAATAATCAGAAGCCTTGTAGTGAAATGTTGGGATTACATTCGAAGAATTTTGTATATATGGTTAAGTCAATTGCGACCTATGGCGCTCTCATTTTGGCAAACAGGTCAAAATCTGAAAAGGCTCGAGTGCAGTTTGGGATAATGGTGCAAAGATAATAACTTGAGGTGCTATAGGCTATTGCATACGGTAGTGAAGATGTAAACTGTGTTTAGGATAACGGAAGGCATGTTAAACACGGAGTTCATCAGGGGTCATCATGAACTGATGAATTCATTGGCTGACAGCTACTCCCTTACCATAACTACATAAGTTAACCAATTATTAAATTCCTTGGTTCCTTCCAGCGGCCAACAAATTTTGTTGTTTATGGAAATGCTTCGTAGCAAGACTAAAGCGCTTATTACACGATCGAACTTCGCCTGCAAATACTACCTGATGGCAACCATCCATCTCATCAAATAGGCCAAAATTGTCGTTGACAAATTTGATCTTATGAAGATATTTGCTTGCATAGGAGCAACCTATTCTTTTAAGAGAGAGACCTTACATAAATTTAGCAGAGTACCCATCCCTGTAGTTATGTATTTTACTCTAAATGTCAATATATGGAACTTTTTTTACATTGTAAATAAACAACAACAAAAATGAAAATATTTATTCCAAATGATTTTTCACAAAGGCGGACGCCTGTATAAAAGAGGATTCTGAGCGAATTTGTTAAAGAAATACATCAGAATTATATCAAAATTTTCTGGCATAACTTTGTGTCATGACTTCAAGTGTTTGTTTGTTTACAATATTGTTACATCTAGTTGAAGCTACATCCGTCATATTTATTGTCATTTATGTAGTCTGTTTTGCAAAATCACCAAGAACAGGTTTAACATACAAAACTACGTGTAAATAAAAAATAGTTTGCAATGTGGTGGATAAATACGAAAACACTAGTTCAGTAGAAGATCAACCAACGACGATAAGCTTAAGATTTGGCGAAAACTCCGTCGCTGTCCGTGAGAGTGTGAAAAAGAATTCTAGGAAGACAATTTTTCGTCGCACACAAAAATTCCACCTTTCGCAGATTACAAGGTGCCTAATTTTGCATCGTAGTTTGGGCCTGCACCCATGCAAATTTCAACTGACCTAGGAACCGAAGACAAGCCACCATAGACAATGACGTGTGTTTGCCGAATGATCTCTGAAGCAGTTAACAACTACAGAAATGGTTATCTCACGTGGAGGTGATGTGATCTAGCCTCCGAGATTTTGCGAGTTGACATTGTTAGACTTTTTCTTGTGAGGTTTTCTTAAATCGTAAGAGTATGCGAATAGACGGTCGTCAAAGACAGCATAACCTATGCCATCGGTTCAATTTAGTAGGATTTATGCGCTGGAATCATAGAAAATATATCATTTCTAGCCAAAAACTCATCAGTTTTTACGTCACAGTAAAAGGTGTAATGATATTTCTATTAATTTGAAATATCAATATTTCCAAATTCAGCGTGGGTAGAGTGTATGGTTGGCTCATGGTAGATACATCCTACGGTATATTGAAGAACATAGTTATTCAGCAACACTAATCTCATTACGCACAATTCCATGCAATAAAATACTGACCTTTTCTTTTTTGAAGTTTTGCTCTTAATCGCATATAATTTATCACAACACAAGAAAACTTTACCAAACCATTCGAAAGAAGAAAGCATTTCTGAAAATTATCACGCAATCTATTCCACTATTTTGGGTGCTTGCATGGGTCACTCGGTAATAAATAAGCAGCTTGTGCAACCTCACATTGGGTTGTTTCGTTTTTATTTTATTTTTTTGCAACTTTTTTTAAACTTTTGTAGATGCAGTTTCGTTTTCCAATTTTTCATGCAAGTAACTGTAAATGCTGGTATTTTTTTGTACTTTTGCACGACGTAGTTAGGTTATTTGTTATAAATTACCCGCAAAAACATGAGCATTTAATATTTTCATCGCTTCGCTAAATGGGCCAACACAAAACAGCACGATGATGTCGATTTTCAACAAAAAAAATCTTTTTGGATGAAGCACATTTTCATCTTGGTGGGTTCTTTAATAAGCAACATTGCCGTATTTGGAGCTCAAAAGACCCACACGTTGTCTTACAGAAACCGATGCATCGATTACGAGTCATTGTTTGGTGCGGATTGTGGAGCGGAGGCATCATTGGCTCATATTTCTTTGAACTAAGGGCGGCACAACCATTACGGCCAATCGCACCATGATAACCGAGTTTTTTGTACCCGCTCGTCATAGTATTGTTCTGAACGATGCTTGGTTTCAACAGGATGGTGCAATTTGCCAAACATCTCATGCAACAATCGATTTATTGCTTCAAACGTTTAATGGCCGTTTAATTAGCCGAAATGGTGATGTCAATTGGCAGCTAAATAGTTGCGATTTGACACAGTTGGACTATTTTTTGAGATGCGCTGTTAATGAAAAATGCTATGCCGACAAACCAGCGACAATTGATCATTTGAAGGCTAACCTTTGTGATGCAACTGCCGAGATACGACCCCATATACTCGAAAAAGTGCACGAAAATTGGTCCGATCAAATAAGGCACTCTGATTCAACTCTCTCCAAACTACAAGTAATGTAAAGTCGTTTTCGTTTTATAACATTTGAATTATCTATTAAAATAAGACAAAGTAAGAAAAATATTAAATTGAACTTTTAAATTCTTTTAAAATACCTCTCTGAGCTTTTTACCATTATTACAGTGTACAAATGTTTGTTTCAAATCTGCTTAAAATTTAAGTCTTCGATACATAACAAGAAATTCGATACATACTGCACTAAAGTAACCTTAATGTCATCGTTCTATAATTACCAACATACCCACATGTTTATATATAAGTGTCCATTGTATTTTACTTTGTTTATGTTGCCATTGTTATTTGCAAACCACATATGACCATATTCCTGTAATATAATCTTGAGCCAAATATTTGGCTATAATCTGTAATAACTAATAATTTTTAAGTTTTTTGACAAACCATAGGAAAAATAAGTAAACTTTCTGACTCCGTAATTTATCATCGCAAAAATGTAGGCACCTCCAAGAAGAACTCAGAGTAAATTTAAAATTAAAAGGCCCAGTATATTAAGATATTATGCCCAATATTTAGTAGGATATCTTTTAAGGTGAAGCATTCCATTTAACACAATTGGTATTGAATGTACCAATTTTGTATAACTTTTCTGTTGATATTTGCCACCATGACCTCATGAACAAGTGTTCCAGTTGACAAAGTTGTTTTTTAAGATATAGCGGTTATGTAACCATTCTCCCAGTGAAGAAGTCACGTATGAGCTATCGTTTACTCGTTGAATTACACGGTGAGCATGTACTATCAAAAACAAAGATTATCGAATGGTGTAAGCGTTTTAAAATTGGTGATTTTTACATCAAAGATAAAGTGCGCCACGGAATAGCCAAAAAAAGTTTGCAGACACATTTTTCGATCAATATTCGTGTCAGATGCAAGAAGAACTTGCGCAATTATTACCAGTGACTGAAGCAGCTATTTCAAAGTATTAAAAATTCGCAGGAGTCATCCAAAAACAAGGATCTTGGATGACATATGAACTGAAGCTGAGGGACGTTAAAATACGTTGTTGGATGTCTGAAATGCTGCTTAAACGTATAAAAAAGAAATGATTTCTGCACCGAATTATCACTGCTGACAAAAACGAATTCCCTACGACAACTACAAGCACAATAAATCGTGGACAACGAGCAAAATCTACTGCCAAACAATATATCCATTGCGCCAAGCTAGTGCTCTGTATTTGATGGGATCAGAAAGGTGTGTTCCAGTAGGAGCTGTTAAAACCGTGCCAGACTACTATGAAAGGAATTGCATAGACAGCAATTAATTCATTTGAGAGAAAGGTTGGTCTAAAAATGCCTTGAATAAGCGACACGAAGCCGTTATTTTCGTTATAATCAATCACATGTTGTGGCGCCATTCAAAAACTGTTTGGAAAACAGTGAATACGAAGTTTTGACCTTTCTAATTACCATCTGTTACCAGCGATGCAGAACGCTTTCACTTTAATTCTCTTTACTTTAGAGCATAAATTCCCAATAAGATGGGAAAAAGTCATATCTTCCGATGGACAATACTTTGATTTTTACCGCTAGTATTATTAAAGATGTACTTCGCTCTAGTCAATAATCAATCTCTAAAAAGAGTCAAGTAAATCATGCAAAAATTTGAGAAAGATAGACTCGTTGCTATGAACTAAACTTTCATCACCAAACAGTTATTAATGATCGGAAGAAAATTGGATATGCAGTTTTCCCTGGTTATAACACCCCGGATATAATAATTCTCCGCTTAGTAACACTGAAACTTAGGCATCAAAATGTACTGAAACAACTTCGTTTTACGCATCCCGCTTTTAATCATTCCGCGCTAAAAAATGCGAAAATTTTACTTTATACTTTAAATTTACATAAAAAACAATCTTTTATGGATTTCTGGAGCTATTGGAAACCAATATTTACCGTCAACGCCATACGGCGGATTTATTGGAAAAAGTAGTGAAAAAATTTAACAGCAAAATGCAATTCCGTAGAATGTGCCTCAGGGTTTCATTCTACTTGAGGCAGAGGTTGCTTTCAGTCCCATCCAGAAGACATAACCAACTGAAGCAACGCAATCTTAGCTAATTGACTCCTGATAGAAAATCTACAATCCACCAATGTTCGCCTATAGTAATTTGAAAAGCTCTGCTTCCGCTAATCTGACCTGGTGTAGGTTTCGGGCGAGTCAACGGCCTGGTTCTCCTTCTAGTTAATGCTAATTAGCCTAGCAAATTACAAGCTTGTTCTGCGCAGCGACCAGCAGGCATTCTATACATTACGAAACCATTAACAGCAATGAGACAAATAGA
Source organism: Sarcophaga caerulescens (assembly GCA_927399465.1). Taxonomy (NCBI): domain Eukaryota; kingdom Metazoa; phylum Arthropoda; class Insecta; order Diptera; family Sarcophagidae; genus Sarcophaga; species Sarcophaga caerulescens. Next base: position 69,592,836 of record OV656873.1, read on the forward strand.
ATTATATTATCTTGAATGACGCGTGACTATTTCCTCTCAGGTGAAAGATTTCGATATAAGAATCCCCCGCTTATAAGCACTGTTTTGAAATTTTGATTGTGCTTATACCACATGAATTAAGAGTGAAAAATTTAATGGAATAAAATGTTTTTGTTTATTCTTTATATGATCGAAAAGATACAAAATAGTATTCGAAATAAGTAGTACAAAGTCGAATATAAATATATATAAATATATGCCCTTGGTATGGTAGGAAGAACACATAGGCCAGGCCATAACAGGGATTTGATGTTCCTCCAACTAGGTTTTAACAACCCTAGCAATATGTTTCTGATCATTATAGTGTTGGAAACCGCGGTAGTCTAGTATGTATCTTCAACTAATTATTACAATCAACATTCTGTACAAATGTTTAATTGACTTTAATTTCTTCATTTCAGACTATCATTTTGTTTTTTATTTGCCCTAGGTCGGCTCGAACTTTAACCCCATCATTTCAGTATTTTATTCAATTTGTTGCTTGTAATTGCCATCCTAACATAGTTATTGTTTGTGATGTGGTTTATTAAAACTTTTTCTTGTTTATTTTTCTTCTATTGCCAGCTGTTGTAAATGTTTTGTATCAGTAGGTCTTTGTTATTTGTTACAATGATTTTATTTGAATGTGGGTGTTTGGATACGTTTACAAAAGAGTCCCCAATATTAACAAAATTTTTATTTATACCTACATAATTGATCCCATTAAGGCTAGCATAAATAATATGTACGAATTTAGTTTCCGATGTCCAATATGTGTCCAATATTAATTATCTTTTTATACTTTTTTTTGTAGTGTATTATGTTGCAATTGCCATTTATTTTTATTCAAATTATCATCATCAGATAACATTTGCTAAATTTTGATTTATGTATGCTTGTGTTCACGTAAATATGCGAAATTTGTTCACTAATTCACCTTCGATATAATAATTTTTGTGATTAATTTTTGCTATAATTGAAATTAATTTTCATTAATTACACATAATTAAAGAGAAATAAAATAGAGGAATAAATTCAAAACAGTTTTCTAGTTTCGTTATACAGTGATGGTTACAACATTTTCAATTGAAACCACATTTTAACTAAACGTTGATATTTTCAAGAAAAACACCTTAAGTAGATTTTTAATTTAATTTTTTATTAATACATTGCCTGCCAAGCTGTTTATGAGAAGGTGTCATTTTTAGGCCACGTGTACCATTTTCGGTACATGATAACTACTTTTATAAATTTCTATAAATACATGTTCTTTTTTTAGGTTTGAGAAAATGTATGTTATTTTCATAATTATTAATATTCAAACATCAAAATGCACAAAATAACAATAAAAAATTAAATTAAATTAAAATTAAATTAAATTATTTCACATAGAACAAGAGACAGACATGTGGCCTTGGTTAAAACCTCAGGTCAGACATTTCCAACAAAACAAAATATGAAAGAAAATATTCCTTCGGCGACTTCCTCTCAGCAGATTTCTGGCAGAAACACTGACAATAAATAAATTTCAAATGAAAGGATTCTCAAAAATCTGTTGTTCGAAATCGACTTTAAACGGTAGGTCCTGCCACTTGGAGATTCGATCGGTTCTATTTTTCATTCGACCGGTCCCAATTTTCATAAATCTTTCCAATAAACCTGACCGTAAGGGGACAGTTGTGGTCTGAATATTAGCTTCCAATGCTTAAAGTGTTGTTGTGTAGTCGGCATAAAGGGAAGAAAGAAAGTCGCAAGTATAAGCGTTCCTGAAAGCCAATAAAACACATGCCATCGTGCAAACTCAGTCACAGTCATAGAAAATTGGACGACTTGGTGACCTTTTGACGGTTTTTACCATTTAGAATTAGTTTCTTTGTTTTCTCTCCTAAAAAATTAAACAACAAAAAAAAAAAATTCAAAACTTATGAAATAAAAAGTAAAGAGTTTTACAATATTGTCTCGAAAAAGTTAATTTTTCTTGCAACAAATGCTGTAAATGTTCGTTTATAACTTTTACGCTGACACAATTAAGTAATAATTTTACTTTTTCCCCCTAGTTTTTGTTAGTTTTTATCGCAATATTTCGTTTCTTTTTTAAATTCTTTTTATAAATTTGTGCCATTGCTTTGGTGTCAGCAGTGAGGTTTTAATTTTTTTGTAAAATGAAAACATTTCTATCACACATATAAATTTCTCGAATATCTGGTAAAGATTGTGTGCTTTCGTGTTAAATTATTGTTTTAGTCCTTTACTTGCTTCCTTGATGGCGGATTTTTGCTGAATTGAAACACATAAAATGAAAAAAAATTCTAAAATGTGCTATTGGAGTATTCTGTAAGGTCTTGTAGCAGGGACAGAACTTCGACAGTTGATAAACGCCGTCATTTTGGAGCTACATCTATAAAAATTGTTGTTATTAATAAGGTCTGTTTTGTCACAATACCATGGACAAATAAATTTTAAAAAAAAAATAAATTAAAAAAGCAACTCGTGAAATTTTTAAATTTTTTTATCAAAATTTGTAGTGTTTACTGACCCTGATTTTCATTAAAATATTGTCTTCAGCGATGAATTCCATTTTTGGATAAATAAGTGTATGAAAAAACAAAATTGTTGAAATTGAGGCGATGCCAATCCTCATAAGATCCAACAAACTCACCAAAAAAGCTTGTAGACATTGAACATTGATTAACAATTGATTGAGTCAGAAGCATACGGCAGAAATGTTAAATGCTGCATATAAAGTAATTTCTGACCGTTTAATGGCTACGGGAAAGATCCAAAAGTTTGGAAAATAGATGCCTTATGAATTGAATGAAAGGCAGATGGAAAACCGTAAAACTGTTTGTGAAATTTATCCCCAAAGACTCGATAATAAATTAGCGTTGCAGTGAAATGTTACTGGCAATGAATAATGGAACAGAACAGCCGTGAAATTCGGTTGTGTAACCATTTGATTCGGAGAGAAGGAATCAAAAAGATTTGTTGTACCATGAGCTCCTAAATCCTGATGAAATCGTTAATACAGATCGTTTTCGACAACAAATGATTAATTTGAACCATGTATTTAAAGAAAAACGACAAGAGTGAATTAGAAGACACTGGAAGGTAGTTTTGCAACATGACAATACGATCGCATACAAAATCAAATCGGTTCAGGGTACAATCAAGGCATTAGACTTGCACATGCTGCCACTTCTGATTACTATTTTATTTTCGTCGATGTCATATGCAATGGCCGAACAACACTTTGATTTCTACGAGGAAGTCGAGAATTGAATGACTAATTGCTTGGCTTCAAAAGATGATTAGTTTTAAGGGCATGAAATCCACAAAATGCTTGAAAGATGGATTCAAATTTTTAAACCTTTACAAATAATATTCCTAAATAAAATCCTATTTTCCATTATAAGAATAGTGATAGGATTGCTAAATCAATATGCAAAAGTTTACTGTAAGTTATGATGTTTAAAAAAGTCCAACAACCTTCCTATGGTTTTCAAATTCGCACTCAAAGTTACTGTTTTTGGAATATGAACTCTTACACCAGATCTTGATGTCTAACAAGTAAACATAGTAGAACGCCATGTAAATGGACACACGTTTACTATAGCAGTGTATATCTGTTTCTTTGATATTCACGGAAGATTCATAAGCATACGGTCTAATTGTGTCTAATTGGGACTTTTAAGACAAGCATAATTGGGTCGGTAGAATATACATAATTAGTCATTACAACCCTTTAGTCAGGATTACGACCTAGTTGCTTAAGCTACTTATGTCGACTGTGTTAATTTTATACATGACACGACCTACAATTTAAAAGTCGACTCCGAACGTAAAATTTTTTAGAGACTTTTTCATGGCAATTTTATTTACTTTCAGATTTTTTGCCATAGAACTGTCTTTTCATATTTCGTTTTGTTGGTGATGTCTGACCTGGGGTTTGAACTGAGACCTCACTTCTAATAAGTCAACTAGCGTACGGCGACTGCAAATTATGACAATTGCTTACCAGAAAACATGATTAACGATAATTGCTAGCATGTTCACTACGTATTATCTTGCGTTCGCAAGGAATAACAGTTTCTGATAGGCTTCATTTGCGCTAGACTATCAGTTGTACGCCAAGCTTTCGGAAATGAAATTAAAACTTTCCTTACCATCCTCTATCTCTATTATCCAGTGTAATTATGGTTACAGGTACTTTGTGTAATCTCACAAGTCAACGACAGGTTCATGAGAGTTTGGTTCTCTTTTGTAACAAACTTAAGTTATTTATAAAAAATTTCGAAAAGAAAATTACAAAAACAAAATTACTATTTTATAGAAGTACATATTTCAAATATGACCAGGCACTTTGCAGGCACTATCGTATTTGATTTTATTTCGTAATATTTGGCGAGAACATATTAAAGTAGACCACCACCAGGCAAATACCAATAAACAATTCGAATAGATTTTTATGATTGCGAATGTGTGAATACTTACTTACCCTTATTACACTTTGGGTGTTACGAGAGGCAGACTAAAAGTATTTATCATAAATATACGTATACACACTTCATGTATGTAAGTATGAAAAGGTTTCTGTAATACAAGGTCACTTATGTGCTTATTTTCACCATGGTTTTTGGGGCAGGTCAACGTTATGATAAAAATCGCACGTTTTGGTTGTATTTGGATCTGGAAATTATTTTGAAGGTTTTTATTGCTTTTTTCTTTCTTTTGTTCTGATGTTGTCAGGAGTGTTTCCATTTACTTTTGCCTTCTATGCTCGCCAGTTATGAATTTTGCTCAAACCTTGCCTAATACTCTTTGTATGTCAAAAATTTGCCCTGGGATTTGTAGTCTGACGTTGAAAACAAAATCTTGAAAAACAAGTTAAATGGCTTGGTTACTGTGAGGAGGAAGTTTTACAAAATGAACGACAACAAAAGAGAAATTCATAAAATATTTACTGTAATAATTTAAAGGCAAATATTTTACATGAAGTAAAAGGCAACGACAAAACATGGTAGCTACCTTGGCCATGGTGAACAAGAATTTTACGTATAAAACCGAGAATTTAGTAAAGTTTTAAAATTGGAAACAATTTTCTCCACCTGGACTTGGATGTTTCAGCTATTTTGGCAAAATTGATATCAAATTTTCTATACAGTATTTGTAAAAGGACTGTTACATTATGTGTTACAAATATTTGCACACAAACTCATTACTTGACCACTACCTGCACACTGTACAGCACCAGGTTAGAACAATTTTAAAATTTCTATGCTTATATGAAGGAGTAGTTTTTTTTTCCCTTAAACTCTTAGAGGATTGATGCATTCCGTGCCAAGACTACATAAAATATTTTGCCTTAATTAAGGTTTCTTCACTTTATGTTTTAAGTTTTAGTTTTTAAAGAATGTGTTATAAACGCTTTCTTTTCTTGTATTTAATTTCATATTTTACACTACAGGTAAAAGTTGGTTGAGATCTTTGAGATCTCTATATCAGAATCAGAATATTATTTAACCCTTTTAATTTTTTCGCACAAAACTGACACGCAACACCTTTGAAAATCTGAATACGGTTTGCAAAGTTTGTTTGCAAAGAAAAAAAAATAATTAGTCACTCTCCGATTAATTAGTCTCTGAACTGACTGCGAATCAATAATTCAATGCGTTTTGAAGGATGAGGATGAGATGGATGGATGTTGGAAACAACTGATCCTCTCAAAGACTTTGTATTTGCAATAGCCTCAAATATGTCAATAGATCGTATGTATTTTTAATTTTGAAAAACAAAAATTATCTTACCGAATACAAAATTATTGTCGGTATGTTCGATTTCCGATAAATTTGGGAACACAAACAGGCAAAAAAAATTGATTAAGGGGGAATTTAAATTCATTGTGGTTTTATTAGTCTCTGTGACATCAACCGCCATGCAATAACTTGAAGATGAGTAGTTTGTGTTCGCAGACTGATGTCAATACGTCTTGTTCTAAAAATAACTACATAACATAACATAAATACATAATTAACAATTAAAAACCTTCAGTCGGGGGGTTACGACCTAGCTTCTCACAGCACTTATGTTGTGTGTGTTAATTTTGTACATGAGTGGTGGGATCTACAGTTTAAAGTCGACCCCGAACGACTTTGAGAAACCTTTCATGGCAATTATTATTTACTCTCAGACTCTTTGCCAGAAATCAGCCGAAAGGCAGTTGCCGTTTTGTTGGAGATATCTGACCTAGGGTTTGAACCTACTACTTACTAGACAACGGCGACTTTAACTTCCAAGAGCAAGAACTATCAGTCGATAATACTTAACTTCTTATAACCTGAATTGTGGGTGGAGGAAGATCGTCCCTATTGAATCCATTAAACACTTTCTTGTGGTGTTTCTTAAGTTCTAAAGTTATGGGAATAAGCCATAAACCACAGCGGCCCTCAATATAACAATAACATTACCTATAGAATACGCCAGGGTAATGGAGAATTAGACGTTTCGGACGCAGTCACCCAAAGAAATCGTAGCGGAAATTTGAACGATGTTTGTCCCAGAAGCATTCCCATTTTATCCGTTTGAGTGCTGTTACTTTTGCGTTTTGCCGTGTAAGATTGCACTGTCCTAGATCTTGGAGTATCGAACGTCTCCAGATATTTTTTTAGACTTGTTGATGAATACCTGCTCGATTTTATACTTACATGCGGTGAATATTCTAAGCTTTGTTCGTCTGTACATTTGTGAGCTTCTCCTTATTAACTGTAGTCGCCCGAATGCCCCTCGCTTTATTGAGTCTGTTGATTAAGTCTGAAGATCTTTCAAATGGATAAAAAAAAAATGTTTTTGACTCAATAATTTGTTTTATTTAAATTTAAGTGTAGGAAACCCTTAAAGAAGACCTTATATTTGGTTTTCTTGTTCATTTTTATTATCAACACGCAAAAACATGTTGTCAATAATAGAAAAGTGTTTTATTTCTTTTTTTATTTTAAAGAATTATTGAGGCAGTAAAAGCAAACAGTCTGACAAATGTTTTTTTCCGTAATCTATTCCGTGTAAAGTTTCTTTTTCTGGAACTATATCATTTAAGCACACCAACTACAATATGTTAAATGAACTCCTAATCAATACGAATTGGTACTCCTTATTTTCATGCTATACTAATGTTGATGATATGTCTAATGCATTCTACTCTAAGATTAATACCTTTTTGAATTTATGTGTTCCAAAGCGAATATCTAGACAATTATCCGGTCCTCCATGGAATAACAAACAACTGGCTAGTGTAAAAAATAAGAAGATAATTTGAATATAAAAAGTTCAAACAATCTGGTTGTTATATCGATTATATAAGATATTCTATTACCCGTGCGGAATACACAATACTTAATAAATCATGTTACGATAAATACGTAAATACAATGAAGTCCAACTTTAAGCGTAATCCGAAATCGTTTTTTAAATTTGTTAATTCAAAGAAAAACGTAACTGGCTTTCCATCATCCATGAGATTTCAGCAGATTGAATCCAGCGATGACAGCATTATAAGCAATTTATTTGCTGATTTTTTTCCACAACTTATTCGGATGCAACTTATAATGTTTCCATTGAGTATCCCTTTAAAATAAATACAAATTCCACTGTGTCAATATCTTTAATCAACGTTCCTGCTATTTCTATGGAATTAAGAAAACTGAAGTTCTCCTATAACTTTGGGCCTGATAACATTCCTAGTAGCATTTTAATTAATTGCGCCGACGCCATAGCTGTTCCACTATCATACTTATTTAACAAATCGATTAAATGTGGTTATTTTCCTAACGTTTGGAAGGATTCATTCATTATTCCGTTGTTCAAATCAGGAAATAAATCCGATGTTACAAATTATCGTGGTATTGCAAAACTGAGCATAATTCCAAAACTATTTGAAAAAATGATTAGTGATGATTTATGTTATCAAGTTTCTACCTGGCTATCTCCTTATCAGCACGGTTTCAGAAAGAAGTGTTCTACAACAACAAACCTGCTTCATCTTTCAACAGTTGTTTATCAAGGATTTTTTCATCAACAACAAACAGACGTTATCTACAGGGTTTCAGCAAGGCTTTTGATAAAGTCAATCTTATACTTTTGAGGAGGAAACTTTATTTAATGGGTTTTACTGATCTTAGTTTAAAATGGATTTACTCATATTTAACCAACAGAAAACAAACCGTACTTTTCAAAAACTGCAGCTCCAGAAGTATTGAAGTCCTTTCTGGTGTACCACAGGGTAGTCATCTTGGACCGCTTCTGTTTTCATTGTTTATTAACGACTTACCTGATATTATTTACTATTCCAACATCCTAATGTACGCTGATGACGTAAAAATTTTCCTAAGTTATCGCCAAATTTCCGATCAAAAACTTCTTCAAAAAGACCTAAATTCGTTTCATTTATGGTGTAATTTAAATTTAATGCAGCTTAATCTCAATAAATGTAAATACATGAGATTTGTAAGAAAGAATCCGATTCCTGCAAACTATGCATTTGATGGATATGAGCTTGAGCTTGTAGATAACTTCCTGGATCTAGGAGTTCTACTTGATCCGAAACTAAATTTTATTCCGCACATAGCTATGACAGTAAATAAAGCTAGGAGTGTACTTGGTTTTATAAAACGGTGGGCAAAAGAATTTAACGATCCTTATGTTACTAAGTCGCTCTACACATCTCTTGTAAGGCCTATACTCGAGTATGGATCCATAATATGGGATCCTCTATATAAAAAATATTCCGACGTCATCGAATCTGTACAAAAGCAATTTCTGTTGTTTTGTCTCCGGGGAGTGAATTTTAATCCCACAAGTTTACCATATTATTCTGCCAGACTTGCATTAATCAAACTTCCGACACTTAAAAGCCGCAGAACTATGTTAAATATCTCGTTCATATTCAATGTAATTATTGGTGATATTGGCTCCAGTTTTTTAATTCATAACATCTCATTTAATGTTCCTCAACGTCCGTCACGTCATTTTTCCCCATTATCAATTCAATTTTTTAGATCCAACTATGCTGGTGCTGATCCAATAAGGAGAATGTGTTCTGAATTTAATAAACTGTATATGATAATTGATTTTTCATTATCAAATAATGTTATAAAAAATAATGTAATTAAATATTTAAATTCTTAGTTTTTTAGTATTTTAATATTGTAATGTAACTTAATTGCCTGCAAGGTGCATTTCCATAGGCAAAATAAATAAATAAAAATAAATAAAAAAATAAATATTAAATCAGCTATACTGTACCATGAAATATAACCTCTTCGACTTAATTGAGTATTCGGAGATACGACTGTAATGTGTCATATAAAAGATCGAATTCATTACAAATATATTAATTTAAAATTTTAACCATTGTACACCGATCACTTCTTCTTCTTTCTCGTCTGTCCTAAGAGTAAATGCGTAATTCTTTTAGTGAGTATTTCTTTAAAAAATTCAATTTTCATGGCCTCATGAAATCGCATTTCTTTAAACCTATTATCATATGCCGATATAATCTTTGCAAATGATGAACATTAAATAAAATCAATAAATTTTTAATGTCGTTATCAGGCAGTTGGTTATTTTTTATAGGCTGGTAGAAACGTGTACGTCTATAATAAATATTTTAAGCCTTTAAAGTTCTGTATACAAAAGGTCATTTTTCAAGGGAAATTTCGGTTTGCTGTCATACATAAAAACTTTACTTGTTGATGTGTAAACCTCACAACAGACCAACATTATAAGCAGAACATCAACATGTAAATTGCATATGCGTTGTATAATAATTTATTATAATTTTTTTCAGCCCACAGAAACCCACATATTGCGTATAATGGAAAGTTATCGGACGGACAAAGAGTACATTACGTACGTGGTCTGTTTAGCTTGTACGTTTTCCAGAACCCTAACCACCAGATGTTGTCAACAACATTTTATTCGAAATGCGTTTTAGCAACAAAAAATAAATAACAAGAACGTCTGGTTGATGGTGGGAAAAAACGCAGGCCATAAACGATTAACAATAAGCATTCCATTTAATTTTTAAATTATGAGTCTCGCTTAAATGTTTTCAATTTCAACTTTCTCACAATAATAATGCACACCCATCATAAACTTTGAAGGCTTAGTGCAGCCCAAAACTTTTATTACTACACACAAATGTTCAAACATAAGCTTATGAGGGCACAAATTTATACAAATATATCTAGCGATTGATTTATGAAGCATGTGGGAGAATTTCAAAAGTAAATCAAGTACTTATTAGTGGCGATATTGGATTATTTAATAAAAATATTGCCCTCGAATCCAGTGTAAATGGTGTATCCGTAATGAAAACCGTAGTGTAACCTTGATGCTATATATAAGAGATGTAAGGCATACTCACAAAAACCATTTAAGTGCGGTGAAATAGCATGATTGTGAAATTGACATTATGACGTGGTACCGTTTGGTTTAGAGCACATGTCAATCAAGTCTAAATCTTTTACGCCAGAAATCATCGCCTTTCGTTGACTACAACTTCATGAATTTTGTATCGTGACTCAAGAGCTGAAGTGAAACGATCATAGACAATGACATGCGCTCGCTGAATGCTCTCTGGACCCAAATATTAATCATAAAATCATCACCGTGAATGAACTAAATTGTCGTATTTGGGATGTACCAATCCACATGAAATCCAAGACCGTTCAATTCAAGTTATGTACCGTCATTGTACCGTCATACTTTTTAAGAAACAATGATGGCCAGGCTATCACTGTCAAGCGCGAACACTTTGAGCTATTATTACCAACTTCTTTTGGCCTGTATTGAATGATCTGGACACCAATGACTTGTGGTTTCAACAGGACGCCACCACGTGGCACACAGCTCATGCAACATTATATATTTGGCATGAATGATTTGAGGCCAACGTATGATTTTGAAACATCAGCATGAACAAAACTTTCACCCTCAAATTGTATTTATAATTTTATAATACCTCCTTAGATTTGTTTTTATTTTCAGAAAATCATTTGTAATACCGCCGCTCTTAACGTTTAGATGCAGCGTTTACCACCATTTATATTACATTCACCAGGGTTTTCTCTCTGAATTATCACATTCATTTAAAATGTGCATAAATTTCTGAACAAAATAAATCGAAACTTCTTCAATATAAAAATGTTCGTACAAGTAGCCGACATAGGCGGTATGTGTGTACATAATGGTTTATAGTGAAGTTTGTATCAACAGATTTCATTTGAATTGAAGGTTTTTAGAAAGTAAAAGATTTCTGTTATATTTTCGAAATTTTTTAGAAGTTAATCATTAAATATATCTTTTGTATGTAGAACAAGAAATAATAAAAATGTTATAAATAATTTTCTCTATGAAGCAGACTTTTAGTTCTTGGGCCAAAAAAATCTACTAAAAGTTTTGTGAAAAAGATGTTCAGAGCAATATAAAGCAGTTAAAATATGTAGAGTACAAATCAAAATTTATTCTCATAGTACGTGTGTAGAAGTAAGAAAGAAGTTTAAAGGTAATAAAAGTACAACTAGGGTAACCACAGACACAGCGTGCACATTTCAATTCGCTTAAGACACCAGATTAAAAATCGTTAAGATTGCTTCCCTCAGATAACTAACGAGAACTGGAAGGTGGAGATGACTGTGGTGAGAGTTTCGAATTGGCAAATCAGTAACTATTTGAAGAAACTCATTTTGATTAAAGGGTAGGCAGTGGTGTTGTCGAGCCGGAACGCTCCGGAACGTCGTTCCGGTACTTCCTTTTTTGACAGGAACGCGTTCCGGAACTAAAGATGATTTCTGATAACAAGAATTGGATGACGTTTTGAAAAAAAAAAAATTAAAAAGAATTGCTGATTTCTTTTTTTTCTAATTTTTGACGAATTTTTGTATGTATTTTTATAAGCAAGGGTTTGAACCGAACCCGAACCGGACAAAAACCGGAACGAACCGGCTTGTTTTTCCGAACCGTAAACCGGAGTCCGGAACGTTTTTTTCTGCTGAACCGGAACTCGACCCGAACCGAAACAAATACGTGAACCCGAAGCCGAACTAATTACTAGGATCGGCCCTGTCTATATAATTATATATACGCGTTCCGGTAAAAAAAAATTAGCACAACACCACTGAGAGTAGGCAATATTTTATAGGTTTAATCGAACTCAAATAACCATTCAGGTTATTCACTATCACATTTACTTCAAACTGAGATTTTTTTAGGCTTTCTAGCAGACTTGTATTATATCAGGTCTTCCAACAGCGACTTATAAAGTTTGACAGATCATGAAAGCTTCTTGGTGAAACTACATCTGTTAAATTAGTTGTAATTTATTCAGTCTCCTTTGACAAATCACCATGGACGGTTATACTGTTTAACAACACGTGCAAATAATTAAATTGTTTTATTAAAATGGGTGTTCTGGTCGGTCGCCTTAGTCAAGTAGTTAGTGTGTTGGCTTATTAGATATGGGTTCAATCCCCAGGTTAGAAAATATCCAGTAAAACAAAATATGAATAAATATTTCTTTGGCGACTTCCTCTCAGCAGATTTCTCACAAAAACTCTAAGAGTAAATATAAAATTGCCATGAAAAGTTTCTCAAAAAGTCTGTCGTTCGGAGTCGACTTTAAGCTGTAAGTCCCGCCACTAATGTATAAAATTCACACGCACAACATAAGTGGCGTGAGAAGCTAGGTCGTAATCCTGACTAAAGGTTTGTAATGACCAATTATGTTATGTATGTTCTGGTCGTTCAACACACCACGCTCTTCGCCCATTTTGCGCTCGCCATAATCGTGCAAGCGCGAAGATTGTTCGCAATGTAGTCCATTGGTTGAGTAAGATCTGTCGTAAATATCGCCGCTGTCCGTAAGAGTATGTAGGAAAATCGCTCCCAAAAACTCGGCCTGTCCCAGCCCATAATGTGGGGAATTTTGCATTATGACTTGGATCAAATGAATCAGGAACTGAAGGTACAATCGACGCTCCAAAGACTATCCCATAGGTCATCATAGTTTTAATTTAGTTGCTCAGACTGATGCTAAAATGGTCTGATTTACACTGAAGATAATACAGCTGTAAGTTAGTTCGATGATTTGTATAGAAGGCGCCTCTAGTGAGCCTTTCTGCAGCTAGTTACAACAACCGATTACAGGGCTTCCTTCCAAAGTAGGCAAGGCGACTTCCGGTAATCGCCGCATGGAATACATATCTCCCCGGAACATCCTCTTCCATCCTAACGACATGGACTGCCTGATGTTAATGAGCTGCACAACGTTCATTTTTAGATCATATGCTGAAATCATCGGCAACTCACACTGGACCGAAGATCTTACGTAGGACTTTTCTCTCGAATAATATCAATGCTGCTGCGTCTGTGCTTAATAGTGTTCATGCTTCTGCGCCGTTTAGGAGCGACTTATAGACTATAAGTTTCATCTTACAAGAGAGATATTTTCTACTCAATGGCCTATTGATGCCATAATAGCATCTGCTGACAAGAGTAGTCCTACCCTTGTATTGCTATTTCTCACAGGTTCACCTCTGCTTGGTATTTTAGAAATTAATGATCAATAACTCTTCTTCAGAAGACTTTTGAGTGCTCTTTACAAGGTTTTATTATAACTAACGAATCTTTCCAAATTTCAGGTTACTATTTAATCCGCAAAATAGCGTTAACATCTTGCAGCTAGTTTTATTTACGCCAGGACATATTTTTCGGGTTAAGTAAGCAATAATTATTTTAGTGCGCCGAAAGTCAAAACTGAGGGAGACTGCCCTTGTAAGTGCTATTTTTTAAACAGTTAGCACTTTGGTGAAAAAAGGTAGTTTATAGGAGAAAACAATTTTTTAATGACCACCTTCGTCACTTTTTTTTGAGTATTGTTTTTTAGTAACAATTCTTACTTTGTCTTTCACATATAATATCAGACAAGCAATCAGACAATCACAAACACCCAGAATCTATCGAGCACGCGACCTCGGTACTTGAAGTTTAGCACACTACCCACTAGGTAGGCATCGGGTCACCCATATATATGGATTTTTTAATATTGTATGTACTCATCTAAATGGCTGGAAAATACACTTCTTTTCAAATTCAATTGGAAAAAATTTTAGTAGATTCAGATTTATTAAGTTTTTGCTACCGAAATTATCTCTCAACAAAATGGCTTTATAATCTTCTCTTTCATAATTTTTTTTTGTTCGTTTTAGACAATCTAATCAATCTGTCATACCAAATTGTTTCATAATGTTTGTCTATATATTGTATCTCTTATCTCCTTGTATTATACTTCAGTTTGTGCCATATCTTATGTTATTTCCTCTTATATCACAATCTTGCACCAGATTATTTCCGTCACACATGCCTTACGCACATCTAGTAGTACAGGGTGGGGCAAAAGTCGCGAAGGGATTTGAAAAATTAATAACTTTTCTAGTTTAATTTTCTTTTTTTATTTTTCTTTTTAGGACTTGTAAAATAAATCTGGGAGATTAATTTTGGAAGGTTACAACGTTATCCAGCGAACCAAAATCATAGAACTTTATTTTGAACATCATCGATCAATAATTCAAACTCAACGAGCCTATCGTCGTAATTTTAATGTGCGGAATTCACCATCCGAATCAATTAGTAACACGTTTTCAGGAACAAGGTTCCCTAAGGGATCTTCCACGAAGCGGAAGACCACATTCTGTAATTAATGAAGCAAATATTCAACGCGTTCTGGAGAGTGTTGAGGAGAATCCTGAAACATCAACTCGAAGGCGCTCTGCTGAGCTGCAAATGTCTCGGCGGTCTTTACGCAGAATATTAAAGGGAAATTTACATCTTTTCCCATACAAGCTGCAGTTAGTGCAAGAACTAAAGCCACGAGATTCCCAAGAACGATTAAACGATTAAACCCCTTCGTGACTTTTGGCCCACCCTGTATAGCACCATGCGCTTTTCGTTAACATTTGCTTGAATTTGTATTTCTTCCGTTAAAAGTTCTTCTTTTTACAGTCTATTGCTATGTTGACAAATGAACAACAAATTTAATGTCGTAGTACTACAAATCTATAATAAGCTAATAAACGAACCAAATAAATGAAGTAAAAAGAATAGAAACGTACAGAATATATTATAATTAAACGATCTGTTTGTAACGTGTCTTGTATACAAATTCCTTCATAAAAATTTCTTGAAAACTTCTTAATAAAATAACAAAAAAGGCTTTATAATAGCAAATGAGATAAAGATATTCAAATAAAGCGAAAACTAATGAAAACTTAATATGTAACCAAAATATTGTTTATATACGATTGTCACTTTCATTCTTCCTACACTGAATTCTTATACCGTACTGTATTAGATTTCGTCTTTGAAATAAAACGAATAGGTATTCGTGGACTTAAATTTTGAAATTCCAAAGCTTTTCTGTGGTTATTTCTTTATTTAAATACATCCTTCATTTATTCAAATATAATAAAACACTTTAATTGACGGCACTAATTTGATTTTATTCTGATACATATTTTAAAGATTAATCTTCACAGCCTGTAGTCAAGCATTTATATGCTGCGTTTCTCACTACTACTCATATGAAACGTTTCCTTTCAGTCTATTTATACTTTACTTTCGGTCTGGCAACTTCGAGAACCTAGCAATCGATTTTTTGTGTCATTACTTTCTTTTCTACCTGTCATGCCCTTTCTATGTACTTTTGTCTTGGTAATTTGGTCTAGAATATGGATAAACTATTAACTTCTTCGTAGTTTCTTATTGTTTGTTTCGCTTATTATTTCTTCATGTTTTTATAATAAAGTGTTAGTGTTTATGCAGCAATATTTCTAATCTCATACTTTCCTCATTAAATTATTTCACCTAGATCTGGAAAAATGCTTCCATAGGATTAAGGTATATGTGCATTATTTCAAGCAATATTGAATTCCCTTTTAGTCCAGTGAGAAGTCGTTGTAGTGTAGTAGGTAGTGTGTTGGTTTATTAGACAAGAGCCCGTGGTATCAACCCAGGTTAAGACACCTCGAACATTATTATTATGAAAAAAATATTTCTTTCGGCGACTTTCTATCAGCAGTATTCTGTCAAAAACTCTGAGAGTAAATACAATTGCCATGAAAAGTTTGTCAAAAATCTGTTGTTTTGGAGTTTGTCTAGATTTTAAACTGCAGGTCTCGCCACTAATGGACAAAACACTAATGGACATGACGCACTACATTTGTGGACTGAGAAGCTAGTTCGTAATTCTGATTAAAGGTTTGTAATGACCAATTAGGTACGTAGTCTGGTTAGTGTTTTAACCCAGGAGTGTCGGGGATGTCTGTTGATGTAGTATATACTTGAACAAGAAAGAAAAAATGTGGACCGGAAAAATGTCCAGAACTTATAATTTATTAGTGAGTATGTATTTATATGTGAGTTTTTGTCTCAGGACGTATTTTTAGCCTGATATCCTGTTCTAATGTTTTACATATTGGTGTAAATTAAATTGTTGAATACTATTTGACGGAAAATTACAGTCAGCCGTACCTCAATTCTCGATTATTATTTTTTTAGAAAATTTTTACTGTTGTTCCTCCAACCACCAAGTAAAATTTTTGATACCAAATGAAACGCTATTGGACAAAAGTCCACATAACATATTTATTTAATTTAAAATAACACCGTGTTTTTAGCGTTTTTAGATTAGGATATGTCGAAAATCTAGAGTGATGGAGAAATTTTAAGACCGGATTCGAATTAGTGTATCAAAATTCTTTATAAAAGTATGGTCTGGTTGTTATCGTTTTTAAATTTTATTGACATGTGTAATACAACAATAACCTCGTAGTTGCCAACAACTCCAAATCCACCATATACTTTAGCGACGACTATGAGTCTCTAAATGACCTTCTTCTTTCTAACTGAATAATTAGAGTTTTAAACAAAAACACGATTTTCAGTCAATAATATTTTAATTTCCCTTATCCGCCAAGTGTCATATTTTGATTTTTAACCAAAGGCCTTAGCCACAGATTTCAGGTTTCTATGACTGATTTTATACATTTCCAGTCTATCTTCAGTGCAAGGATTTTTATCTATTGCAATAACTTTCTATCGCCAGGTATATCATCCTTTTCTGTTTTATTTGATTGACAATTCACTTCAACATGATTTTCAATTTCATTAGCATCTACTTAGATTACTAATTGTCAAATGAAGTATCAACATTTGTTTTAGAAAGTTTGAAGTTATTTTGATCAATGATTAGAGTATGATATTGTTACGTTTTTACTTTTTTAAAAACGTTTAAAATATGAGTTCGTTAATTGCAAACAAAATAAAAATAAATTGGTGTTCAGTTTCAATTAAATTCTTTGTTGTTCCCACTATTTCTGTGTGTCACTGTGTCCAACTTGTTTTATACAACAATAATTTGCTTGTTCGTTATTCTTCTTTGCTTGCTCCCTTTGTGTATACAACAACACTTGTTCGTTAGATCTGTGTAGCGGAGATCTTCAAACCACGACTGTTCTCTTCACACGCAACACGTCTTACACAAGACTGACTGAATTCTTACTTCTCGTTGCCTGCTTTGTATTGCATTTTTATATTCCCACGTAAACAGTCTGATTAATGTTCTTGAAGTCGACTGTTCGTGATTTTACCTTCTCGAGAGCTCTCGTAGTTTTATTGTTGTTTGTCTATTTTATTTATATTCTTTGTTATTGCGTTCTCGCTTACTTGTCTATCCCCTTTTCTTTCATACTCATGGTATTTGTTTCTGTAGCTTTTGTTTATCATTTTAATGTTAAACGATGTTACACCGTTTCCAATTTCGTAACAATATCAATAATCCACTGCCTTTAATGACGTTTTCAATACACAGTAATGCATTTTCCACCAAATTCCTATTAAATTCACTTGACATGTGCTTTCATTTTATCCTTACATTTGATGCACTCGACTATGTTATCTCAATTGCCTCATCCATACAGATTACAAATTTTCTATAAGGTTGCGACCAGGACTATGTGCTGATACTTATCACCAGAAATTCATTCAACAACTTTTACAGCGTATTTGGGTTCTCAAGATTACTATTTACATATTTACAATTTATTTATTATCATATTTTATACACAAATGTATATACAATATGTACAGATATATTTGTAATTGTAGATATTTGCGCGAATTTATATGAAATTTTGTTACAAGAAATTGTAACAATTCCGGTAGCAGGAAGTAGTCATTTCCTATCAAATAAATTATATGTACACTGTTTTTAAATTTAATTTAAAATTCTGTTGAACGGCTATTAAGGATGGAGGAAAATAAACTAAAAGTACATAAATATTTTTTATGAAAATCCTAATTGAAAAACTTCCTACATTTATGTGAGAGAAACAGAGTAGTAGTCTCTTAGCAGCAAGGAAACAGAATAATTTTTTAATTAGGGAACACATTTAATTTGGGGATATACTTAAGTGACATGATTGAATACATGTAACTATACATGTCTAATACATTCCGTAAACGTCACTGTTTGGTCTACATTTTGGTAGCATCGATGGCCAAGTAATCACTGTCAACGGCAATTGACGCATGTCGGTAATTACCAACTTCTGGGCTCAATCGGATGATTTGGACACACACAATATGTGATTACAACAAAACAATACTACGTGCTACATAGCTTATGCCACATTTGATGTTCTACGCACATGTGCCAAAAGAAAAACTAGCCATCACTGGTTGTACCACTGGCGTTGTAATTGACATTGCTGGTCGGTTTTTTAAATTAAGTCCATCTGAATTTTCACAGAACCTGAATTAAGCGAGTGTTAGTCCAATCGATACATACAGGAAAAAATTATGAGACGACTTTTGCACATACAAAGTACTTTGCACATCCAAGTACTTAGCAAAATACTTTGAAAGGTCTAGAGTTTGTTGGAGAGAAGTGAAAAACGAGCGGCGGTAAGTTCACACTTTGATGTACTCGCTTTGTTGCTTTGCTTTGTTCTTCGTATGTCGTCTACCAATGGTTGTATACAAAACAAAAAAATATCAAGAGTAGCAAAACAAAGTTCAAAAGACAATGTAAAAGAGTTTGTCCAAATTCTTTGGAAAGTACTTTGAACGTAGAAAAGGCGTCTGAGATCACCATTGGCAAGCTTTCGTCTTGTTATCGAAATAATGAAAAATGTTTTCGGTTATGCGTTACATTTACAGTTTTGTGATGGTGTTTGTTACCAAATAAAATGTGAGAATACCGTCATATTTTTCTAATCAAAAGTTTATTGAAGTCGCCGTAGTCTACTAAGGACTGCGTTGGCTTATCAGGCATCAGACCACGGTTCAAACTGGTTCAAATTTCTGAAAAAATTCTTAGAGTAAATAAAATTGCCAGTAATGCAAGGTTAAATATTTTTGAAATGAATTTCTTTCAATCTTGGGTTTGGGAGGTGGCTTTGTGTTTGATTAAGGATGGATATTTTGTAATGCTAAAAACACGTTAAGACAACTTCCCCTAAGTCCAAACTTAAGTATAATACTACAATATAACTTTTTTGGGTTTTTCTGACGAACTAATTAAATAAATATCTCGTTGTCAACAGGAAGGCATTGAAAATCACTTCAGTAGACATGGGCATCTGTGCGCTCAGATAGAAATCTTGGCTAGAAGACTTCTGCTTAGAAGATATCAACATTCGGAGTACATTTAAGTCCCATATTTATTAAGTTTTTTGTAGTTAACAATTTTTTTCTTTTTGCCTAGGATGATTGTTTGATGATAATGTTTTGATGATTTTTTTTCCTTATAAAAGGCTGTAAAGTTGAGATCATAGTGTCTGCATAATATTTCTGAATGAAAACGTCTACTACTACTAAGTAGTGTAAAAAGTAAAGTTCCAGAAAATAAATATTTCTCTCTCTGTTAAATGTGAACAATAAGTTTTATCTTTTCTTTCTTTAAGTTTATTTTCATATTTTTTTTCTATCATTCACTAATTCAACGTTACAGATAAAGAATAGCAAAGAAAATCTGTTATGTGTATGAATGTAATAAAACCACGTTCGAAATAAAGTTGGAACTTTTGGTTTCAAATTGCTTGGCATCGTATGTTTCTTATTTGTTTTTTTAGGATTTAATATGCTTGAAAACCCAGTAACAAATATTAATTCCTTTCCTCCTTAATGAGGTTAGTAAGTGATAGCCTTTTAATTGAATTTTAACATTAAAATTAAATGCAGTAATTCGATGATAATTTTTTGCCCCCATTGCTTAATATCACTTGTTTTTACTTTCAACAGTTGGTGGAAGAGAAGTGTGGTTTGTGCAAAAAATAACAAACAAAAAAGTTTTATTTTTACCCGAAGGGAAATATAGATAAAAATGAGATGTGTGTTTTTGGTTTTTGAAGAAAATTTCATTTACAATAAAATTTCATTCAATTAAGGGAGCTTTTATAATTTTTACTTTTTAAATCATAATGTTATGAACAATTTTCTCTAACAACGAAGAAAATATTAAACCAGAAATTCCTTATTTTTCCGTAATGAAAGAGCCACGAACAAGTGAAAGAAGCGGTTGTGTTAGCAAAGTTAGAAAAGAAGCTTTGCGTATACCTCGTCCTGGAACTGTTTCTTTTTGGAAATTAAACCTCAAGGGCCTTTTTATACTATAAAGAAGACAGTAATGAAACCACTCAGAAAATCATAAACAAAGTACTGGCTTGTGTTTATTAAACTCCTTGAAAATTTTGCATTATTTCTTCTGTACAATAGCTTAACTGATGTTGTTCTGTAGGAACAGCAAGGGAATATCGATGAAAACTATTATTCTAATACACAAACATTGAACAGATGCGCAATGCAGAGTAAGAAATAAAGAAGAAGAAAGCACACCTTTTGAGACAAGTACAAGTTGTGGAATAGGACTATATTTCATACACCCTGTTCTCACTGACTCATCCATCAATCGCCGATATACATATCACATGGTCGAAACATAACAACAGGCGGTACGTAGATGATGTTAGTTTTCGCCCTCAAAACCAAGTCTTCTCAAAAAACTCCCAAGGCTTCGAACTAATAATCAAAATGACGAAAATCTAATTTCATTGCATTTCATTAAACATTACAACCTTTTAGTCTAGATTACAACCTAGCTTCACACAACACTGATGTTGTGAGTGTCCTTCGTATTCATTAGTGGTGAGACTTACAGTTTAATGTCGACTCTGAACGACAGATTTTTGTGAAACATTCAATAGTAATTTTTATTATACAAATAATTTCATAGATGTAGCTTTTACAAATTGCTGTTATCAACTGTCACAGTTCTGAAGTCTCCTGTAGTTATGTATTTGTAAACTCTATAACTGGTCATGTTTAGTAATTTCTTCAGTTTAAAAGTGGAATTATAAATTTAAATGTTATTTTATATACGGTCCTTATAAATTTAAACATGTCGATAAACCCAAATCCATCCTTGTTATCCTAATCTGCTTATTTCTTTCCAACAAAAGTCTACAAAATTCGAAGAACTTAAAGTTGACGTCAACATTTCTTGACAGAATATTTTCTTTTTCATACTTTTGTCAAGCAATTAATCCAAAAATTTTTTGCAAAAGAGTACCTAAAATACCTATAGCTATAGTATATAGCTATAATATGTTTTTATTATAAGGATTTAACAAAAAGAAAATAAAAAGTTATGTTCTGCAGTTGATAACGAAGAGCTATTTAACATGCAGTCAAAATTTATTTTCTTTCAATATTCTTGGAAAATTTTGTTGTTTTTTCTCTTTTACGTTTCTCAGATTTAAATAAATCTTGTATTGATTTTTATCTTTTTCAATAAAACAATAAGTTATGGGAGATTTAAAATGCTTTAAGAAAAATATAATGAAAATAAAAATTATAAAATGGAATAAATTTCATCGACTTTTATTTGAATGCATGTTAAAGACATGTTTAAATGCATGGTAAGGCCAGAACACTGAAGCATGAAATGAAAGATAGCCTCTTCCTCCTTCTTAAACCCACAGCTGCTGCAAAAGAATGCCAAGATTTTCAGCATGTCTATGAAAAAGTCAGTGGCTCCTGAGATTCGCTTTTATGCGAAGGTTAATTATGTAAGAATAGATGCTGCAAACGGAATTGAGCGAGATAAACTAGCGGATAACATTCGCTTCAACTGAGGCAATCGGTGACTTGTGGCCTGTGACATGTCGTAGTTTGCGCGCTTCGTAACGTTATCCCTGTAGCCCGAAATTTGTACATATAAGAGTTGCCTTTAAATGATCCTAAATTTCCATAAGAAATCCCTGACATTCATTGACCGACATTGTAATTATGTGCGTTAGGAATTTAATCGCAGTCTAACTGCCCTGGCCATTAAAATAAAAGATTTTCAGGGAAAATCCCCAAGAATTTTGCCTCTTTCACAAGGTCTATCAAAAATATTCAATATCAGAACGCTTAATAAATATACCGCAATCTTCTCTGTCATGCATCTTTTAGCCATCGGTATAAACCTTAAGGGTCCCATTGGGAACATTCTCTAGACCAGAGGTTTCATCTTGTAATTCTAAAACGAAGTTTTCAATTTAAGAAACTATAAGAACATCTATCAGTTAGCAGTGGAATTAGTGTTTGCACACCATCCTCTAAACATGTACACCATAATGCAGGGTTCGTTGTACCACTGCCAAATACAGCCAGTACGTAATAGTTCGTCGAAAATCTTTTCGATGTGAAAAGTGTTATTATTGCTTTGCAATACATAAGATATTCATCCGCTGCAGAAATTATTGATTCAATATCGTTGTGTTGTAGCAGCGAAACTCAAAAGGGGCACCTCACCGTTCTACTCAAATAACAGACAACTATTTGATTACGCTGTTTATGTGAGGACAAGTCTACTCAATCAATGGAGAATAGTGGAAGTGGGTAGTAACGCACGGACCCAAATTGGGGGTAAAATTTAATAAGACCCAAAAATTTTGAAAACTAGTTACTCGTTTCTCCAAAAGAGAGAAAATTTTCAATTTTTGTCATCACAAATACAAATAAACAAACAAATGAATTGTTAATCCGCAAGAAATTAAAAACAGCGAATGCACTTTGAGTTGTAAGACATTACAACTAAAAACTTTCAAAAAGCAAAGAAGATTTGTAGTTGCGGAAATTGATAGCACTCACGTAAGAGTAATATCACGATGTAAGTTTGTACCAAAACTATTAAAATTAATATTATCAAAATTATTTACAATATATAAACATGTGCAGTAATTAGTGAGATGATGCCGAGCTCTACGGATATAGAAAAGGATTTTTTTTTTATTAACATGTCAACTATGTGTGATGGTCACTTAAAAATCCTAGATATATTTAGTTGCTAGAAGGCAAAAGTAAAAAAAAAAGTACAAAATTCCAACGTTTTGGTAAACTCTAAAATTAAGTCCAGATTCTACGACAATGAGTTTGGAGGAAGTCTTATGACAGCTGACAGTGGATATCCAAATAGAAGCATTTATATTCAATAAAAATTGCTAATAAATAACTAAGTGGCTTAGTATTTGCATACTCGTACATATATATTACTGCATATATCATGACAGACATCCGGATTGGAAAAGAAAAGATAATTAACGCAAACTAAGTTGATAGTTTATGAAATATATTGTTACGTTTTTACCTTTTTAAAAACGTTTAAATATGAGTTCGTTAATTGCAAACCAAGTAAAAACAAATATGTGTCTTATTTTAATTAAACTCTCTTTATTGTTCACACTACTTTTGTGCCACTGTTCACACTTACCCGATACAACAATAATTGCTTGTTCGCTATTACTCACACACACAACAATAACTATAACAATATGTGAGATGTGTTATATTCAGTGTTGCCACCAACAGCTTTATGACTTACACACAACTGGCATCGAAATTACACATATGAAAAAAAAATTACACACAAAATTCTATTTTTACAAATACTGCGTACATATATTATGTAATCATTAAAATTATATACTCATATACATACTTAAAATAATATACAAAAAACAAAAGACTTGTAATTGCAAACATTAGGCTTAAGGCACCTGGAGACGATCAAATGAAATCATCAACGCCTCATACATATGGACGCGTGTTGTCGTTCTACACGTACACGTTGTCGGCTTTGATTGATGAAAATCAAAAAATTTTGATTTTTTCATTTGATGACTTTTTATTTGATTGCCTAAATTTCTGATTGACAAGCATTTTTCATTTGTTCTGATATTGTAGTAATGAAGACATACGCAGATAATAACTAATAATTTTATTGCCGTCATGTAGGAATTTGCAGATGAAAAAAATAATATTTTGCAATTTATTGAGAAATACCAGTGTTTACCAGTTTTATGTTTACCTTCCATACTGGAAGCTTATTACAATATTTCACGATGTTAATAGCAATAAATCGTCATGCGAAGAAAATATTTTGGCATCCAAACACTACGAAATTAAAATAATGATTGACGTATTTATTTAAACGTCTCCATTAAAACGTCAAGCACACCACACGCACACTGATGTATTATTTGATGAATTTATTTGATCGTCTCTTGGCGCCTTTACATGTAGAAAGAGAATGATGTAAGTGTTTAATTTTTCAAACTAGTGTTGGAAAAATTGCAATAAATTTATAAAACAAATCAGTGTTAACAAATTGACTGTTAAAAATTAGCGATTAAAGAAAAAGGTAGAACAAAAAGTAAAATTACACACAAATTACACACGAAACTAATTACACACATGCTACACACACAATCAAAAGTTACACACAATATGTGTAATTACACACAAGGTGGCAACACTGGTTATATTTCTCTGCTTACAACCTTTTCGTAAGCATCAAACCGCAACTGTTTACTTCACACGAAACGCTCTTCACACAAGACTGACTGTATTACTACTGAACTTGCTCGTCTGCTTTGTCTTGCCCTTTTATAGTCCAACACGAACAGAACATCGAACGTTCTTGAAGAAGAACGTTCGCGGCTTCGCACTCTCGAAAACTCTATGGCGACTGCATTACTTGTTGTTGCGTATGCTTACTTGTCCCTCCCTTTTGCTGTCATGCTTGTTATTGTTGGCTTATTTAGAAGATGTTCGATGTATTTGTTAATGTGTATTGTGTACACATTACTTCTTGTTGTGTTCGCTTATGTTGCGTTTGGGTTATTCATCTCTCTCATACTCATACTGTGTTATTGTTGCTTTATGTATGGTTCGGTGTACATATGTGTTAGTGTAGCTTGTAGCTTTTGTTTATTGTTTTTATGTGAAACGATATTAGGTCGTTTCGATCTGCGTAACAATATTGTCTAACCGATAGAAGCTAAGCATGAGATAAACTCGTTCTATATAATTCGTTACTGAAACCAATATGGTATACAGTTATAGGAAACTACCTCAGCTTCATAAAATATATAAGAAAATTTTAATGAGGCCAAAACAAGCTCTTACGGCGATGTTAGAAACTTGAATATGCGTAAAGATCTCAATGTGGCTGCAGTGAAAACTGAAATTTTATTCATATCCATATTATTTCCCTATTAAGAAGAAGCCGGCATTAAACTCAATACCACTGAACTCCGCTCGCTACTTTTCAGCTATCATATCATCGCATAAAATAATATGTGTCAATAATAAAATTTTATTTTATTGCCGATGTTGTCGCCGTTGTCTAGTAGATTGTGTATTGGCTTATAAGACGCAATCCAGTAGTTTAAACCCCAGTTCAGAAATCTCGAACAGACTCAAATATGAAAAAATATTTCTTCGGCGACTTTCCTTCCCATAACAGTCTTCTGGCAAAATAATCAAAATCATAAAAATCTGCTGTTCGCAGTAGACATTAAACTGTATGTTCCCCCATTCATTTATAAAATTAACACACACTCCATGGGTGGTGTGAGAAACTAGGTCGCAATCCTAACTAAATGGCTGTACTGATTAATTAAGAAAGTACGTAAGTAATTTTTTTTTATATTGATCGCAATTAAATTATCTTTTTCCCGGATTTTTAAAACTTGAATAATTATTATTAACTCAGTTTAAAATTGAACTTTCAATAAAAAATTTGTGTATAAAAAAAATTTTTTAAATGCTTTAAAATGTTAATAATAAAAAATATTTAATGTTTTATTATTATTTACATATCTATTGATATGCATTGAATTCATAACGTTTAATGCATTTTTTGTTTGCCTGTTTATTGGCATTTCAATTTTAATCATGTGTGAATATGCCTAAACAGATTTTTTATTATATTTGTACCCTACCTACCCTGGTTGTGTTATAATTCGATTTTCCATCTGTCATTCATTCAATTCAATTGGCATCTATTTTCCAGACTCTTTCTCATTGGTTTTAAAGGGTCAGAAATTAATTGGTGGTTTTTTTTTTTAAATAAAAAATAAAAATTAATCGTTTCCGCAAATCATCATTTTCTGGTGCAAAATTTGCCAACTTTAACTCGACACAACAAAAAAAAAAAAAACAATGAAGACTCGCTCACAATGAACCTTCTCTGTGAAGACATTTGCATCTCGATGCTCACTTTCATACCGGTAATTGTATATAAGTATCAGAAGAAACTACAGTAACAGAAATTATACGACTTTAAGATTGTAGATTCGCTGTCATATACGCAATGCAATTTACCTTTTCAACGTTCATTTCTATTTCAAACCGAAATAAAATTTGTTTCTTGAAACCTCTATTTTTAACCATAATTGTAAAATACTATAATATATCGATAAAATAATCTTGAAACCTAATGTTTCCCAATTTGCTTAAGAACCAGATTATGTTTAATGGTATCTCAGTGTCCATCCAGACTATCTGTTTGTTTTTTCTTTTAAACTAATATGTTATGCAAATGACGTTTAATTGTACAAATTTTTTAGGCAAATTGCACTGTTTTTTCTATAAATTAATGAATATTTTATCGTAAAAAGTCAGTATTTGAATTAATTCGATATTTACAGATTTAATACGATAGTAAATATTAACACAAAGGATAATTTTTAATATTTTTTTCCGGCTTTTAAAAACTACATAATATTGTTACAAAAATGGAAACGGTGTACCATCGTTTAACATTAAAACCATAAACAAAAGCTACACAAACAAATACAACGAACTTGTTACAAGTAAACCAACAACATCAGTATGAGAGAAAAGGGGATAGACAAGTAAACGAACGTAACAACAAGCAATGTGAACAAAATACACAAACAACAATGAAGTCGCCACGAACTTCTCGAGAAGGCGAAAACACGAACATTCTACTTCAAGAATGTTCGTCAGACTGTTTACGTGGGCATATAGGCAACCAGAAGTAGTAAGAAGTCAGTCAGTCTGGCGTGAAGACGCGCTGCGTGTGAAGAGAACAGTCGTGGTTTGAAGATCTCCCCTAGACAGATCTAACGAACAAGTCTTGTTGTTTACGTAAACGGCGTAAGCAAAGAAAAATAGCGAACAAGAAGTTATTGTTGTATTCATCAAGTTGGACACAGTGGCACACAAAAATTGTGCAAACAATAAAGAATTTAATTGAAACTAAACACAAATTTATTTTTACTTTGTTAACAATAACATACATACATAATTGGCCATTACAACCCTTCAGTCAGGATTACGGCCTAGCTTCTCAACACCACTCATGTTGTGTGTGCTAATTTTATACATGAGTGGCGGGACCTACAGTCGACTCCGAACGACATATTTTTCATGGCAATTTTATTTACTCTCAGAGTTTTTGCCAGAAATCTGCTGAGAGGAAGTCGTCGAAGAAATATCTTTTCCTATTTCGTTTGTGATGTCTGTTGTTTGCAATTAACGAACTAATATTTTAAACGTAGAAACGTTACAATATTTTAAAAACATTTTCTCAATATTTTAGCTCATCTAATAGCTATGGATGTAGAAATTAAAACTCTTTAACGAGAAACTGTTAAAAGTTATGGACGTTAAAACCAAAATTATGGACCAAATGAGTTTTGTGTAATAAGAGAGTTATGCTATAAGCACAATAAAACGCAATGTGACATGCACAACAATTTTGCAATTGCAGTCTTACCTTAGGCTTGCATGCGTATTAATTGTAATAAAGACAGCAGCAGCAAAGCAAAGCAAACGGTTCATTAATTCCTCATTAATGGTGCCCCTAAAATGATTTTTCACGTTATATTTTATACTTCGCGTTTTAAAAAGCTCCTTTCATGCATGTTATTGTATTGACATCATTAATCCTCACACTGCCAGCACAAATTCTCTCACTGCTGCGAATAAAAATTGAAATTACCCTAAAAGCCAAGCAGCAGAATCTCTGCCAGTTGTTGCGATGCCTTTAAAATAATCACTTCCATATAGACCCATGTATTCTATTTTTGAGAGATTGCTGCCTTTGCTGCGATGCGTTTATTGCAAGAATAATTTTTCTGTTTCAAAACAACTGCTTTTACAACACTATTTGTAAATTCTAAACTAATAAGCACACATAATCCCTTATCATTATAAAGTTTTTAATCATATTCGGTTCAACTTTTATCTTTGATTTAATATCCCTGGCCTCATTGATGTAAAAAAAATTATAAACTGTTTAATATAAATAAATATTTAATTTATTCATGCATTGATATTTCTATAATTTTTTAATAATTTAATTTATTTAATTTTTTAATTTATTTTAATATTGCCAGCATATCAATTCAATTATCAGTTTATGTGTCTACCAAAATTTTTTGCAATATTTTCAAAGTATAACTTTTTTGGAGTGATTAAAACAAATTTCTGCCGACACTATTAGTCACAATTTGAATTAATTAGTTATCGGTAGTAAATTGTTCTTATATATGGTTTATATCCCATATATATCGGGTGGGCCATCTATCGTTTTAAATTTGAACCGCCGGTTATTTATGTGGTTCTATTCTAATCTGTCATAACTTATGCCATTCTATTCTAATGCGGTTAACTTACATCATCCTATTTGGTCTCAAAATTCAGTATAATACCACAACTGAACGTAATGAATCGATTTACACTTGAGCAACGTTGGTCAAGACGTGATCGTGCTCGTACAGTACGTACGATTACGTTGAATTTTGTGAAAAGATTTGAAGCCGCATCACCATGCACTTCGTATTCGCTTGGCTAGATAGGCCAACGAGAAATTGGCCGTCAAGAAGCTGCTATTTGACAGCGTTAGACTATTTCTGGGGTGCGCCGTTAAAGAACCAAAAACCGACATACCAGAGACAATTGAGCATTTGAAAGCCTACATTCGTGATACCATTGCTGAGATACGACCCCACAAACCCGAAAAAGTGCACGAAAATTGGTTCGATTGAATGATGTACTGTGAGACCGTCCGTAGCAGCCATATGAATGAAATAATATTCCATTTTTAACCGGAACAATTGTACTTCACAACAAAATAATAAATTTGGAAAATTTCGTTCTTGTTTTATTTCAGTTTTAAATTTAAACTTTTAAATTTCGAGTTTATCAGCATATCTTCAAATACAAATGGATGATGTAATGGATTGTCTTTAAATTCAAAAAGATTAGACCGTTAGTTCCCTTTTTGCACAAATTATACAAGCAGGGGTTAGGTGTTGTACGTGCCATCATGCTACCAAAGAATTTAAGCCTCTTGATACCAAATCATACAACATTTTACTGATAGAATCTAAACATCTATGTGGATTTAGACAATTTATCAGTAACAGAATTTCCGACAATATCCTTATGTTCTAGAACAAAATTTCACCGTTTAATAATTTTCTTTTAAAGATCTTTTGTTTTATTGGACGTGTAAGGTCGTCCAGGTAACGTTCGTAAGGAATTTTATTACAACCAGGCGGACAGAGTAAATCGAGAGATACAATCATCCAATTAACCTAGCCCAGCTTTCATGAAAACTATTACCTTAGCCTGAAATTTACTGCAAGACAAAATAATGACAGAAACCTTAACATGTACTCGGAATTTTAGGGTAGATGTCAAAGAAATTGTACGGAACCTTCAGATTGTCAAATCGGAAATGCCGTGTTGAATTCACAAAGTCTAATCTCTTATCCAGGAAATCACAAAGAACTATGGAGACATCTTGACATAGGCATGGTTTAGCCTTACGGCGACCATCTCATCTCCAATAAATAGTTGAAGCGGATCCAACTGTATGTACCAACTAAGGCATTAATATGGACAGGGCAGCGTTCACTTTCTATCACCCCAAAACGATACTGAGTTTTGCCCAACATCCGAAAAACATGAACAACTATAAGCTCCACCAAAGCCTCATTGGATTAGTGAGTAATGGCAGCGTCTAATCCAACAGATCTTGCTACGACCATTCTATAAGTATAAGTGCTATGATCGTTTTCTCTACACTTAACTTGTTCCGAAAACGACGTAATTTTTTTCATATTGTATTGAAAAGTCGTGCCAGCTTTTTTCATTTTTCATTCGTGCAGGGGTATGTACATTCTATGTATAGCATGCAAAATACTAAAATAGTTTTCTTAAGAAAACTTAAATACTGGAGGTGAAATACAAAAAAATGCCCCAATTTCTTTGCTTATGTCACATGTTAGTGTATGTCGGAGTTTTTGTGGCAACAATTATAGAGAAATCGTTACTCCACCTGAATTTCGATAAGAAAACCACAAAAACAATTTTCGCTACGGCAATTATTTTGTGGGAGTCCTGGATTTGCGAATACAGATTAGTTAACAAGAAAACCGAACGGGTGTGTATGGAATGAACTCATGTAAACATGCATATGTATGTGTATGAACTTATGAATATTCTGTTCTATTCTTAGAATAATGCAAACAGTACAGAAAGTTGTTGAATACCACAGATAAAGTTTTTATTTCAGAAAAATTAATGTTTGGAAATTTTCTAAGCCGTAGTCGTAGGTAGTTCGTTGGCTTATTACAGGAGTGGCCATGGTTCTACGATGGTTCATATCGAACATAACGAAATATGAACAAATATTTTCTATTAGCAGTTTTCTGGCAAAAACTCTGAGAGAAAATAAAATTAACATGAAATGTTTCTCAAAAACCTAATATCACATTCCTAGTAGCTTGCACCTTGTGATCTTCTAATGAAAAATTGTGGAATTATTGGCAAATGTTTTCTTTCTAGACGTGGGTAGTGCCATTTAGATTAACCAAAATAACTCAATGTATGACCTTTTTCTGCTGGTCTGTGCTAAGAAGGAAAAGGTGTAGTGTTTTGTGGTTATTAGATTTGAATTTATTTTTGTTAGAAGTGATAGGAAAAACTTCTACAGCACAGGGTTCCACATGCTTAAACTGCGGCTAAATAACGAATTCCGTCTTTAAGGCATTGTCGAATCAAAATTGTGCTTTATTTTCTTTAAACACAAGTAGCGATATAACAGGCAAACCAAAGTCACAATGCGTGGACTCAATGTGTGAAGCCAGATGAGGAGAAATATTTCATGTTTTGAAATGACTCCACAATATTTACAACATTCATACTTATTCTATTCATACGACCCAATTCGGAAATTGGCAAATTAGGTATTGTCAACTAAAGTTCTTAAGGTCTGGCCTATGATAGTAAGAATACGAATGACAAATATTACAAAAGAGTAGAGAGGGATCAGAAATTGAGCTGGGGAAAAAAAAACCATGCGGTATTCTTAAATTCATTCTGAACACATCTGATCTCATCTATAATATCCAATATAGTGCGATCCTTGAGAAAACTCGAAATACCAACACCAAAAGTAAGAAATTTCGATATAAGTGCGTCATGCATACGGTGACCATCCGTCCACTATTATAGCGGACAGTCCGCTATTTTAACCTCCTGTCCGCTATTTTTTTTGCGTCCGCTATTTGTCCACTATTTTAAAACACGAAAATATAAAAAGTATTTATTTTCCAAAATGTCCGCTTTTGTCCACTTTTTTCACTAATTCGATAAAAACGCTTAGTAGTTGTTAAACTATATTCATACTTTTACATTTATATAAAAATTTAAAGAAATTTTGGTACATTGGTTAACTTTAATGTCAGCCATAGGGTGAATAATGGAATTGCTTTTATCCTTGAAAGAGTACTACCCAACAATATTGTTAAATTTTTTTAAAGATCCTTTTGCTGTGTCTTAGTTATTATTTATACATAGTCAAGCTAGTGCCTTCCATAAATATGTATATACTGCGTTTAGAAAGTCAAAGGTAAATCAAGGTTAATAGAACGTCACAATGAAGTATTTTTACGACTTAACATACAAAATTGTTTAAGGAAAAAGTTAAAAACTTTTACAGAACCTGTATTAGTTGCCTGAACCAATGGGATGAATCTTTTAAAGAAATTGAGGGATTTGCTTGGATATTGTTAGATGCAATTCCATCTTGGCCTTTAGTTGAAAAGTCGTTAATAAAGGTAACAGAAATCAGAAATGATTTAATTATAAATAATAACGAAATTTTTGATGAATTATGCAAATGCTGAAGAAATATGGAAACAATCAGCATTAAATCCTGATACAAAGTGGGTTGAAATGTTCAAATTTTTCGAAACTAAAAACATTCCTTATGAAAACATCCTGGAATTAGTAGATTTTTCATTTGCTTTGCCAGCGACTATATCTAACAATATTTGGTCTTGCGAAAAATCCCAAATGGGTCTAGAAACTTTAGAATCTCTTTTGACCACAAAATGGAATTTTAAAATGGACTGTTCGGAATTTAAAACATTTTTATCTAACAGGCCTAATACTTTAAAAAAAACACATTCTGTAGAGAAATATCAGAAGTAAATTTATACACATAAGTATATCCATATGTATGTATATGTATAAATTTAAGTTTGTGTATATTATTTGTACCTAATTATGTCAGTATTTTAAAAATCTTTATATAAAATGTTAATTATAATAAACGAATTTTTTTGTTCTTCAATTTTATATATTTGTCCACTTTTTTCTCATGGAAATAATGGTCACCGTAGTCATGCAACACTTTGTCAATCTTATTCTCATCGAATCGGCGAATAGACTGGTTCCACCTTTTTAAGAGTAATGCCAAAAGGTAATCAGTAGCATGGTTCTTACGGAAACCATATTTTCTGCGGCTGTTCAGTTTGTTAGACTTAAGATATTTCAAAAGGTAATTTTTTATCATACTTAGAATAGCCTTGGAAAGTGCTGTATATATTGTCATTAATCGAAAGATTTCAGATTTATAAGCCTCATCACTTTTAGAGATTGCCGTTACATTAGAAACCTTTCAGCAAGATGGAAAAACACGCTCGATAAGTTAATAACACTGCTTCAGGACATGTGCTGGAATACCATCCGCCCCCAAATATCTGTTAATGTTGAGATAAGTGAGAACTCTCTCCAAAATCGATTATGCAAGTTGCAATGGCGGAACTTCTATCAGATGGACACAATTAAGTTACTTTTAGAAATTCACGAAAATCGTAGTATGTGGAGTTTTGGATGAGGTCCTCTTAGGAATATATGCGAAAATCTTTTTCTAATTCGTTGCGAGTTTCAACCTATGGAAACTTAAATTATGTCGTTAGATTACCTTCTAATGGTACGGCTGATCCAATGCCATTTATTCTCCTTATATCCATCGGTAGTCCGCCAGTTTGTTGGTCAGTTGTTTACTAGAGCTTCGTATTTGACATGGTTGCCGGCCAGAATACAGGTAAGAATTTGCTACGGTAACGTTCTGCAGATTGCTAAAAAGAAAATCATGTTAAAAGAGTACTTAACACAAATTGGCTTTGTTACTATTTTCTAAAAGTTGCTTTCTTATGAAAGCTGTGAATTCTGAATAACACTTAGATAGCTTGCCTCTAGGTTAATGCCACATAAGTTTCGTGTCTTTTAAGCATTTATATTCAAACAGTTTTCGCTGATAACACCAGGAATTGCAGTAATGTGAACCCCATCTTATAACTAATAGTCGAGGCACAATTACCATTGATAACTAACCTTAGTTGAAATACAATTTCATATTATCGCAGCAGTGACATCAGCCGGAGGAACGTTTTCCTTCGCGTTATTAGTTTCTACATTTTTACAAAGAGTTGAAAAAAATTTATCGAAATTTAAAACCGACAAATGCAAGAGTGGTTTCTATTTACGGAAAAAAATTTGGTTAATAATACGACTTTACATACCCTTTCTAACATTAAATCTATTGGTATAATCAAAACTTTTCTGAAATGCAGTTCCCAAAAAGTAAAAAAAGTATTTGCAGTATTTTTTCAAACTCATTTCACATCACTTCAAAAGAAAGAAAAATAGTTTCTTATAATTCTCTACCTTTCACAGTGCACCCAGCAATCAACATTACACAGTGCCTTCATGATTTTATCCTTTTATTGTATTTTAGTATTACTTTCTATACAACATATGCGTCTTCCTATAGCATTAAGACAGTATAGTTGCATTTAATAGATTATTTTCTGTGGTTTCAAAAAATATTTTTTTAATTTTCTTTGGTTTATTGCTTTGTTCTGAATAGAAAAACGTTAAAAACGAGAATATTATTGTATATCCATTCGAATCAAATTGAAGTTTAATTTGCCAATGATTTCTAAGAATTATTGATAGAATTTTAGATTCTAAACAATTCACTTCTATGATTTCTCTATTACATCTAAGATTTTATTGTAGGTGCCGCATGCGATGAAGTATATTTTGAAAATCTTTAATTTTACTTTGGCATTAATTTCCTTTGGGTATTAGTAAGTGTATGAGAGTTTTTCAATGTAGAAAATCAATTTTTTAATTAAAATTGTTATAAGAAAACATAAATCTTAATGCTATAAACACATTAAACGCAGAAAACACAGCAACCTCTTAAAAATTCAATACGTGGTGAATATAGAAGTGATTATTTTAAATGCAGACGACAACAAGCAACGATTCTGCTGCTTTGCTTGGAAGCTAATTTCTATTTTTATTTGCAGCAATGAGAGAATTAGTACAACAGTGAGAGGATTTCCAATAGCATACATGAAATTGAGGTTTTAAAAACGCGGTGTATGAAATATAACTCGAATTAAAGTTTTAGTGGCAGCATTGATGAAGAACTAATGAACAGTTTATCTTTTTATTTGTTTCGCTTATAGCTTGCTGCCCATGTCTTTATTATAATTGAAACGCATACAGCTTACCTTAAGCTGCAATTGCAAAATTGTTGGGCTTGCTGCTTTGCGTTCATTGTGCTTATAGACTTTTTATTTTCTTCTTTTAAGACTTGATTTCGTTATATTCTATAGAATTATATGATTTATTCAAACTAATAACTATAAACTTAAGAAAGAAGTACTATGTGGTACATATGACTTAAAATTTGTCTACCTTGCCAAGTGTTTCGACAAGCCCATTATTCTCTTAAGATCCTTGCTGCACATATGTGTAGGAACACGGTCACCTTGGGGTCAGTAGTGACAGTTTTTCTTTTGGTCTTCTATATGATTTTAACTTCGATACATACCAGAACAGTTAAGGATATAAATTGTTTATAATAAATATGAAATAACAATGAGTACATGTTCAGGTCTTAAGAGGTTATAACTTTTTGGTTTTCGGTGCAGCAAGGGTACATGGTTTCAACAGGTCGACACTAAGTGACTCACAGCTCATGTCACGTTTGAATGGCCACTGAATCGTGGGATTTTACCTTTTTTTTGGGATTTTATTAACCCTTATCCTGTATTAATGGGTCAAAATTGACTAAACAGTTTTTATTGCTCATTTATTCTTTAAATACGCAGCGGATTTTTTTAAAACTTTTGTACAATTATTATTTTAGTGAATACTATTAAAATTTAAAATATAATTTTTATAGATCGCTTCACAAAGCGTATGTAAAAAAACTTACGCAAATGGTACTTTTGGGTCAAAATAGCCCAATGCAACAAAATCAATTTACGCATGTGTTACGAGCTTAGGAACAATTTTGTGCGCCTTGACAACGTCATAACTAGCAATAAACCAAAAAAATAAGTAAAAGCGCAGCTATTTGATAATAACACACAAGTGTTTTTTGTTTTTTATAACGGTATTACAAACTGCAACAAACCCAAAAAAAGAGAATAAGTAGTGTCAATATTTCATTCGTTTATGTGTTTTTGAATTGAATACAAGTGACAAAATCTTTACTTACTTTGGGACAATGAAGCCAGAAGAGATAAGAACTTTTCTTATGCAATCAGACTAAGGCGATGAAAGCCCCCAGGACACATCAAGTGAAGATGAAAACGATCTCGTTTCTGAACTTGCATTTGACTATGACCCCAACTCTTCGTCAGGTGCTAGCATGGACATTTCCGAAATTTTCGATCAAACTACGGATGAAGTTTTAATGTTTCCATCCAAAAATGGGAAATATTTATGGTCAAAAACATTAACAATAAACAAAATTGGAAGATTTTCTAAACAGGACATAATAAATTTGACGTTATGCCATTTCAAGAGCTGATAGTATAAAATCTTTTTTTCTGTTATTTATGCCCAGTGATATTATGAAATTAGTTGTTGATATGACTAATTTACAAGGTGACTTATAAGAGTAAAAGTTATTCAATCGGTTCACTTAGGTCAATCTGTATTTGGAAATAATTGAATTGCTATAGACGGCAGAACAATTGAAGCATATTTCCGGCTACTTTTGTTAGCGGATGTATTTAGATCTCATGGCGAAGCTCTAGAATCTCTATGGGACGACCGTAAAGTAGACCACTATTCACCAGCAAGAGTTTGCGCCGATTTAAAAATATATCTCGAGTGATACGGTTTGATAAAAAGTCAGACAGGAGCGAAAGACGATTCCGTGACAAACTTACTTTAATAAGAGATTTTTGAAACCGTTGGGAAACGAATCTATGAAATATATTTCATCCTAGCGAGTGTGACAGTGCATGAGCAGCTCGTTGCGTATTGTTTACGATGCCCATTCAAGCAATACATACCATCAAAACCAGGAAAATTTGGTTTAAAAATTTGGGTGTTGTGTGATTTAGAAACAAATTATGCATGATCCTTACAGGTGTATACTGGATATTCTTGGAAGACTTAGTCATGGATCTTATAAGCGGAAAAATATTTCGTAGACCGAACATGCTACAAAGTAGTCCTGCTAACGCAGTCGTAAAAAGCCTTTAAAAGGATTCTGCTGAAGTCCCTCAAACAAAAAATTTAAAAAGGGGAATTTGTTACTTTTGTCCAAATCGTTCTAACAGCACCAAATATGCAAATAAATGTTCCGAATGTCAACAATTTATTTGCAAAAAGCATTCTGATACCAATATTGTGTGTAATAAATGTAAAAAAATAAAAAAACTGAATAAATATTATAATTTTTTGTATTGGGCAAATTTGACCCACTAATGTCATATGCGTTTTATTTTTGAAGTACAGGATAAGGGTTAAGTCGCAGATGAATGCAAATAAGCGACAAACCACAACGGTCATCAAAGCTAACGTAAAATGTGCCATCGCCAGAGTCATGAAGAATTGAACATTTCTGTTGGGATTCACTCAGAGATATCGTGGCAAACATTCGAACGATGTCATATTCCACACAATATCAAACAAATTGCTACTACCATATTCAAATTGGTTTTCATTTTCTTTGTTAGGCACTTTATTTAAATAAAATACGGTCAACCAGAGTTAATAATGGAAAATTAAAATCTTAAGAAATGAATACAAACATATCGTATTTTAAATTAAAGATAAACTAAACTATCTCTTAAATCTATTAATGCAACGTATATTTGCTTTACTCCTGTCTTTCCAATGGAAATGTATATGAACAAAAGAGTGTATGATTTTACGTGTGAACAAATAAAAGGAAAATATTTGTTTGAATTAAATCGAATTCTTTGTTAGAATAATTGAAATGTCTTCAGGGTACTAAATTTCATATTTCATAATAATACGAATATCTTTTACTAAAAGAAAATCAAATTAAATATTTTAAATAAAAATAATTCGTAATATTGTGTGATACTTACAGTGTCATTATACTAACTTGAAATAAAAAAATGCTTACAATTTTGATCCAATTCTTGTTCAGGTATCTGTAATGATGGCTTTCCTTCAAATATCATTATTCTGATATTATAAGCTAAGCTAAAAAAAAGAATTTTTAATCCTACTCTCCATTCCGGATTGTCTGGAAGTAGTGTTGCCAGCCTGGCTGGACTTGGCTGGATTGACCCGCTTTCTGCTGCTTGTCCAGCTAAAATTTAATTTGTCCAGCTAAATAGAAATTTTTTTTAGTACACTGCAATAACTTAGACAATAATTTTCATGTTAACTTTGACAAATCATTTTAGCCAACACTGATTGTACATTTGTTATACTTAATTAAAAAATTATATGTATTTTAATAAAAATTATTTACACAAAACCAAAATTAACATTTTCTCAGTATTTTTTATGTCCAGCTTTTCTTTGTTCTGTCCAGCTTTTTAAAACCCAATGTCCAGCTTTTTGCGAATCGGAATCTGGCAACCCTATCTGGAAGTCTCACATATTTTAACGGGAGTGCATAAAATTCTCTTAAAGAAAATTTTATTCGGAATTCGGATGAGATATTGCATTATTACATGAATTTAATATTCTAAATATTACAACTATGGTTTCTGGAATAGAACAAGTGCTTCAAAAATTAATTTTGACAACGAGCATTTCATAACCGGTACATTGCTCGTACTTACGGTGACCATTATTTCCATGAGAATAAAGCGGACAAATATATAAAATTGAAAAACAAAAAAATTGTTTTATTATAATTAATAGTTTATATAAAGATTTTTAAAATACAGAAATAAATAGCTACAAATACTTTTTTAACAGCATGTTCCAACTCAATGCACGATCTAATCTGAGTAGATGCGAGGAATGGGTCAGCTTTACACATCCTGGCTGCAAAAATAAGGGTTCTTGGTTCGCCAGCTCAAAGTCCCGATCTGAACCCTATTGAAAATCTTTTGGGGTCGTAAAACGAGCAGTTGCAGCCAAAAAACCTAGCAGCAAAAAGGCACTTGGCAGCTTATCCAGGCAGAATGGAATACCCTTAGCCCTGAGCAGTGTCACAATTTAATCAACTCAATGCCACAAAGATGTACTGAAATGATACGCCTAAAACGGTACCCCACAAAATATTAAAGGTTCAAAATAGTTTGGGTGAAAAATAAAGCAATCAAATTAAATTTTCAATACTTTTTTTCAGATAACTTAATTATGTGTCCACTTAAATTTTAAGTCTGATATGAACTCCGTGCTAAAGCATTTTTTATAATGAATAACTATTTAAGTTTTTATTGTTAATTAATTATTAAGCATATGAAATTAATAAATATTAGTTGTTTTTGTTTCCATTTTTCTTAAATCTTTTTAATTTTTAATTTTTACAAAAATGAAAAATGTTGCAAAGTGACTTAATTGTATGTCCATAAGTGTACATACGTAGTTATAGATGGAAAAATTGAAGGTATGTGGCTTAATTTAGCATTTAGCAGCATTTACGTCAGTATTTAGGCCCATTTTGATACCACAATCAATTCCACCCAGGTATAAACCATTCCCTAGCAACAACCATCCCAATTCCAAAATAAATCTTGCTATTGTAGCAATATTTTATTTATTTATTTATATTGCTACAATAGCAAGATTTATTTTGGAGAGTTTGGTGTCCAAAAATAAGAGGTCAGATACCTCCGTCTTTTCATGACAAGAGCAGTGCATTGCCGCACTCCTCAGACCAACAGCTGCTGCAGAAGTCATCAGTTGAATTGCGTAATCTTTCGGCATGCCTACCAAAAGGAAAACGTCCCATAAGGATCGCTATTGTGCAATGGATGGCCATACGATTTAAGGGCAGAAGTGAGAATGAGTCCTCTTCATGTCCATACGTATCCAATAGATTCTGACAATACTGCAGCTAACGAAATTAAACCTTCCTGTAAAACAAGTGGACAATATTGAAATTAACCGAAGCCTATATGCTATCGGAGATTGGTAGCTACATACGTACCGGCCTTAGCAATACAATTTCCAGCGATATCTCTGTGTCCCTGAACCCATATAAAAGTTAGTTTGAATGATCCGAAATATCTCCAAGAAATCCTTGACATTCATGGACAAAGACGGACGTTGAAATTACGTTCATTAGGTACTTAATCGCACTGTGGCTGTCCGAGTAAATCAAGAGCTTTTCGACAAGCATGGAGCTGCTTTCAAAATTACAATGACATCTGGTTGGAAAACACTGCAGTGATAAGACGGCTTAATTTAAAAAATATTAAATGTTTCCCTTGTAATGTGTCGTCACGTCACATATGTAATGCGGCCCTATTTATTATGTATAAATTCCAAACACATAAGTTAAGGAACATAAATTTCTGTTTACCCGCTAATTCTTCACTAAGTTTCGTTGGTTCTTAACCCGATTTGATGCATTAACATATAACACACTCTACATGCCACCAGAGTGTGCAAAAATAAAGCAAAAAAAAAAATAAATAAATAAATAAATAAATAAATAATAAAAATTATTCAAAAAGATGTATTTTAACAAATGAAACGATGGCGAGATGAATATGCCAACATAGGGTACACTTTTCCCATGCCATGTTCATCTGAACACCGATGACAGATAGATAGTTTTAGATCTGTCCCATAAGAAAATACAAAGGCTACTTATATGCACACATCTTGGCCAAGGATATTCTTCCCCATTAAATAATTTAATGTATCGTATTCACAGAATATAAACAAACAATTTTATTATAATAATATAAGAAAAAGGAAATTAACACTAATCATATAAGATCTTTAAAGAGAGATCTTGTAAAGAGCAAACTAAGTTATTAATTCTTTAATTCAAATGCATTATGATTGAGAAATAAAGAACATAAGCAAATAATAAATTCGGAAAGGGGAACAAAACTGAATCGGACCAACTATATTATATTACTTAATGAAATAATAAAATTTAATCATGGTTATCCACAGCAATTGAGATGGTGGGCCCAGCAGTCAATGTGTGTTGTTGTTGTTATCTAAGTTCTGTTTTAGGGATAATTAGTAAAGCTTAATTATATGTCTTACAAATGAAAAGATTTAGCAAAATATACTCTGAAAAATACTCTGAAAGAAAAATTAAATAAAAAAAATTAATAAGATTTATATTTAGTGCAAATAATTACACTATGCGACAAAATACAAAAAATTATATCCGAGTAACTACCTAGTCTAAGTTGTTCAGTTTGTTGAGTAGAACTCAAAAATAATTTTTTTATATTTCTCGAACCCTCCAAACTTGTTTTATTAGACAAAAACGTTGTTTTTTATCTTTTCACATTAAATTATTGTTTACGCAAATATGTGTGAAAATATGACTCCACTGTAATTTTTGTCCAATTTTATCAAACGAAGCGTTAAACTCTTGACAAGAGAATGCACTTTAACAATATCTCCACTTTAACAATATCTCCATAAGCCGTACCAAATTTATACAGAAAAAAATGAATCCTTAATAATCGCTATAATTGAAGAAGTTTAACTCTTCGTCGAATCGACGAAGCTCATTTACATTTTATCATATAACTCTTTATGGTTGACCAAATTTCGACCAATTAGGGTGAAAGTGTTCGTCGATTCAACGAAGAGGAACCTTAATGTACAAAATAGAAGAGTAACCGTCTAGGGTTAATCAAACTTTTTATTGAAAAGCAATAAAAATATTTGTTTTATTGTTAAAAAGGACAACTGATGAGTTTTTCTTTCGTTATATGATGCACTGCAATAAATATCATCTGCGTTTAACAGCAAATGTCATTTAATTTTGAAGAATACGTTGAAGAGTTTTCTTATAAGGAAAGTTTTAATTCGGAACCAATGACAATGCTAGGATTGTTTTTATTATTATCCTTTGTATGAAATTTAATGCTATTTTCTGTAAATCAGATTTACGAAACGTCGGAACATTCGAACAATGGCAGTCTACCAATACAAGACAAACATCAACTTTCCCTCCAATGTTTGTAAATTGCACACGTTAGCTGTGTATATTGGTAAGCAAGCATGTCAGTAGACAGACAATAAAGTTTGGAAAACTGGTGCATCAGCAGCATAAATTACTTCTCAATATCATCTTTGACTTTTTTGTTTCTGCCGGCGATTGTATTGAAGAATTTGCAATGAAATGCAAATTTTAAGGTAAGACTTTATCTCTCTATCCTGTTGTTGA
Organism: Sarcophaga caerulescens; assembly: GCA_927399465.1. Lineage (NCBI taxonomy): Eukaryota > Metazoa > Arthropoda > Insecta > Diptera > Sarcophagidae > Sarcophaga > Sarcophaga caerulescens. Next base: position 69,635,233 of record OV656873.1, read on the forward strand.
AAAGGGATTTTACGAGAAATGAAAGAAACCGAATGAAAGAAACCATTAAAGAAGGAAAAAAAGATCATATGTGACTACTGGATTTACAATACGGAGACATACCACATTCATAAAAGGTTTACGCAATGGAATTAAATGGGAAATTGCACATATTATGCTTGAAGTAATTGAAGCTCTTCGATGAGATTGCGTAGAACCAAAGGGGCTAAAGAGGTATAAGTTTGAATGCAGATATTTTCTCAGACATTTTTGACCATCATATTCGCTGGCTTTACTTTCGCGATAAATACTTCAACACCACTTTATTAATAACTTCATTGCCCTACAATACTAAACGTCACTAAACAGCAAACTTAAAAAATAACTTCATGTGTTAATTTTTTAATTATTTTTATTACAAGGTTTCTTTAAATCTTTGAAGGTGAAATTTAACCATTGCACGATCATAAGGATATGAAAGGCAAAGTTATTATTTTGTCTATTTGTTGTGTAAAACAGTGTCAGCCAATAGTAGATAAAATATTGCATTGTTTCCTCATGACCAATAAAGTAAGTATGTAAGTGCATCACTGAAATAAGTACTTGCTTACCTATACCGGACAGCTTTCCCACAGCTGTGTACAGGTTTTTCTGTGAGGTAGAAATAGGATGATGATGATTTGTGGAAAGTATTAAATTTTCGATTTCATTTGACGAAAAGTATTGGAGAATCGCATCAAATACTAGTCAAAGCACATGGTGGTCATTCTATATTAGAAGCAACATGCAGAAGATGGCTTCGATGGCTCAGAGATAACGATTAAATGAAGAAGTGCAAGTCCGCCAAAAAAGTTTGTAGATAACACTTTTAGTCAGAAAAAAGCGCAGAAATGTTAAATGTTGCAGGAAAAATAATTTCCGACCGTTTAAAAGCTAGGGAAAGATCCTATAGTCTGGAAAATGTGCGCCACATGAATTAAAAGCAGACAGATCCAAACCCGAAAAACCACTTGTGAAATTTTGCTTTAAAGATACGATAGATGGCTCAGAGTGGGCCGTGTATAGTGGCTAATTATAATTTTGCAACATGACAATGTACCTGCATACAAAGCAAAACCGGTTTAGGATACAAACAAAACATTATATTGAGATCCGCTCTATACGCCAGATTTGGCTCTTAGTTGCTTTCATGGATGGGACACATTGGCTGAACAGCACTACGATTCCTATGGGAGACGACAATTGGGTGTCTGATTGGTTTGCTTCAAAAGACACACAGCTTTATTTGACATGGAATCCACAAATTGCCTGAAAGATGAGAATAATGTGTGGCAATGAATGGCCAATACTTTGAATAAATTATTTTAATTTTCTCAAAAACATGGTCAGGTACATCTTGATAGCACAATTTCCAAATAATAAAGAAGGCCTCGCGAAATTCTAAGCAACTACATCATGCTTCCCAGGATCAAAGTCTGTACTAAAAGATTTTTGACGCGTAGACCTTTAGTACTTTTTTTGGCGCACACTTTATTATTACGTCCACAGCATTGCCGTAAAGTAAATAATTGTAAAAAGTAATATTTGATCCATGCACGAACACTTTCGTGGCTATGTTTCCACTTTACATTACTTTCACTTGATTATGAAATAAAAAAAAAACATATGGAAGCAAATGTCAAATGAAGTTCTCTAATTTTTCTTCGAAATGAGAATGAAATGAGAATTTAAATAAAACCAAATTCTGTGTCAGATATCTTACTCATTTACTAAATTGGTTATTACCAGAGAAGACAAAAAAAGCACAAAAAGAAGATCTTTATAGCAAAATAATGTAAGAAAAAAAGCAATAAAAAATAAAAAAAAAGTAGCAAAAAAAAGCAATTTTTATATCGTATTATTTTTAAGTTTTAAATCATTTTATTTAGTCTAAATTATCGACATTAATTTGAAAACAGTTGCAATATACAATCATAAGAGCTTTTATGTTTTGAAATAAAAGTTTTCTTCGTCTTTCGGTTAAAAGTGAATTATACATAGAAAAACTTCGTTCAACATCAACGGATGTTGATGGAGCAAATTTGAATTTTAAAAGTTCACTTGAAGATAAGTTTCTAACATATTCATCATTAGATTCCAGTCCTGTTTCTAAAACAGAGTTTAGTGCTAAAACGTTTGATATCCTGGATTTCTTTTGAATACTGCGTCGAATTTGTGAATAAACTTCTTATCTTTGTGTTTATCAAGACTTTCTTTTACGTTCGTCAAATGCTTTCCTGAATATCTAAACCAAAAGTTTGTAGTTTTTTCAACGAATATACTATTATTGAAAAATTCGTTTTTATAAACGCGAGTTGTGCACTTAATATCTGCTCATCGTAAATTTTCTTTGCACGTTTTATTCATTCAGAGTCTTCACTGTTTATTTTTTCAAAATAACGCGAGCATTTTGATGTCGTAAATGCTCGGCATAATACATTGCTGCCTCTAGCCAAGTTCCCAACGTGTAGGGCATGGAAAGGGGGGCAAAGGTAAATTTGGATTCATGTTTATAAACAACTGCTTTCGACGTGGTGCCTAAAAAAATTTAAGTTAAAATGCTTTTACTAATTTACCAATTTTTAACTACTTTCAAAAACACAGCTTTGGTGCAAGATATCAAATAATTCACGTTCTCAAATTCTGATCGTATAAATTCCGCAACACGATGGAGACCATGGGCAAAACATATTAAGTGAAGCATTTTTGGATACATTTTTTTGAGTGAAGGAATACCACTTAACATATAAGCAGCGGAATCTGTTACAATGAGTAGTACTAAACTAATTAATATAACCATCTGGCCACAAAAGTTGTAATGAGTCGTTACAAAATGCAGCAATTGAAGCTCCATTTACATTTTGAAGTATGCCAATGTTCAGCAAATAGGATTTTTTATCAGTAGATTCATCCATGACTCCAAAAATAAAATTAGCTACTAGTCTTTGTTCGCTATCCATGGTTTCATCTACAGAAATCCATATGTATTTACCTTCTGCTATTTCACGCATTTTTTCTAACGTTTCTTTGTACAGTTGTGGAACATACTTATTTCGAAGTGAGCTTTCACTTGGAAGTGTTAGGTTGGCATATTTAAGAAAGATATTTTTAAAGCTGGGATGGCTTACTTTTTTTTATTGGAATATTGGTTTCCAACAAAAACTTACAAAGATCTTCGTTAAATGTACTAACACAATTTGTTACAGGAAACTCCGTAATAAGTTTTTGTTGACCGTGTTCTTGCCGAGATGCAGCTTGTTTGTGTTTGTTTGAATTAATATGCTGCTCTATGTTGAATTTTTTTTGGCTATTAATTTTACTTACACAAACGTTACAAAAAAGCCAGCCCTTTTCAATTTTAAAAACGCCAGGATAGGAATTAATATGTTTAAGTAATAAACATTTTTTTGCACTTTCTTTTGGCATTTTTTTTTTTCAAAAGCCTTACAACTCAACTCAGGTTTTTTTAAGAAGGGGAATCCACAAATTCAAAAATTCATTTAATATGGCATTTGACAGTCAAACACATATGATAATAAAAGCATTAACTATTATATTACAGAATTGTGCAAAATTGGAACAAAAAGTACTAAATAAATGTATAAACAATGCTGTTTATATGAAAAAAAAAATTTATTGTTTCTTAAAAATGGAAAATAAGCCAAATGGCATCACAATCGCAAAAATAGCAGAAAAAAGCAAATATCGGTTAAAATAGCAAAAAAATGTAAAAAATGCGAAAAAAGCAAATTTGTCTTCTCTGGTTATTACAGCCATAGCTGCCAGATAAATGAAGCAACAAATCGTCAAATATTTGAGAAGAAATCGTCAAAGTCGTTCATTGAAAGCGTAAAAAAGTCGTCAGAAAATAAAATATAAAAATAACCATTTATAACCGATCGAGAATGGAATACAACTCTGATGTCTGGGTCGGTGCCTCAACGTTTATTTCGAGGCTTCTCGACCGTGTACAGGAGAGGCCGTACTAGCTCGTAAATGATGGTAGTGTATCCAACTCCATTCATTCATTGGAGCATCGTTGCAATGTGGCACCTTTGGTATTACAAAGGTTTTTTCTCGAGCGAAATAAGGGGACTTGCTCATAAACATCATGTCTTTCCCGGTCAGCACACCCGTATATGGTCGATTGAACAGTGGATCGCACACTGCATTACAGACAACCTTCGTTTGTTGGACGGAGTATTCGTATGAGAAACTTAATTCTTGCAGAGGTCTTTCCTGTTACTTATGATATGAAAATATTCAAACCTAGTGTCCATAAACACTGCTCCCACCTTCATCCTTCCCATAATATATTTTCGTAGTTCCAAACACAATGTCATCCTCCATCTCCTAAGTGTTGGTGGTATGAAAAATAATGGCACTTGCCTTTGTTCTTCCGATGGTAATATAGGCATTTTTTTAAAATGCTTTAAAAAAAAAACTACTGAATATTTTCTCAAATTTCTTTTTTTTATTTGAAAGTACAATCCTTCCGGTTTATAATGGAAGATAATTTCATTCAAATGGGTGCCTCGGCTGGCCATGCAGTAGCCTACATGATCGGTACAATTTCTAAGCACATTATCGATTGTATGCAGCTGTATTTCACCAATGGCTTCACGAATATTGTCCTTTAAAGCGTCAATTGTGTCTGGCTTGTCGGCAATTGTTGTCAAACACTTATCTTTGACGGCATCCCACAAATAATAGTCCAACGGTGTCAAACCGCAGCTCCGGGGTGGCCAAACGACATCAGCTCTGTGGCTGATAATGCGATCTTCAAAAACAGGGCGCAAAACATCGAGTGTAGCTTCGGCTGTGTGGCACGTAGCGCCGTCCTGTTGAAACCAAATGTTGCCAATATCCTCCTCTTCAATTTTTGTGAATAAAAATTCGTTCAACATGGCCCGATAACGATCGCCATTGACTGTAACGGCCACTCCTTGCTCATTTTCGAAGAAAAATGGCCCAATTACGCCTCTGGACCAAAATCCGCACCAAACAGTGACTCGTTTTGGGTGCGTCGGCTTTTCAATGTATGCGTGCGGGTTTTCTGTGCCCCAAATGCGCGATTTTTCTTGTTTACATACCCGATAAGATCAAAATGAGCTTCATCTGAAAAGATGATTTTTTTTGCTAAAATCGCCATCTTCTATAAGTCGATCGCAGGCCCACTTAGCGAAGCGAAAACGCATTGGATGGTCAATTGTTCAAGCGTATACACAACCATATTCGTTCAGCGGAAGGATAAAACTAATTATATGTCAAATTAGACATGAGCTAAGTGTTACGATTCACGAAATAAGCACTAGTTGAAAAAAAACGTTAGATGGCGGACCCGATATTAGAAGCTATAATCGAATTTTTAGAATTGTTTGTAACGACAAATGATAAATAATGCTCAACTACGAGGTTAGTTAGGAGTTGTAAAAGGCATAGAATACAGAAAAATCATCACAGGTATTCGAAAATAACTTAAAAATATAATACTTTACTCCTTGTTATTACTAACATAAATTTCCTATAGTAACAATTGCAAAGCAAATACAAAGCTTAAGGAGGCTTTTAATGTACTAAAGTAAAGAAAATAATGTAAATTTTTAATTGCTAAAAATCGTCAAAATAAGGGCATAAATCGTCAGGTCGTCAATATGATATTTTTGGAGCACAAAATCGTCAAAATGACGATAAATCGTCAAATCTGGCAGTTATGATTACAGCCCTTAAGTATGTATTAGGACCAACCTTCTCACATACTGGATACTACTCCGAGCGCCATTTATGGCAATTTTGTGTTTGCCAGATGATTGCTGAGAGATGTTACCGAATGGAAAATTTTCGTATTTTGTTTTGTTCGAGATGACCGAGCCAAGCGACCTCGTCTTATAATCCACCACACTGTCTACTAGACTACGGTGTGAGATATCATCATTTTTTATAAATCAGACTGATTTCGAGCGATGGCATAAGTTATGTTCACTTTGGGGATCGCTGTGGTTTATGACTTATTCGTATATGCCCAATAGTGACTTTTTCGGGATACTTTGTAGGCTCTTGAATCTCATGTGAATTAGTATCGTTAGAAATTCTAAAATTTTGTTTGTCTTCACACACATTCGCTCAGAAGAATGATTGAAGAATGATCATTGAAGAGGATTTTCCATGAAAGTTAGGGTCAATTGCCAACTGCTCCAGAGTGCCATAGTGATTTGACATAGCGGTTACTCCCGATATGACTTCGAGAGAGAGTTTAGGAGATCACTTGGAAAAACCGTTACGTAGTTAGTTAGTAGCTACACCTCAAACAAAAGTCAACGGAAAAACTTACTAGTGAGCGAATATAAAAAGGAAACAGTAGAAAACGGTGGTGCATTCAATGCCAAATAGGTTAAATTGAGTACTTCATCCTACTAAATATTGGGTATAACATTTTAATATATTGGGCATTTGAATTTTAAATTTAGTCTGAATTCCTCTTGGGAGCAGGTCTGAATTCCTTTACGGTGCAAAAATAAGGAGTTACTAGAAACTTTTCATTATTATTATTATTATATACATATATTGCTTAAGATTCATGAAATTGCTTAAATAGATTGCAGTACCTAGACTTGCTGTTACTAGGCTATATATACCAATATGTACTATATATTCAAGTGTTTTATTTAAAAGTGTTAGCTAATGTTGGAAAATTTGGAATGCAAATATCTATGTTCTATTTTCACAAACTATTTCTGTAGAAAATATATCCTGAATATAAATAATAATAAATTATTGAAAAAATATGTTGACAATAAAAACACATTCATTAATGCGATGAAAAAAATATTTTCAATAAAAGTTGTCAACATATTTTACCAAACATTTATTGTGTTGTAAAACAAAATATATAAAAATGTTACATATTGTTGTAAAAGAAATTTGAAAAAAAAGTATTAAACCAAAGCGTGAAAACAAAAATTTGTCACTGTCTAAACTAACAAACCAAAATTTGTTGCTTTATCGCTACACTTTCAATGCCATGGCTGCGCTTATATTTTACCGCACGCTGTGTTGAATGTTGTATCTGTAGTACGCATACGTCAACAGTGTTTCATTAAAGCGAACGACCTAAATCTCTGAAGGAAAAAATATTAAATACACCCGTGTCACTACGTAATCTGAATTGTATATTTGGTTTAATTTCAAGCGAGTCATGTTTTCATGTAAAGCAGACCGGTTGATCTTGTCAACGGTGTTTTGTATATTTCTAGATATACATAAATACATGCGTACTTACTTATATATGTTCTTTAAATAAAGGATTCATTTTCATTTTGATAAAATTTATTTCTTTTTATTTGTAATTATCTACCCTTGCAGTGGCCATACTTGCTTAAACAATAGAGCACAATTGATTTTCCGCAATTGATTTACAAGGTTTTCGTTTTCTTGACTCTTATTTCCTGTAATCTTATTTCAGATAAAATTGAGTACTGGAATAAACTTTACTTCATGGGTTGAATAAAATACAGTTCATACTGGCTGGCACTTGTTTCTTGTTTGTAGAGAGGGAATCCTTTGGTTCTGGTGTAACCCAATCCATTGCTCGTTTGATATTGTCTGCAATCATATAAAAATGTTTTATAAATTTAAATAGTTTATCATTAATCTTCATTTGTTGTCATCATTATGTTATTAAACTTGGAAAGAAATGGAAACTAAAAATTACAATTACAATAAATAAAGTTTTCGGTTCAGTGAATGTTGATGGTTTTTTATTTTATTATAGACAAGCAATCATAAATGATTTTCTCCGTTTAGCGTCAATTTAATTGTGCAAAATTTTGTATAACATTTTGTAGCCTTTTCCTATAACCCTTTTACGACCAACCTTTTGGTTGGACAAAGTTATCATTTTGTCTATTTATTCATAAGATTGATTCATTCATTGATTCATAAGATGTCCAAAAGACATATATTTAACCAAAATAGTGACTTATCAGTTTTTTCTTGGGACATACATATGTATATGTCCCTATGATCGTTAAGCGATACAATAAAAGAAAATAAATTGTTTCTTGTATTTGATATTTTAATAAACTTAAATATTTGCTACAATAAAGAAATAAAATTTTAAAACTTTAATGGTGTCCGATGGTTTGTTAACCTGTATGAAGCCTCATTTGACAGGCTTTTTCTTACTGCTTCATTACATTACGCTTCTTAAGTTTTATATCATGTGTTCAATGATTTAATGTTGTTTGCTGTTTTGAGAGCATCTTCAACCTCTTCGTCGTTGTAAAAATTAAGGTTCAATCATATACATATTTCCAAACCGAGGCAGGTACTAGATACATGCATATCTATTTCTGTAAGCCAGTTATCTTTTAATTATGGCAAAATATGATAAACCTTAGAGAATTCTTGATCATTTTTGTGAGATTATCGAATTAATTTTTCTAACATTTCTTGTATCAAGTAATCAAATTTTATAGTTAAATTACTTGAAAGTAATACATCTGAAACTCTCTGGCCCAATTTGAAAACAAGTTAATCGTTTATAAGTGGCACAGGGATGCATTTAATTGCAAAAAAAAACTTTAATTACAACATCAGCGTCTTGCATCGAAAGCCTTTGATTTATTTATTTTCATCGTCACTATTGTCCTCCATTAATAATACGCTAAATTTCATTTTCGTTATGTTTAATAAATTCACGTACTCTGCAAAGAATAATCTACCATACAAAATCTAAGTGAATGATGGTACATAATATCATAACCTCTGTATGTAAGTAGACAAGTTGCCTCACGGTGTATAGAGACACCGGTGATGTTCCTTAGCATTTAAAATAATTTTTTTTTCTCAACACTAATAACTAATTAAAAGAGCAGTAAATAATTTATAATATGTAAAGTGAGAAATGTAATTTTTGTATCAAAGCACTTTAAAAAAATATAAGAAACTCACGTACAAAAAGCTGTCAACTTCAAGTGACCTTATGTATACATATAAAGAATAGCTGTTCGAATACACCCGGCTATATATAGGAAACTTAAATACACATCCCTAGAAATAAATAAAAGTAATATAACATGTAAAAGATTGTTAGTTGTTCAGATTTTTTAAATTTTATTTATATTAAGTTGTATATTTGAATCTTAACGCCTTGACTTTATTTGTTTTTACAAATGAAAGGGATTAAACAAATGTGGTTTTAAAACTCACATTAAAATATATTTATACTATGTTCAGATATGCACTTTTATTGAGTCAATATTCAGTTAATTGAGTACTATATTTTAAGTGTTCAGGCATAATAATATACGCAATTCAGCTTGCTCAATATTCATTTGACAGCTGGTACACAACAACAATGTTTTTATTTTGGTCGCGAAAATTAGTGTCGTATGTTAGTTTATTAGTGTTTGTTTGTCGTTGTTGACAGAGTTGTCAACTATCATAAGAAAGTGTTCGATTAATTGTAATATGCTCACTAAACACATATATGAAAGTGCTGCATTTTAAGTTTTACTCAATATTATAACAATTTGTATATTTATTGCGCAAATCTGAACACCGTATTACTTACAATTACAAAATTTTTATTGATCTTTTTTAATTATTTTAAAGTCACGCAACTAAAAATATATTTTACTAGTTCAAATACTTGTATTACTTATTTTATGGCAGCTTTAATGAGAAGTAAAATTATTAAACAATTCATAAGCAATTGCAGGCTTTTGTGCTATAAAATATAAAAGTTTGAACGCTTTTCTTAATTATTGCTGAGTAATTGAGTGTAAATTTTGAATTAATCTAGATGCAAAAGAAAAGAAAAAATTAAGAAAATTTTTGCACTCAATTTCTATTAAATTGAGATACAATTTTTATAGCAAAAACAGTCGAAAAGAATTTTTGACCAAATTGATAACAAAAAAATGTTTAATTATTTGAAAAGAATGTAAAGATTGAGGACAATTCTATAATGAACTACCCAAAAAGCAATTGGGAAATAAAGATCATTTTGTAGAAATTTCTTTTATAAATTACAACTCTAAAGAAAACTCTGATTCAAATTGTGTTAGTTATATTGGTAGTTCAACTAAAACCCAGATATTTTGATTAGAAATTAAGACATAATTAGATAGTTTTTTGAAAGAGTATGACCTCGAGTTTGGCCATTATCATGCCGTTTTTCAATCAACACTTGATCGGTGTTTATGTCTAACAGTCCAACCTTCCCATCCTTGCCGACATAAACAGGATTGTTTAAACGAGGGTAAATTGGCAACAGAGGGCGCTGCAGTCTAGGATTAAGCTTTTTTTAGATTTTATCATTACTGTTGTTTTTGGCCTTAGACTTTTTTTATTATTAAATAAATTGTTCGTTTTTTGATCGCCTGGAGAGATTTGGGGCTCCAGAAATATAAATAATTAATTTTGAATTGAAATTTTGTGAAATTAATAAAAAATAATATAATAATTTAGTGTATTTTAAAATTATCGTGGAAAAAACCAAGAAATAAAAGAAATACGGTGTACAACAAAAAAGTGTACAAATAAAAAGGAAAGTGATATGTGTTTGATTTTTTTGTGCTTGCAGTCCTACATATAATATTTACCTTTTTTGTAGTGACCTGTAATCCCAATCGGAGGAACTGACGACTCATTTTTTCGTTTTGGTTCACCCCTCATACAGTCCCCAATCGAACAATCGGATTAATTTATTGGCATCTGTATAAGTCTCCGGTTTCATTCAACAAAATGAAATATAAAAAAATATTTCTTCGGAGACTGGTCAGACACCTTCAACAAAATGAAATATAAAAAAATATTTCTTCGGAGACTTCCTCTCAGCAGTCTTCTGACAGAAACTCTGAGAGTAAATAAAATTGCCATGAAAAGTTTCTCAAAAAATCTGTCGTTCAGAGTCAAATTTAAACTGTAGGTGCGGGCACTCATGTATAATATAAAATGAACCTGCACAACATTTTTGGTGTGAGAAACTAAGACGCAGTCCTGCCTTGCTTTTGAATAAATACTACTGCTTTCAAACGCTTTTAAATGATTGCTTCAGTAACACTTAATAGTTTTGCAAGCTTTTCTCGTATGTGGCTGTCTGAATTTTGTTCGGGTAAAGTTTCCAGTTTATTGGCATCCAACATTTTCGATTTATCTGATTTGGACACTCAATTTTGACTGATTTTGACAACTTAAGAAATGCTCTATCGAATGACGTATGCATTGATAATTAATTAATTTAATTAACTAATTTTTTTTAATTAATAGGTAAAACCAGATTATGGATTATAATGGCGGGCATTCGTGACCATAGTTTGTATATACAATATTAAACATATTTGTTAACTTTTTATCTTTCATATCACAATTTTAGCTGAAACAGTGCGCTTTTTTGTTTTGTTAAATGACATTTTCAGTAAAATATACAGGGACTTGTGCAGTGCAGTTTGCTACGAACATTAATAAAATGACGATTGTTGTATCAGGTACTGTCACGAAATATTTTTGTCTCATTAAAAAAAAACCAGTTAGAGAAATGGTCTGAGGTTAGAAAATTGTACCATTAATTTAAATTTCATGAAAATATTCCTCGAAATATCTGATGAACAGCATTAATTTGTATACCCGCTAAATGGATTTAACACAGCAATACTTTGGTGTCAATGACGAAAGCAGTATATATACATACATACATAGATAATTAGTCACTACAACCATTCAGTTAGCACTACGACCTAGCTTTTCACGCCACTGATGTCCTGTGTGTTAATTTTATACATGAGTGGCGGGACCTGCAGTTTAAAGTCGACTCCAAAAGACAGATTTTTTAAAAAAATTTCATAGCAATTTTATTTACACTCAGAGATTTTGTCAGAAATCTGCTGAGAGGAAGTCAACGAAGAAATATTATTTTGTATTTCGTTTTGTTGGAGATGTATGATCTGTGGCTTGAACGATTGAAATGAAATTAGAAATTGAATGGAAATCACGGAAAAGATTGCCACAAAATTGTGTCCGACTTCGAACACCACAAAGTAATTTTTACACATACCGACGGATAAATACCAAAAGAATGTTGATTAAATTTTTTATCAGTTTCCGTTAAAAAAAAGTAATTGGATTTAAAAGCGAAGATGAAGTTTCACAGATCATATTACGATTGTAATTGGAATCCTGTCACATGAAAGAAAATTGAGGCTAACTTCTATAACATATGCACGTCGACCATAAAAGAGCCTCACAAACACTTACACCAAACTTCTTTTTGTATTTGTTGTATGCGGACAAGCATGTAGACACTACAAGACTATTTCTAGAGGCTGCCCAATATAAAGTATTGATAGAAAGGGAATATCGTGCGATCTCTAATATATTTTTGTCAACATTACTCGTAGAGGTAGTACGAGATTATGATACAGCTAATTTAAGTGGTCATGAAGATCAGAACATGGCTACTCGGTAGCTGTCACACAGCTATGGTCTTTGTTGAATCAAAATATCTACAATTTATCACAAAATATTACCAAACCCATAAAAGAAATTAATTGTCCTTTAACGACATTTAAATGTTTTAATTTTAAAAAGTAATTTCAATATGATTTTCCACAAACATTTGAATTCATTTATTAAAAGTCACTTCTGCTGCGAAACCGAATTACATGTACAAATGCAACATCCCCATACGTATGAGTAGTAAAAATATAACGTATACGTCTTACCATGTCCTAATTATGGTATTTTCTTTTAAGCTATTCCTATTCATAAATTTAAATAAAACAAAGAGAGAGACATCATCGAAATTTCTTTTGTTCTATTGAATAACCTACTGTTGCCATTATGGGTCGAACATTTTCCGTGACACTGGCGCATAAATCAGGAATTTGGCCGAAGGCGTGAGTGGAGTTGGCATTTTTCATTTGAGAAAAAAAATTAAAAATGTTTTTGTTTTATAATAAAATAGAAATAATATAATAAAATACATATAAAAAACATCAATTATTTGTACATATTATTGCTTAAAATTTTTGACATTGATAGAATAGATAGGGTACTTAGAGGTTTGCTGTCCTCTGTATGTTTCCTATGTTTAAATAATACAAAAATGTTAAAACGCATAAAAATTTAATTTTTTGGCATTGATTTATAAGTTTTTATTATTCTTAATATATCATGAAGTGTTAGTTTTAAAATTATTTGGCGCATTCATTTGTAATGATTGAAGTACCCACGCATACTTTTTATTGGATGCATTAAAAGCAACCCATTTATGGTTACTGTGATGCTCAAAAATAAAATTTATTTTTTGGTTTACTGTTGATGTTGATAAATTAATATGTTTGTGTTGTTATAGGTTATGTGGATTTTTTTAGAAAGAGCATTTATTTAATCTCTTCAAGTGCTCATACATATATGATAATTGGAAGTGATAATTTTTTATGTTTGTTTTCCTTGTTATTGTTAAATAAAAAGAGGTTTAATCCTTTGTATTATAATGTAGTCTTTTAAAAATATTTAAAATGTTTTGTATTTACATATTTCAACGTTTTTATTTTAGAAAAAACAAATTATTGAACAAAAATTTATAAAAAAAATTTCAACACAACAGAATTTCATTTTCGACACAGGGACACATATTGTTTTATAGAAAATTAAAATATTCAATGAAGGCCCCTGAATCAAAAGAATTGATTCAACCCCAGATGTCTTAAATTCATCCTATAATCAATTTATCAATAATAGCTAATCTATATATTGTATTATTTACATACCTAAAGTTGGATTATAAAACCTCTCTTGAAACAATTTTCGAGCATTACGGAATAATTATATTCGGTATAGTCGATCTTCAGCACAAGTAATTGCAAGATTATAAATAAATTTGAAGAAACTAAAAACGTTACATTTCCGCTAAGGCCTATTCATCTTCGCTATGTACGCACTGCCGAAAATATCGCTTCAGTTACGAAAAACGGACCACATAATCCGATTTTGTGCATTCCAAGGTGTACTCAGCAGTTGGTCCTATCATTATAGTAAATTTGGATTGGCATCTCCCTGCATATAGAAAAAGTCGCCGTGGTCTAGTAGGTAGTGTTTTGGCTTATTAGACTTAAGGCCTCGGTTCAAAACCCAGGTCAGACAACATAACGAAAATATGAAAAAAATATTTCTTCGGCGACTTCCTCTCAGCAGATTTCTGGTAAAAACTCTGAGAGTAAATAAAATTGCCATGAAAAGCTTCTCAAAAATCTGTTGTTCGGAATCGACTTTAAACTGTAAGTCCCGCCACTCACGTATTAAATTTACACACACAGCATCAGTGGTGTGAGAAGCTAGGTCGTAATACTGACTAAAGGTTTGTAATGACTAATTATGTATGTATTAACAATACGGATGGAATCCCGTAATAATTAATTTCTGACTTTGCGTAAGTAAAACCCTTATTGCGTAAGCTAGCCTTAAATGGCATCTTTGCATTAAAGATTTTTGAGAAATAAAGCCAGATCGGCTAATCGGCTATACAATGACTACGTGGCACTATGCAATTTACACAACAAGATTCTTAATTTGGAATCCCATCCGTTATTTTCAAAAGATTTTTGGTGCTCTAAATTTGGATCCGCCCACAGAATTTATTCATTACTCTATGTTTCCCAGTTTGCAAGAATCCCGGTTTTCGGATTCAAATCATCAAAAACTTTGAGAAAACTATGGCCTGGTTCATGCGTTGCTCAATTTTGGGAAATTTTCCAGCCAGTGTTATTGAAGATTGTGTTCCAATTTCTTTCTAAATCGACTTTACACGTA
>OV656873.1:69650264-69691102 GCA_927399465.1 Sarcophaga caerulescens
ATTGTGGTCCAATTTCTTTCTGAATCGACTTTACACGTAGGTATAGTCACTCACACACACCGCATTAGTGGTGTGAGAAGCTATTATATAATCCTGACTGAAGGGTTGCAATGATCAATTATGCATGTATGGATGTATGTATGTTACGTTACACTTACACTGTATTAGTTTCTTGAATTAGTCTCCATTTTTATATTTTTTTTTAGAAAAATTTCTTAACTCTGGTTAAGCCTTTCTAATTTGAACTGCATTTGTTATTTTTTTATATTATGTAATTTTGGGTAAAATGTGTATAAGAAAGTAACAAATTAAACTGTTTATAAATACATCTTACACTTTTATAATAATCTTGTGACATTTATACAAATGTACTCAATTACATACAATATTTTTCTATATATTTTTCACTACCAATACATTCACATTTATTCGTCTAAACACTCTTTAATGTTGTCAACACATGCATTTGTTTTCGTGTAAACATTTTAACAAACATTACTGCTCACTATTACAAATCTATGAGAGTATGACGCATTATTACGCATTTATAGATTTTTTGTTTTGGTCATTAATCTTTTACTTCCTTCATTCATTATTTTTCTCAACATTATTGTAAGAAAGACTCAGAATATTCACATTGGTGTGCGATTTTATTAATTTTATTTAAAATATATGCGATTATTACACTTTTATTGTATTTACCCGTCTTTAGTAGTGTTCCATATTCCATTTAATTCTTTGTATTTGTATAATTTCTTCCTATTTTATACACATATATATATTTTTTTTTTATTTGTTGTTACCTTTTTCAGCTACTTCTTATTGATTTAACTCTCGGTGATTTTAGTTACGTGGTCTAAAATTGTTTGTTAGAATTTCTATTTGCGTTATTATGTTTTCCAACCGAACCGTTAGCGACTATGTTGTCTGTAACACTGATTCTACTGTTTCATTGAAAACATCAAATAAGTTACTGTTATGGTTTTATCATTTGTGCCGTTTTATCGACCCGAAGCTTACAGTAAATGTATCGTGTTCTGCAAAATGTATCCACTGCTCTCTTATTAACAATGTTATGTTCTGTGCCTTAAGGGTGATTGTGTTTCCATATTATTTCTTTATTCTCTTCACATCTTTACATGAATAAAATTGTGAGGAATACAATAACTGTTATTGAACTGAATTATAGAACTCTCAACAATAAAAAACATTTTTGGAATAAGAAAACTATCATCACAAACTGATTTGTTATAAAGTTGCATACAGTCGTAAAACATATTAGAGATTTTATAAAATTGTGTAAATTTTAGTTTGAATCTGAAATAAATAGAAAATAATACAATTTACATACATCCATAATTGGTCATTACACCCCTTCAGACAGGATTATGACTCGCTTGTAGCTTATAACCCCATACATGTTGTCTGTGTTTATTTCATACATAAGTGGCTAGACCTACAGCTTAAAGTGGTCAAATGACTACTTAGAGAATGTCGGCGAAGGTATTTTTCAGATTTCTTCTTTCTTCGAAATATCTGAACTGTGGTTTGCTGCTTGCATCGCTCGTGTGGATGCAGGCTCGCGTCTAAGTACAAAACAAATTCGTCTGTAGACAGGCAAGCTAAACATTTTGCTTTTATCAATGCTTCTATTGATGCTTCAGGGAATTGACAACTTGAGATTTGAACGAAATTCTGAAGTTATGTTACCCGACTAACTTCTTCACTTCTTATTCCTACCTTCAACTGCTTCGCTCTTTTTAGCGTGGACTTTAAGAGTTTTCGGTTTCACACCGAAATCTATGATGACTTGTGTAGTTGTGCTTAAAGCAACGGCCACAATTTAAATGTCTTTCAGGAATTAAAACTATCTAAAAATAACAGAACACTGTATCATCTACATATCGATTTTTAGTAAAATTTGATTTTAAGTACCAGATTTAATACAAAATCTTCATAATGACATACACGTTTCGTATGAGTGATATTCAAATCTGTTAGTTTCATACATGACAAAATTCAATCTTTTTATTGCATACTTTTCAGGGAAATTATACTGGTACAAGTAATATGATGCGTATAAGTAATATTTTTTCAAATTCAAATTAATATTAAGTATGTATATCGTTACTTTGGAATTAAACATTTACAAGCTAAGCTGACAATTCTAATGAAATTTTTAAAATTTAAAATTTTTTAAAAAGATGATGAAGGCATGTTAAAAAAAATAAGAGGCACTTTCATTAAAAAAAATTAATTTTAAAATGCAAAAACTTATATATGGCTTATCCAGTTCAAAACCTAGAGTTGATACAATAGATGCTGATAAAGTGTTCTTTTGATTCTAAAAGCAAAGGGCTTATTTGAAGACGCGGTAGTCTCATACGTAGTGAGTTGGCTTCAAAGACGTGAGGGCACGGTTTAAGCCCAGATAATTTCTAGCAAAATCTCTGAGAGTAAATAAAAAAAATCTGTCGTTCGGAGTTGACTTTAAACAGTAGGTCCCGCCACTCAAGTATAAAAATTAACACGCACAACATAAGTTATGTGAGAAACAAGGTCATAATCCTGACTCAATGGTTTATCAAAGGGTTCATCTATATGAAACATATCTTACACCATAAACAATATATTTAATTTGATACATTCAAAGAAATCTGCAGACAGTAGAAGAAAAAACATAAAATCATAGGTAGTGTGTTGAATTATTAGACATGACGCCGCGGTCAAACCCCATCTCATACCAACATAATGAAATATAAAACAATATTTTTTCGGCGACAGTCAATCAGCAGTTTTGGGACAAAAAATCAGGCAGTAAATACAATTGCCATGAAAAGTTTCTCTAAACAACTTTCTCTGTCATTCGGAGACTACCTTAAACAGTAGGTCTCTTCACTTATGGTTAAAAAAATTAACACAAACAACATACGTGGTGTGAGAAGCTAGGTCGTAATCTTGACTGAACGATTGTAATGAACAATTATGAATGTAGGTTTGCATGTATGGTGGAATGTTAATGCCACGAATAAAAATTTTGTATGCAGAATTAAGTAAAGCGCTCCTGTTTATTTTTAAATAAAATTCTTAATGGATTTTTCATTTAGTTTATCCACATTTCAAAAGATTTCTATGGAAATTTTACTATCCTTGACACGTAGACTACATTGACACATAAGTGACAGGCAATTAACAAAAACAATAAAAAGAAAATTAAAGAAATAAATAAAAAAAAATCAATCAAACTTACTCACATATGTGGTTTCGATATAAAATTAATAACATTTTTGTAAGTTTGTTTCTTTTTCCTAGACGGCGATGTTTGTAAAAAAATATTGTAATAAGATATTGTACAACAACAATTTTAGTATTGTAAGAGAGCTAAAGTATTAATAAAAAGAAACGAAAATGCAAATATTTCATTGAAGTGTTACTTTAATCTCAGAAACATTGGCCTTCAAATATCTGTCAGGGAAAATATATGCATTCCTATCATTTTCGATTCTATAGAGACAATAGGACTGATACAAAACATATCCACCACCTTTTCATTAATGCTCTGTTTCATTTCTATTATTTCATCACGTTGTTCCATATAAATAGTGGATGGGTTTACTGAAGTAGGTCCCATATGACTAGAAACAACGATATTCGTGTAAGCTTTTACGTGTAGTGATGAGTGAGCAACTTTTGCTAATTGAAATTTATTTCTGTCGTTGTTAAAGTAATTTTCTTCTTGGGAATTGGCAGTGAATTGGAAGAAATTTTTCCGGCCTTTTCCTAGAATAGTCCTCCACTCTTCACTATATACATACATGTATGTATGCACATATGAAAAATAACCAATCCTATGTTTCTCACCCGAAAACCACTCAACAGATCTGTAAAACCGTATTGTGGAATGTTTCCGTGTAATATTGTATATATTGTAGTCCAGTGTTGGCTTTATATATGCTAGGTTACGGTTTAAAGTCCAGGGTACATATCTCGAGCAAAACAAAATATTTCTCTCAGCAGATTTCTGGCAAAAACTCGGACAGTAAATAAAATTGCCATGAAAAGTTCTTCAAAAATCTGAGATGACTTTAGGCAGTATGAATATAATTAACACACACAACATAAGCACTGTGGAGAAGCTAAGTCTTAATCCTGACTGAATGGTTGTAATGACCAATTATGTAAGTAAGTAAGCATATTATATAATAAAATTTCGCTTGTCATCCACAATCCAGAAGATTTATGTGGTCAATTACAAAACGATAGATTAACAGCAACATTTTGAAAGCACCATTTATTTGGTGATGCCAATAGATAATGATGCTTTCATAACGTTAGTTTGCGCATTAGAAGACAATTAAAAGATCAATTAATAGAAGAAGTTTTCGCAAATATTCAACAATGGTTCAAAAATCACGTTTGGTTGAGTGAAACAGTTATATTGGCAAGAAAATTCTAGGAACGCCAGAGTTTTGAATTTCATCATTCAATTTCAAATAGTTGTCTAACTAATCACATGTAAATTTGTTGCAAATGAGGAGAATGAAGATGATGATATAAAATTACCTTTCAGAAAATTGTCATTGGCATAGTCATTTCTAGTTTACAAAATATGGAACTTTGTACAGCGGCTCCCAGCTTATTTCAACCAGCACCTTTAAAAAAAATTAAACTCGTATAATTTCGAAACGAAACAAGATATTAAAAAAATTTGAATAAGTTAGAATATGTTTACAAGAAAAAAAATTTTATTCAGACTCAAATGTAAACTTACAAACTAAAAACCAAAAATATAGGAACCCAATTCGTCACAGCTTATTTCAACCACTTACTATAAACAAACAATTAAATGATTAATTAACTAATAGTTTTAATTTCAAAATTTAGTATGACCTCCTATTTGCTTAATTACAGCTTTCAGCCTTTTTTGCACTGATTCCACTTTCTAGTGGTTTGGAGAGTTATTTTTGCCCATTCCTTTTTTAGAGCTGCTATAAAGTTATTCTTGTTCGAAATCTGGTGTTGGCGGACGTTTTGATCACAAATTGGCCATAAATTTCAGACTGAATAAAACTTTTTTGTTTAATTTTTAAACATATTCTATAAACTCTTATTAAATTTTTTTTAAAGGTGCTGGTTGAAATAAGCTGGAAGCCACTGTATATTCATACATACTTACATACGTAATTGGTCATTACAACCCTTCAGTGAGGATTATTGACCTAGTTTCTCACACCACTTATGTTGTGTGTGTTAATTTTATACATAAGTGGCGGTACCTACAGTTTAAAGTCGACTCCGAACGACAGATTTTTTGAGAAACTTTTCATGGCAATTTTATTTACTCTCAGAGTTTTTGCCAGAAATCTGCTGAGAGGAAATCGCCGAAGAAAATACTTTTTGTATTTCGTTTTGATGTCTGGCCTGGGGCTCGAACCCTGGCTTTATGTCGAATAAGCCAACACACTACCTACTAGACTACGGCGACTTCAATATATTCAGTATATTCATATATTAAATTAAAATGCGTGATGTACGAATTAATAGTAGTTAGGGTAGTATATACTGCATAAGTGATCACGTACCTAAATATTTGTTCTTCCTATACACAGGCTCCTTTGATTATATTTTAAGCCAAGATCTTTCAAACTTTTTTTTTTGCTTCAACCAATGCCTCTCAACTGGGGGAGTACTGGACTATAAACTACATTATTCACATGGTATCAATTAACTGAATTTTTTCCTATAGCCACAAGTGGCAGAATATAGCAGAAAAATGTGGACACCTAATGGCTATTTAAGAATGGTACTTAACTTTAAGTCACCGTTGTCTAGTAGGTACTGTGTTGATTTATTAGACGTGAGGCCATAGTTCAAGCCTCAGGGCATATATAACGATAAAAAGATTTCTGGCAAAAAGTCTGAGAGTAAAAAAACTATATTTAACACTGAATTTTTCTGTGAAATATCAACCTATCGTCAGCTCTTACACTTTTTAAGAAATCATGTTGCATTTATATCAAGCACTGTTTAAGTTTAAACATCATACGACCACAATTATTTTTTTTCATTTTTCTCACAGAAGACCCGAAACTGGGCTACATTTCTATCAGATGTGTTAGAGTGTTTTCGAAACGTTGTTATCCTTTCACTTGCTTCCATTTTCAATAAAACTGTTCATAAAGTTTTCTGATTAAAACCTATGAGTTTGGCGGATTCTTATTGCAAAATTTTAATTATTCTCTTGTGATATTTTTGTTTGATGTCCATTTTCAAAAAACTAGCTTCTTAGAGGTATTAGTCGAGGTTATTAAATAAAACAAAGGAACAGTAATTATTGTTTTCCTTTTTTTTTTTTTCCTCTTTCAATCATAATAACAATAATTCTAGCATCCTGTAGAAATTTGTTTATGGGCACTCCTTAAATCACTGATTGTAACTGAAAATGAGAAAATACTATATACATACATATTATAATGTTGTTGCTACTGTTGTAATATCCAACCAGAATTTATTGTTCAAATTTTTAGTTGATGTTGTATTAAAACACCTTCAGAACTCATGAAATTTTATGCGTTTGCTTGTTAAATAAGAAGAATGCAAAATAAAACAACGAGAATAGCAATAAAACAAACATTTTGAGGATTTCTATTCTGTTCCTTTTCGTTAATACGAACTTAGTGTCAAAATGGCAATGGAAGAGGCAACAAAATTTTTCCAAAGCTAACAACGAAAACCAAAGTGAAAGGAAAATATTTGCTGACTACCACCATCTGACACTGTAGGGTAAATATATGTTTTTATTTCACAAGGATTTGGAAAAAAAAAGAAGATTTTTATAAAGAAACTTACGAGAATCTTCTGGTTGTTTTCCCTAAAATTAAAACCAATATACGCTAGACAGCATCTTACGATTATTTATACACTTAATGGGAAAAAACCAGAATTCGTAACGCTTAATTTAATACTATTTCGATTTTGTATATTTTGAGTTTGGATCAACAAGAATTCAACTATTTTAAAGAAATTGTTTTTAAATTCATAAGTCTCCACACAAGTGAACAAATTTAATCAACTGTAATCCTGCCTTCCGATATCCTTTACTCACAATGACAATAACATCACCAACACACATTAACATTCATCATACTCACATACATCTTCAACATAATAACTCACAGCTTTTATAGATCAGTTGATTATCGACATCGAGCAACCCAATAATCCCTACGCGAGTGCATTATAATATTATTATTTCAAATAAAATATAAAATTGTGAACATTCATTGTGAACATTCATTTTGAATTCTGAGCAATTAATAAAATAAACATTGTGAATATTAAAAAACTGAAAACAAATTGTGAACTAATAAATTGTTAGAGTAATATAAATTAAAGTCACCACAAAATACAAACAAATATACATTTTATAACGTCTAAAATAAAAAACATTAACATTTATTATTTACACATATACACAATTAATATTGAAAGGTTTGTACATTAATATACCCTACCGCCCTTACATACTAACCGTCACCCTATAACCCGTTTATTCATAAGTTTGAGTAAAATTTAGTCCTCAGTTGTTTTCTATTTCGTAAGCTAGTCAATATGATTCCATCGTTTTCGTTTCATAAACACTTTCAACCGCATAACTAGTGCTTAAACGTATTCGAGATACAAACTGTTTGTATGTAGTGCAAGCTGCCGCAAGTAGAACAAAAAGCCGATAACATTGAACCACTCTTAACGCCTCTGCAAATTGAAAAATAAGCAAATGATCAGAAATTTTTTAATAAGTCCGCTACAATGCCAGGCCAAAAATTAGCCGACCTGGCAAAGAAGACACAACAATAAGTTTGCGTTTTTTCTTAACAGGGGGATATATTTTCTTGACGATATTCAAAAGCTTCGATATCCTATTTAAGGTAAGTAAGTATGTGACTTCTTAAAATAGCCCTCAATCGCAGATTCTACCTCTCCATTAGTGGCAAATCTTTTATTTCCTCTTTTTTTTCCGCCTTTAATCATGATCACGTCACATGGAGGTGACGCGATTTGACGCGGTTAGACTCTTACTTGTGGGGTTCTCTTTATACCCAGGTGCATGCGAATAACCCACAAACCACAGCGGTCCTCAGTTCACATTTTTATACATCAATCTTTAAATTAACTAACCATTCGGTAAACTGTGAAAATATATGTTTGCGTGTACAATAGTCCTTAAAAATTATTGACAACGCACTTACGAAACAAAACCACACAATTGACTCGCATGTTGTTACATAAAAAAAATATTAAAATAATAAAAATGTACGTATTCGACACAAAAATCAATTATTTATTATTTTTAACAAAATCATCGTCGAATGATGACAGCAGTAATGATGATGGATTTAACTACACATGAATGTATGCTTACACATATACTCCTACACTAAATGTGTTTTAATTTTAGAATAATGGTTGTTTGACATTTAAATTGAAAGTGGAAAAACAATACATATGTATGTGTGTAAATAATTTCATTTGGTGGTTTTATACATACACTAGCATAATTAAGTCTGCTTTGCGGGACAATGCAATAAAATACATACGTTGACGTATTTGAATTTTGTATTGTACTCTTATCAACAAAAAAATGTCCGTATAAGACTTAGCCGTCAATGAAATGTTGACCTTTCTAAAGCATGTATTGTCATGTAAATCGGCTGAGTGTCATAAAATGACGAACATAGGAAAACTAAGTTGTAAAGGCTGGAAAATTTAAAAGTTTAAATTTAAAACTGCAATGAAAGAAAAACGGTTTGAAATTTTGCAAAATTTATTTCTTTGTTGTGAAGCACAATTGTTCCTGTTAGAAATGGAATATTATTTCGCTCATATACCTGCGGCGGCTGACCTCGCTTTACGTCATAAGATCGTACCAATTTTCGTATACTTTTTCGAGTGTATCGGGTCGTATCTTGGCAATGGCATCACGGATGTAGGCCTTTAAATAATCAGTTGTCTTCGGTTTGTTGGAATAACACTTTTCTTTAACACCATCCCACAGAAAATAGTTAAATCTCAGCTTCTTGGCGGCCAGTTGACATCACCATTTCGCCTAATTAAACGGTCATCGAACGTTTGACGCAATAAATCGATTGTGGCATGAGATATGCGAAAAGTTGCACCAAACTGTTGGAAACAAACATTGTTCACATAAATACCATGAAGAGCGGGTACAAGAAAATTGCTTATCATGGTGCTCCATTGTCCGTAACGGTTGCGCGGTCCTCATTTTCGAAGAAATATGGGCCAATAATGCCTCCGCTCCACAAACCGCAACAATCAGTCACACTTCTGTAAGACTACGTGTGGGTTTTCTACGGGAATAATATTTTTTATATTATATATTATAATTTGCTTAATAACGTACCCGCCAAGATGAAAATGAGCTTCATCCAAAAAGATTATTTTTTTTTTGGTAAAATAGAAATGATCGTGTAGTTTCTCGTTGGTCCAATAAATCTCAACGTTCTCAAGCGTAAATCGATTCATTATGTGCAGTGGAGATAATATACTGAATTTCTGACAGAATAGAATCACATAAGTATTGCCAGATTCGAAATCATTGATGGTTCGAATTCAAACCGTTAGATGGCTACCCCGATATACTTATACTGTGAATCACAATGCCATTAATAACTTAAATACACAAAACAAAAAAAAAACTAAGAAACATGTTTTGAATTTAAAAGTTTAGGCATAAGTCAGTTTACACATACATACATACATATATAATTGAACACTTCAGTTAGGATTACGAACTAGCTTCTCATACCACTTATGTTGTGTGTTTAAAGTCGATTCCGAACGACAGATTTTAGAGAAACTTTTTCATGGCAATTTTATTTACTCCATTAAATATCTCAATCAATACAGATATTTGATGTTGTTTTCAGAAAACAAATTTATTGTTACCCTGGTCTTGTGCTTTGAATAGTTATGGAAGTCTCTGAATATTTAAAGTTCTTTATTACCTACTTATTTAATTGACCATAAAAATCCTTAAGTCAAGATTACATGAGCTGCAAGACCTACATTTTATATCGACTACGAACGACAGATTTGTGAGAAACTTGTCATAACCATATTATTTACTCTGCTATATTACGGCGAATCTTTAAAATTCACGTTAAAAGTTTTAAATGATACTTAAGCGTGCGTAACTTTCTATACGAATCTAATGAATTGGCCTATGGCCACTAGCAAAAGTCAAACGTATAATCTTCAAAAGTTATCTATGACTATCAGACATACACATACGGTTATCCATCTTAAATTTCTTCTTTAGTAGCAAATGTTCTTCATGTATGTGCTATAGTATGTTTAAGGTATGCAGGTGGGCATCAATAAACAGATGGACATATATGAAAAGATTTTTTTCTGTGCGGACTTAAAACAACTTGCATCAAAAATTTTAAGGGAACGTGTGTATGTACTGTTGCTAATTTAATGAACAGATTTTCCTTACCACTCTTGCACAAAGTCCAGATATAACTTCAAGAAAGTATTCAGGAGATTATTTAAAAAACGGTCAAGTAGTTGCCAAACCTTAAACAAAAGTCCACTTAAAAACATGCTAATGGCTGCATGGCGGCACATATCAACAGAAAACGCTAAACTAAACTGGTACTTTCAATGTCAAATGGGTTAAATGGAGTACTTGACCTTAAGGGATATCCTACTAAATATAACGAAAAATATTTTAATATATTGAGCCTTTGAAATTTAAATTTACTCTGAGTTCTTCTTCACTTAAAGATCATATGAACTGGCTATCGTGGTCGTGCGATTTCACTCTGCTAGACTTTTTCTTGGAGGATGTTTTTAAGTCGCTTGGGTATGGTAAAACATTCTCAGGAGTTGTAGCGAATATTTGAACGATATTATATTTCACATATAATAACATCAATAAGTCTCGTTCTACCCAAAATTTTAATTAAGAAAAGGCTTAAAAGAATACCCCATATATGTATGTAGTAGATATCAGAAAAACTTTAATTCATCTTATCTTTTCCTATTTTTGGAAACAATTCTGTACATGTTTACCATCAATCTAGGTTCTATAAAAATACGCGCACACAACCAATACAGAAACTGTAAAAGGACAGTTTTTATGGCCAATCAAACTTTTACAACCGCTATCAACGTAAGAACAAAAAAGTTGGTGTAATAAAAATGCTTTACAATAAATCAATTCCACCACACTATGCAGGGCCAAAGCAACACGCCACTTACAAAATTTAATAAAACATTAAAATAAAGCAGGTAGATCAGGGCGTCGTTTCTGGGGATGGACAAACAAGATAAAGAAAACAGCAACAGCCACCTCCTTCTTACGGATTTTTGTTATTAACCTTGATATTGAGGGAGTTTTTGTCTGTTAACAAATGAAATGAAAAAGAGTAAAAGTAAACCACTTGTTAGTAGTTATAACCTCTGTTAAGTGGGAAAGTACTCATCTTATCTTGTTTTTTATATTAGGACTTTTCATTTGCCGCAAAGTGTCTACTCCATCCGTTTTCTTTCATTATTCAATGTGGATAATCAAGTTCTTCCAACTAACAACATGTAGCAGGCCCTAGAATAATTACTTTACAAACGGTTGTATTCTTAATGCACTGGGTGGTAACGCTGGATGACTTTTCTCACTTTTAAAAATAATTGTTTTTATTAAAATCTGATTATTTTTTTTGATAAAGTTTGAAGCTTTTTATGTTTCTGCATTCAGGCACCCACAATCGGCTAAGGGTAGCTCAGGGGTCGAATCTAGATCAGTTATTTGAAGGGTAGTTTAAATAAAAACAATAAAAATCTTCATCTCTTTCTGAATATCTTGTTCAAGATTCCCAAAAAACGTCGCTGTCCACCTTCAGTTCTTGGGTCAGTTAAACCTGCTACGAGTAGAGGCCCAAGTTACGAAGCAAAATTGTTCAAGTTGTAAGCTATAAACAGCAGAGTTTTTGCGACTGCCGCTAAATCAATATATTCCGCACATTCTACAGGTAGCGTTGATGTTTTTGGGAGATCTTGTTTTTCATCGATATACGTCGGTGTTGGTCGCTCATTTACTAAGCCAGCGCACTCGAATTTATCCTTCATTTTGCGAATAGGCCTTTCGGTAGGATGATTACATACATATATGTATATACACAATCGGTCATTACAACCCTTCAGTCAGATTTACGACGTAGCTTTTCACACCACTTATGTTGTGTGTGTTAAATTTACACATGAGTGGCGGGACTTACAGTTTAAATTCGACTCCTTACAATAGCTTTTTGAGAAACTTCTCAAGGCAATTTTTTTTTTTTTAATATTTATTGCCAGAAATCTGCTGAGAGGCAGTAGCCGAAGAAATATTTTTCCAAATTTCGTTTTGTTGGAGATGTCTGACCTGGGTTTGAACCGTGGCCTTATGTCTTATAAGCCAACAGACTACCTACTGGACTTCGACGACTTCGAGGATGATAACGGTGATCGGAAAATCAACAAAGCGCGTGGTATGTTGCCAGAACAGAAATCTCATTTCGCTGAAACAATTTTATTTTTCGAATGTGTTGTTGAATGACATATCCGTATATGGTGATTTGGCAAAACGAGCTGAATAAATGGTGACTAATTCGACAACTTCAAGAGGGTAAGAGGCCCAAGCTAATACCCCTGAAACAATTGTTATTTAAATTTTCAAAATGTTTATAGTAGTCATAGTCTAGTAGGTAGTGTGTTGGCTTACTAGACGTGAAGCCACAGTTCGAGCTTCAGGTCAGACATCTCCAACAATCTGAAATATAAGAAAATCTTAATTCGGTTACTTAATCTCAGCAGATTTCTGGCAAAAACTCTGGGAGTAAATAAAAAATTGCCGTAAAAATATTTCTCTAAAATCTGTCGTTCGGAGTCAGTTTTAAACTATAGTTATTTAAATTTTTTAAAAGGAAATTGTAAAATGATCGCCTAAAATTTAACATACAATCACTTTTTCCCAATATTCTGGAAGAATGATTTCTTTCCAATGGCATAAAAGTAATAACTCAGAATTCAGATTCAAGTCAATAAGGCTTTTGTGATATTTTAGAGAAAACAAATTTGAAGCAATAACAAAAAATAACAAATAACAAGTAACAAATAAGAAAATGCCACAAGATACTATTGTCGGAGAAGTCTGAAATTTTGGGACAGACATCACACAAAAGCTGGACTTTTCTATGAAAAAATGTTTAGAAAAAGTATTTGCTGCCAAAGGAAAGAAATTTGGAATAAATCGATTTAAGTATTCACTGCTGTACCTAGACTTTTTTAAGTTAGTATTTTGGCTTATGTTCTAAGCTTTTTATACAAAAAAACAAATTTTTTTATTTAATTATTAAAAGCATAAATTGAGCTTTGAAACCATTTTACTCTATTCAAATCTCATAAGTAGTTTATGAAATGATATAAAAATTGTCTCCCTCTGATTGGTGTACGGAGATTTATTTGAGCCAGGGTACCCATATACAACGCTCAATGTTCAAAACTACCCATATGTGGCACTAAACAGTTAAACTCTATTCATTTCCGGTGATGCTGATCAATTGATTGACATTCACTTTACTTCCCTTCACACTATTTTATTCCATTTTTCTCTACTATTTTCAGTACATTACGTGGTATTGCCTATTTTCTTTTGTATTGCTACAGTTTAGTGTTTTCAGTTTTTTGACATAGAAATTGAATTTCGATTGAATTTCAATTTCAATTGAAATTGATTTTCTTGTAAATTAGTTTTAGGCATTCAGTTTAATTAGAATTGTTAAATTTAATTTCATCGGACTTTATTTATAAATTGTTTTGTCGATATACATATTTCTGAAAATAGTTTGTTTATGAGAGAGTGTAAAGAGTATTTATTTTACATGCCGGAAATTGCATGGGTTTAATATTAATCACGCAGCTTATTGTGTACGATCTGGGAAAGTAAATTGTCGTAGGAAGTAAAAAGGCAGTAGAGTTTGTGTAAGTTAGACTTTTATGAATAGCAATCAATAGAATCGTCTCTTTTACACATGTTGCATAAGTCTTGGAGTGTAACACAACCCTAATTTACAGCCTAAGTCTGTCCAAGAAGGCTTCTTTTTTGCGGATCACGAAGTTACATTCCAATATCCATTCCGGCCAATTCATTCGCAACACATTTGCGATCTACCATTTCCGGCAACATTTCACTAACATGTTCTGATGAGCATATAACGCTCGAGCAAGTCATGGTACATTAGATGGATTGGAATATTCATGTCTTACGTCGTTTAATATAACAACTAATACCTGTTCCAGTACAGATTGAATTGAATTTTTAAGAACAGACTATTATGATCTTCTGGCTTTAGTAGTTACTAAATGTTGTCATATGGCAATGGAGTTACATTAACAGCATTTTTAATAAACAAATTCTACAAAAGAAATCCATGTATTCTTGCATGAATTAAAAAATTTCTTATAAAAATTGAAGTGACAACTTTCAGTATATCATGTATGCACCGTGCTATGCAATATATTACGATAAAAAGATTATTCCTCTCACAGCAAGCATTGTATAATATACGTTCATATTTAAACGAACGGTGCGTTAGCTCTCCAATTGATTTTAGAGTTTCTTGCGATGCTTTGTCTCAATAAATTGTTGATGGCGATTGTTGATGGCGTCATTATCCAGATCTATTCCAAAGCATCGAGATCTTCGCTACCATGTTCCTATAATGAATGCCATTCAAAGTCACTTCAATTTCGGTTTCATCTTCAAAAATCTAAGACACAAACACACTGCCTGAACAATTTTCTTTATTCATTTGTAAGACTAGTTAATATATCAATTAAATAACCTCCATGGCACCACAGGGCGTATACGTATATCATGGCTCTGGCAAATAAATCAGACTGAATTTTACAGATTGCATTGATTACATTGGCTTTGAGGACCGCTATTGTTTGTGATTTCTTTGCAGCCACTAGTGACTTGTGAAACGATGACGGTGACCAGTTTAATACCTTCACATGATAAAAACCATGTCGTTGTTACTCAGATTATGTAATTCAGGCTCGCCGCCAACCCAAAATTTTATGCTCTATAGTGGCTCTTTCGGTATACGTTGGTCGCTCCTGAGTCTCTAGAAACTTTAACAATTCCGTTTGTTCACCATTTATCCAGAAATGGGGCTCATCACTGAAGATGATTTTCTGTGAATATTTCGGGTCAATTGCCAATACAGCTGGGTGTCTATGATCGTTTATTTTTGTGAAGTTGTAGGCTCGAGTCAGGACACAAAACTTTTGCAAGTTGCGGTTTCGATTTCGTATGAAATCGACTGCCTCGGATTGTGCTGTCGACTCTCCTGGACAGCGGCGATATTTTTGGCACATCTTGTCACTAATTGGTGTTGAATAATCGCTTGCGAATTGTGCTCTCTGTGGTACCATAATGGTAATCGCAAAGTGGACGAAGTACCCAGTACTTCGTTAATGAGTTAAGTCCAACAGCTTATCACAGACTATTAGAAATGAAGGGAATATTTTTTTTCGTGCTTTTATTGTCGCACAATATAAACTGAAAAAAGAGAAAATGATTAAGAATTTCCTTTTAAAATAAGCTTAAAAAGCTTATCATTAAAATTATATGTGCAACAAAAAGCATCGTTTAAAGTGATGAATTATAAAACCATAATAAATATGTATATGTACACTCATACCTCATAAAATATTTTTCGTCACTTTTTCATATTTTCATACTCTATAGTATAAATTACTTCTACGCTATTACCTCCATTACTATTATTATCGACATTAAAAACTACAGAAACTCTACGACCTCAGCGTCGTAAATGATATAATTAAAACTTCTTTCAACAGTGCCATTATGATTTAAAGTTTACTAAATGAGTTTGTTATAGCGGGTTGTGCTTTTCATAAAAATGAAACAAAATTTCAAAAGAAATACGATTATATACACAATATATATAATAATAAATAAACAATATGATAAAAATAAAATGTAGTAGAATTAATTATGATGAAAAACTCAACAGTATGCGACACATACGTACATGCGTATGTATTATATAACTCGTATAACTATGAAATATCACACATCTGACACCAAATTTTCAAAGTCGTAAAGTGATCCAATGAAGACGTCTGGTACGCAGTGTGTTGGCTTATTAGACATGAGATCGCTGTTCAAACCCGAGGTCAGACATCTCGAACAAAACGAAATTTGAAGCAAATATTTCTCAGCATTCTAGCAAAAACTCTGAGAGTTCAAACTTTTCTCGTTCAGAGCCGAAATTAAACGATTAACATAAGTGGTGTGGGTAGCTAAGATCGTAATCCTTACTGAAGAGTTGTAATGACCAATTATGTATGTATGGAAGTAATCCAATGACCAAAAAGCGATTTCTACCATCTCACTTCTTTGAAAGGGGATAATTGTGACACCACAGTTTTCCGCTGGTGTCCAAGGTGACTTTTTCTCCTATAACGAAGTATCGGGTATATATCTAGTAGGTAAAGAAAAGTCTCTCCTTCTTTCTCATCTCTGTAGCTACTGCAGAAATCATTAGCCAGATCAATGCACCTTGCATGTGTATCCATAATGCAATAAGCCGGAACGACCACGTCAACAATATTGAATGTGTGTCTTTGTAGTTTAAACAGATATATTTCCCATCTATATCTAATAGAATCAAAAACAAAATTGTAAGCATTATTAGCTTGCATGTTTTCAGAATGATTCTCAACGTTGAGAATTTATCGGAGGCTTCAATGGTTGTGCCACGCCTGGCCAGTTCATCTGATCTGCTGTTACCTTGCACTTCACTGTGGAATTTAAAACTTTGATAGCCACCTGGCTACCGGAAAGTATGGTAATATCCCGCTTGGGAATGTTTAGGTCTCCATTTTTAGGTTATCGTAGTAACCTGTATCCCGGACACAGCTGCCTGAAAGACGCTGTAATCATCTGGCAGACAATTTGAAGCCATCGAAATTCATTGTTCGGTATAGATCTACTGAATTCAATTGAGAAGTAGTACCGGCGGTATAATGTAGTCACTGCTCTCGATAGACCCAACTTCTTTCAGTATACTTGCGTGACCAGTATTCGATTCATGCCACTGTCCGGTCGCCCAGAGACGCCTACTTATCTTAGCTGTCGACACGCTCTTATTACATTTAAACTCGTCTAAAGCAAACATATTATTCCAAAACTGATTTGACATGCTTGAGTTTGGAGGAAGATAAATAAAGAGTTCCATCCAAAGAAATTCCGTAATTGCGAATTGGCCTTAGGAGTACAATACTGTGGGCAAGTGTGTCTTCACTAGGTATAGGCAGTTTGGGATTTATTGAGGAAATAATGAATAAGAGAAAATATTTAAACCTTCTAAAGAACAAATTCATCAAAAGTTCGGAAGTATTGAGAATTCGTATTGGGTATTATTTCCAACAAGTCAATGAACCCAATCATTTTGCGGCTAATGTGAACATGTGATTTACCTTTTAGAGTCCCCACGGGCACAAAGTCCCGATATGACTCAAAGAGAGCTATTGGGAGATCGTTTGGAAGAGCGGTTACATAGTCGCTATACCTCTAACAAAAGTCATCCGAATAACTAGCTCATGAGTGCATGGCGGCAAATATCAACAGAAAATGCTTAAGAAAACTATTAGTACATTTAATGCCGAATGGGTTAAATGGAGTGCTTGTACTTCTAAATATTGAATATAACATTTTAATGCATTGGACTTTTGAATTCTAAATTTACCCATAGTTTCTCCTGTGGGGTACCCATACTTTTCTCCCTATGGGTTGTAAAAAACCAAAAAAGATTTTTTGTTTTATAATAAAATAGAAATTAATTTATACAAAAAACAACTATTATTTGTATAAATTATTACCTAATATTTCTTAAAAATGCTAATACATTTTGGGATACCTCGACTTTTGCTGCCCATTGTATATAACGATTAAAAATTGGTAGACAAGTAGGTGTGAGATAAGTGATATCCATATGGCCATATGGTTAAAGAAAATATTTTTATAAAAAATATTCCTTCTAATATAGTGAAGTTTACTCGTGCAACTTAATATTTTAAAATTTTCTTAAAAGCAAAAATTCTTTTTATAAGTACTTTGGAATTAAAACATCGAAACCTATATCATCGAATATATATATATATATAAGTTTAAGTTTATGTTGTAGGATGTATGCTGTTTTCTGTACAGGATGTAAAGAATAGTGCTAATAAAAGAACTTTTTCTATCAATTAGAATTAAAAACAAATCCTGTAGTAACAAATGAGAAACAAAACTTTGGCAATGTTTTGGAATAATAATATCGCATGTGGCCAAAAATTAAGAAAAACAATCAGTATCTTAACACAATCTTCCAGAGAAAACTTGGAAACACAAAACAATTAAAAAAAGTTTTTTTCATTTTAGGCACTGCTTTCGTAAAAACAACTTATAATTTGCAATTAGAACAGTGTAGTATACGTATTTTTGTAACTGAGTTTTTTGATATTGGTTACATACATACATACATATGTACATAATTGGTCATTACAACTCTTCAGTCAGGAATACCACTTATGCTGTGTGTGTTAATTTTATAGATGAATGACGGGACCTGCAGTTTAAAGTCGACTTCGAACCACAAATTTTTGAGATACTTTTTATGGCAATTTCATTTACTCTCAGAGTTTTTACAAGAAATCTCCTGAGATCAAGTCGCCGAAAAAATATTTTTTCGTATTTCGTTTTATTGGCAGGTTTAAACTGAGGGGTCAATTTTAGTAAGCAAACACACTACTTACTAGACTGCGGCGACTTCATACTCCTCTCTAAATTTCTCTGCTTAATTTTAAAATCGTCGAGTGAAACTATTTTAAAATCAGTGCATTAATGTTCACCACACAGTTTGTTTTAATAAAAAATACAAACAAACAAATCAAAATATTTTATGAAATACTTGGAACAAATTAGTTTAATCGCCGTCATACCATGTTACGGATTGTTCTAAGTTAGGTTTGTAATCTTCGCTCCCACCCTTTAATTTGCATATATGGTTGGCAATAATGCACTTTATTGCAACTCTTTTTATCGATGTAAATGCAACCCTTTCGTTATCTTTATCCCTTTTACTATGTATGTTCTTCGATATGTTTTTTTTTTTTGGCGCGTTCTGATCGGCCAATAGGATTTTGACACTTGGCGTCTGTTTCGTTGGGATTTTACCGTTAGGTAATTCAACCAATCAGAACAGGACATTTGTCACTGAACGAGGATAGGGGATATGGATAAAGGAGGATATTGAGCGAGAACATTCTAGAAGAAAGCGTAGTAATGAATACAGGCGAGATCGTTGAATCAGTTCATGTGTGGCGGTCGAGTAGTAAAGATGAAACAATAGTTGAGAGAGACGAAAAAAAATTAATTTATCTTGTGTGTGTATTTAGTGAAAATAAAATTTTAATTTAGTTAATTTTATCAAATTTTAATTGTTAAACAGTGATTCCGTTCATTTAACTTAAGTTTTCTTTAAACAAATTCATATCAAAGTCAAACGTCCAACCACAATTGTAAAAAAAGAAAGAAATCATCATTAACACCACCACCAGCATCATCGTTACCACCACCACCAGTCGTCATCATTACCATCATTACCATGACTCACACAGTTATGGCGGCCATGCGGTTAAATCCTCAAAGCATACTAATAAATCCGCCAGGAAAATATCATCAATAATGTAACACAACAAAAAAAAATAAAATGCCAAAATACAAAATTTAAATCATTCAATTTAAAATAAATAAATTAAAACCAACATTTAAAAAACAACTGTGAACTTTTATAAATTAAAAAAATAAGAAAAAATTTTCTACTCAGCCATCATCAAAGAAACAATAAAACCCAAAAAAACTAAATTCCAAAGTGATATACTAAATAAACTCGACTATATTCAAAAAATTAAAAAAGAAAAAGAAAAGAAACTAAATACAAAACAGTCAGTAAAAACAAAAAATACTTACATGCAAAATGCAAACTTACAAACAGTTATATAGATCTAGTGTTGGAAAATTATTATAATAATTAAATAAAAATTAAAACAAATTAAAAACAAAATATTTCAATCTATTCTTTGCCAAATCTACATCTACTTATGAAAATGGAGACCGGTGCACCGCAGCGCAGATAAGTTCCTGTATATATATCCATATTCCGTTAATGTTTTAACTATTATTATTATAATTACTATTATCTTTATCATAATTATTATTATTATTATAATTACTATTATCTTTATCATAATTATTATTATTATCATAATTACTATTATCTTTATCATAATTATTATTATTATTATAATCACTATTACCCTTATCATCATTGTTATTATTATTGATATTATTATCATTAGAATGTTACCATGGTGTAGACATGTACATTATCTCTTCATACATATACATATATTATTTCATTTAAATCTCTTATCCTTCTATTGTAAATAAATCATATTTTTCTTTATGTCAAAATGGAAACAATTGAGTCCTTAGTTGGCTAAATCGGAAGGGGAGGGAATGCTGGGAACATGGTAAGGTAGGAAGCACATGGTTATTTTAGGGACAGATGTAGTATTTGATTAGGGCGTCCGTCTGTCATGGTGTGTGACTTTGTCACTGGGAGGGAACTTATGCCCTAGGCGGTAATAACACCTAACCGTCCGGTCGTTTCAGCTCGTTTATCCTTGTCACTTTCACATTTAACAACATTGTAGCTTTTTATATTTTTTTTTTATATTCACACAGTCTATAGTATTTTCTTTGGTGGCATGCAGGCTGTGTTTATATGCTTACGCGTCGTAAAATACGGGTTGAGAACCACCTTGATTTGAGCAGCCGGGGAGATCTTTGCATGCCCTTGACCTTGATATTTTATTCGGTTTTAGAATTTTTTCAGTCTATTGATCATTTTATGACCGGCGCGTAACATATATGGCGCCCAACGGAAAGGCCAACGGGTTGTTCAAATTTGTTGGCTGAATTTCAATACCAACGCAAAGGCCAGAGTTTAATTCTATTTAAATGGCCAAAATTTCAATAAATTCGTTGGCCGCGTAACATATATGGCGCCCAACGTGGGGCCAACGGGTTGTTCAAATTTGTTGGCTGAATTTCAATACCAACGCAAAGGCCAGAGTTTAATTATATTTAAATGGCCAAAATTTCAATAAATTCGTTGGTCGCGTAACATATATGGCGCCCAACGCAAAGGCCAGCGTTTAATTATTTTTAAATGGCCAAAATTTCAATAAATTCGTTGGTCGCGTAACATATATGGCGACCAACGCAAAGGCCAGTGTTTAGTTCTTTTTAAGTGGCCAAAATTTCAATAAATTCGTTGGTCGCGTAACATATATGGCGCCCAACGGAAAGGCCAGAGTTTAATTCTATTTAAATGGCCAAAAATTTCAATACCAGCGAAATAATGTGACGTGATAGAGCACGTGTTCTAGAAAAAGTTATAACGGTGATTCGCATCACGTGGCGATAGAGCCGCTGGCACGTGCTATGTAACGGGATTTCGAGTTGACGATGGTTACACGTGTTCGACAATGATCGGCATTGTTAAGTGGTACAGTTAGAATAATTTTAGTGCGCATTACTGTACAGGTTTCGGTTAAAACTATAAATTGTTTTCGCGTATTTGATGTAAGTCCTGACATCTGGATGTGTTTGCTCTGGATGTTTCATTTGCGACATCAAAAAGGGAAAATGTTTTAATTTTATTGAATTTACATGCCTTTGTTGGTTTCCTTCATAAATCGGCGTAAGTCATGCCATCTGGACAATAAGTCTGGAGGTTTCATTTGCGACGTCGAGGGAGGGTCACCTTCAAGTTGGCTCGGCTGAAATTCTGTTAGCATTATGGCGATATTTGCTCTGATTCGGGAGACTATAAGTCCGAACTGGCGACACAAGTCGGAAGTTTTCGTTGCGATAGAATCTCGGGATCATATTAGTTATCGCGTAGCGTTTCTACTCGTGGGAGTCCTTGTCCTTAGTGTTGAATGACGAGTTGCACCACGATGTAGTATTTGAAAGGTTTTAGTAATGTGCAAATACACTTGGTCGGAAAATCAATTTCTTTTGCCATGTGGAGAGAAGAAATCGATTTACCTGCCAGAGTCGAGGTTAGTTGTATCACGTGTAAATTTTTGATGAGATTTTTTTTTTTATATATGAATTTTTTTTTATTAACCACGTACTTATTTTACCATGTTTCCCAGCAGTCCTCCTTGTGAACACACGTGAACTGCTTCATTGAATTTGAAGAATTTTATTTTATTTTGTTTTCGGATTTAAATTTATATCGCTAATCTGGAATTTTCTTTTGCTTGCGTTTATCTTAATTACAGACAAAAGTTTTTTTTTTCTACCTTTTTAGAGAAACAAACATTTTCTTCCTTTGCCTATTATTCCTCTTCCTTGGGAAGGGACAACTTTGATTGTACATAATTATTCTTAATATTTTTTTCAGCTGATAATTTCAAATTGTTTTTTTTTATCTATCGGTATCGATTTTCTTTATTTGGGTTTCATTTGTTTCTTTCATGCGTTCAATGGCGCATTATGTCCAAGCCTAATACTCGTGCGAGTAGCACTACTGGGGCTTCCTCACGCGAGACAGGTACAAGGTCGAATTTAGTTAGCGCATCAGGGAAAGTAAGAGTTGCATCTCGTAGTTCAGTATCTACACAGGGTAGAGGTAGGGGTACAACTCCGGTGTCAAAGAGATTTTCACTTAGTCCACAGTCAGATTCTAGTATTAGGGCGTTAAGAGGATCATC
Organism: Sarcophaga caerulescens; assembly: GCA_927399465.1. NCBI lineage: Eukaryota > Metazoa > Arthropoda > Insecta > Diptera > Sarcophagidae > Sarcophaga > Sarcophaga caerulescens. The sequence continues at coordinate 69,673,194 of OV656873.1, forward strand.
GGTTTCCCGTTTACTGGAATCAAACCCATCTGGCGAAATAGACGGAGATAATCTCGGGCACGATTTATTAACTGGATCCTTAGCAGAAATCGGGGCAAGTTTTTCCGGGAACTCAACATCAGGAGTGCCGACAGATAATCAAGCTCCAGTGGAAATGGCGCCAGGGGAACAGGATAAGGAAGCGGACAACCAGGCATCAGGTGGCAACACCATGGAAAGCTTATTGGATTACTTCCAGGAGGCCATGCGGAAGACTCAAGAGGAGTTTAGGAGAGAACTAACAGCTCTCAGGGAATCCATAGGGAACACAGCTGACACCAGACCTAATTCTGTTACACCCGGATTGAATGTTCAACCATCTGGATCCCAGGCATATTCTCCATCGTACGCGACTTCTATCATGAATATAAAGCTGAAGGATTGGAAGATTTCTTTCAGTGGAGATGGCAGTGTTTCAGATTTCCTCTTCAAATTAGATACTCTTGTTGCACGCTCGCAATGTCCACAGGATCATGTTATGTCGAATTTCCACATTTTCCTGACAGGTAAAGCTGAAACTTTCTACTGGGACTATATTAAGCAACATCAGAGGGCAACGTACCAGATGTTAAAAACTGCACTATCTAAGGAATTTGGCTCAACCGAAAGTGACCATGAGATCTTGCTTAAACTTTCGACACGTAGACAGTTACCGAGGGAGTCTTACGATGACTATCATTCATTTGTAACTCGTTTAAATCTACGATTAACAAATCCTTTGTCGGATGCAGCTCTAATAGATATTATAAAGAAGAATGTACATGCAGATTTGAAAGTGATGCTCTTCATAGCTAGTCCAAATGATTTAGGTACTCTTCGAGATCTGGCGAGGAAAGCAGAGAAAATTCTTTTGGAGAATAAGGGCATTGGTTTTAGTCGACGACAGGTAAACGAGATCTCCGTCGAAAACACACCGGGAGACATCGATATGGACACTGACCCTCAGGTGGAAGCGCTAAAGGTTAACAAAACTTGGGTAGCAGGTGACTATTCAAAAATCAAGTGTTGGAATTGCCTAGAGCTCGGTCATAGTTACATTTACTGTCCTGACGAGAAGCGAAACGTTTTCTGTTATAAATGCGGCCAGCAGGGAGTAACTACGATCAAGTGCGATAAACCTCACGGGGGAAACTCTCGTCGGAGCGAGTGGGTGACCGGGGATGCTCGTTCCTCAAAATAAATCCCGAGTTACACAAGATAGGAGTAAAGCCTTCACAGAAGGACATACCACCTGATGAGACGAAAATATTACCAGATACATCAGCATATACTAAGATAGAACAAGAAGATGAGACAAAAATTTTACCGGATACACCAACATATACTAAAGCAGAATATGATAAACCTAGGCGCTGGGGACGCAAATCAGTTGATCACAGAATTTCACAACGAATTTTCAAATGTAGGCAAAGATACCGTATGAGAAGAAGATTTAGGAAAGTAACGGAATCTTCACGCTTACCAGACAGCGATGATGGAAGGCCTTTTGTAAAGGTTAGAATTTTGAACGAGGAGTTGCTGTGTCTATTGGACTCCGGTGCAAATGTGTCTGTATTAGGAAAGGGAAGTCTAGATTTTGTCAATAGGAACAATATACGCTTGGAAAGATTTAGATCTAGTATTTTTACTGCGAATGGTTCCAGAAATGATGTGGTAGGGTATTGTAAATTACCAGTGACGTATAAGGGAGTAGAGAAGTCGATAATTTTTTATGTAGTGCCAAACCTCTCTCAGCTTGGTTACCTTGGTGTGGATTTTTGGAAGGCCTACGACATTGCCCCTCAAATTTTTTCAGATTTGTCCTGTTCGGAGCTGGTCAAGGAGACTGGATCTAATTTTCACGAACTATCTCCGGAACAGGAATTGCGCCTGGAGAAGGTTGTGTCGAATTTCCCATCTTACGAAAAATTAGGGTTAGGGCGCACTCACTTACTGGAACACCATATAGATACAGGTGATGCTACACCAGTGAAGCAAAGGCACTACCCACTTTCGCCACCCAGACAAGCAGAGGTCTACGAAGAGTTAGATAGATTATTGGCTCTCGGTGTCATAGAGGAATCCAACTCACCCTGGTGCAGCCCAATTATGACAGTTCGAAAACCCGGAAAAATCAGACTCTGTCTGGACTGCAGGAAATTAAATTCACTAACAAAAAAGGACTCGTACCCTTTGCCCCACATCAATGGACTTCTTAGTCGACTAAAGGACACCTACTTCATCAGTGGCATAGATCTAAAAGACGCCTTTTTCCAGATCAAACTATCAGACACATCCAAGGAGAAGACGGCATTTGCAGTACCCGGTAGGTCTTTATACCAATATACAGTCATGCCATTTGGAGTGTGTAATGGACCCCAAACAATGAGCCGTCTGATGGATAAAGTAATTCCGGCGAAATTGAGAGAGAACGTATTTGTCTACCTGGATGACCTACTAGTATGCAGTCACGATTTTGATACACACCTGGAATTACTTCTCGAAGTCGCGAAATGTCTTAAATCTGCAGGCTTGACAATTAATGTAGGTAAGAGTAAGTTTTGTCAGCGCGAGATCAAATATCTAGGTTACCTTATAGGTGGCGGACATTTGAAAGTCGATCCCGAAAAGGTAGAGGCCATATCTCAGTTCCCGATTCCTAAAACACCGCGCCAGGTTAGGCGATTCATCGGAATGGCAAATTGGTATCGCTCGTTCGTAGGTAGCTTTTCAGATCTTGCAGGCCCACTAACGGATTGTCTGAGAAAGACGAACAAGCCTTTTCACCTATCACCTCAGGCTATTGAATCATTCGAAAATTTAAAGTTAGCCTTGTCAAAAGCACCTGTTCTCGCCGAACCAGATTTCAATAGGGAATTTATAATTCAATGTGACGCATCCCAAACTGGTGTAGGGGGTGTCTTATACCAAATGGATGATGACGGGAAGGAGCGTCCTATTGCATTTGTCTCCCAGAAATTGAACAGGGCACAAAGGAACTACACAGTTACGGAGCTGGAATGTTTAGCGGCCATTGTATGTGTAAAGCGTTTTAGGCAATATATTGAGGGACTTCCTTTCAGAATTATTACGGACCACTCGAGCCTCCGTTGGCTTATGGGGCAAAAAGACTTGAATGGCAGGTTGGCCCGATGGAGCCTGAAACTCCAAGCTTTTAACTTCACTATGGAACACCGGAAGGGTGCATTGAACGTGGTTCCCGACGCGCTTTCCAGATTCGATATTGATGAACTTGACATGTGTAATTATCCACCCGAAGTTGACTTGTCCTCACCGGAATTCGAAAGCCCAGAGTACATCGAGCTAAGAGACCATGTAAGTAAAAACTCCCAGTCACTCCCCGACCTACGTATATTGGGGAACCTGATTTATAAACGCGAAAACATACGGGGCGAATCAGTTAGTCCGGAGGGCACATGGAGGTTATGGTTACCCGGATCCTTAACCGGAGACGTGATTAAAAATGCACATGGCGAAGGATGTCACGGGGGATGCGAGAAAACGCTTTACAGAATCAGACAAAAATATTTTTGGCCAAGGATGGCACAGGACGTCAGGGCATACATTAGGCAGTGCGACGTTTGTAAGGAAATTAAACCGACCAACCAGATATTACGCCCTCCTATGGGTAAGCAGTTTCAGACAAATCGGCCGTTTCAACGACTTTTCTGTGATTTTCTAGGACCATACCCGTGTAGTAAGTCGAAAAATACTCAACTTCTGATTGTGATCGACCATTTTACCAAATTTTTGTTTTTGAAGCCCATGAAGTCGGCAACCTCTTTGAATGTAATGGAATTTTTTCAGAATGATATATTTTGCACCTTTGGAGTACCACAAGTCATCCACACTGACAACGCCAAGCAGTTTACTTCGAAAGAGATAGAAGATTTTTTCTTAGCGCACGGCATTACGCACATAACAACAGGATTTTACTCGCCACAGGCGAATGCCTCTGAGAGGGCAAACCGGGAAGTTATTTCTAAGATACGATATTTCCTTAAGGATTGCCCTAACCATACAGCCTGGGACAGGAAAATACCCCAAATATTACAGATCCTCCGCAGCGATTATCATTCGGCGATCGGATGTTCTCCATACTTTGCACTTTTCGGGCAAAACATGATGACGAGCGGAACGAGTTACGACGTATTGAACCGACTTAACATTCTCACCGATGATACATTGGTTCTACGCAATGACCGATTGGATGTTGTGCGAGAGAACGTTCGCAGAAACCTTGACCTGGCTCACGAAAAAGGATGCAGAACATACAACACGAGGTGTAGATCAGTGAATTTTGTCGTAGGGCAAGAAGTCTTTAGGAAAAACCATGCACAGAGTGATTTTAAATCGGCTATTAACGCGAAATTTCTTCCCAAATATGTGAAATGTAGAATTAGGGAAAAATTAGGAAATTCGTTGTATACACTCGAGGACCTAAGAGGGAACTACATAGGGAAGTATCATGCTTCGGACATAAGGCCCTGAACTGAAAAGATTGCACTGGTTGTGAAGCCGGCTAATTTAGTAAGTAGAACATGAGACCTCTTTTCCTAGGGTCGTGGGTCGAGCCACACGTTTTTTTTATTTTTCTTTCCCTTTCTTTTCCTCATCTTGTATAGTTTAGATTGAGCTTTTCCAATCCTGCCTGTTCACTTGTCGATCACAGATCTCCAGATGAAGCAGGTTTGTTACGGATTGTTCTAAGTTAGGTTTGTAATCTTCGCTCCCACCCTTTAATTTGCATATATGGTTGGCAATAATGCACTTTATTGCAACTCTTTTTATCGATGTAAATGCAACCCTTTCGTTATCTTTATCCCTTTTACTATGTATGTTCTTCGATATGTTTTTTTTTTTTGGCGCGTTCTGATCGGCCAATAGGATTTTGACACTTGGCGTCTGTTTCGTTGGGATTTTACCGTTAGGTAATTCAACCAATCAGAACAGGACATTTGTCACTGAACGAGGATAGGGGATATGGATAAAGGAGGATATTGAGCGAGAACATTCTAGAAGAAAGCGTAGTAATGAATACAGGCGAGATCGTTGAATCAGTTCATGTGTGGCGGTCGAGTAGTAAAGATGAAACAATAGTTGAGAGAGACGAAAAAAAATTAATTTATCTTGTGTGTGTATTTAGTGAAAATAAAATTTTAATTTAGTTAATTTTATCAAATTTTAATTGTTAAACAGTGATTCCGTTCATTTAACTTAAGTTTTCTTTAAACAAATTCATATCAAAGTCAAACGTCCAACCACAATTGTAAAAAAAGAAAGAAATCATCATTAACACCACCACCAGCATCATCGTTACCACCACCACCAGTCGTCATCATTACCATCATTACCATGACTCACACAGTTATGGCGGCCATGCGGTTAAATCCTCAAAGCATACTAATAAATCCGCCAGGAAAATATCATCAATAATGTAACACAACAAAAAAAAATAAAATGCCAAAATACAAAATTTAAATCATTCAATTTAAAATAAATAAATTAAAACCAACATTTAAAAAACAACTGTGAACTTTTATAAATTAAAAAAATAAGAAAAAATTTTCTACTCAGCCATCATCAAAGAAACAATAAAACCCAAAAAAACTAAATTCCAAAGTGATATACTAAATAAACTCGACTATATTCAAAAAATTAAAAAAGAAAAAGAAAAGAAACTAAATACAAAACAGTCAGTAAAAACAAAAAATACTTACATGCAAAATGCAAACTTACAAACAGTTATATAGATCTAGTGTTGGAAAATTATTATAATAATTAAATAAAAATTAAAACAAATTAAAAACAAAATATTTCAATCTATTCTTTGCCAAATCTACATCTACTTATGAAAATGGAGACCGGTGCACCGCAGCGCAGATAAGTTCCTGTATATATATCCATATTCCGTTAATGTTTTAACTATTATTATTATAATTACTATTATCTTTATCATAATTATTATTATTATTATAATTACTATTATCTTTATCATAATTATTATTATTATCATAATTACTATTATCTTTATCATAATTATTATTATTATTATAATCACTATTACCCTTATCATCATTGTTATTATTATTGATATTATTATCATTAGAATGTTACCATGGTGTAGACATGTACATTATCTCTTCATACATATACATATATTATTTCATTTAAATCTCTTATCCTTCTATTGTAAATAAATCATATTTTTCTTTATGTCAAAATGGAAACAATTGAGTCCTTAGTTGGCTAAATCGGAAGGGGAGGGAATGCTGGGAACATGGTAAGGTAGGAAGCACATGGTTATTTTAGGGACAGATGTAGTATTTGATTAGGGCGTCCGTCTGTCATGGTGTGTGACTTTGTCACTGGGAGGGAACTTATGCCCTAGGCGGTAATAACACCTAACCGTCCGGTCGTTTCAGCTCGTTTATCCTTGTCACTTTCACATTTAACAACATTGTAGCTTTTTATATTTTTTTTTTATATTCACACAGTCTATAGTATTTTCTTTGGTGGCATGCAGGCTGTGTTTATATGCTTACGCGTCGTAAAATACGGGTTGAGAACCACCTTGATTTGAGCAGCCGGGGAGATCTTTGCATGCCCTTGACCTTGATATTTTATTCGGTTTTAGAATTTTTTCAGTCTATTGATCATTTTATGACCGGCGCGTAACAACCAAACATGTGTTTATAAATGGCCATCATATTCTCTATGTATTTGTCGCTGTACTTCTTCCAAACACAGCAATGAGAAGATAAACCTCATTTCACTGTCAACTTAAGGAAACCACATTTCTGAAAGACAATCTTCAGGCAAACATTGAAGCAAATCTATGTAATTATATTTGTTTTGGTATTTACCGTTAACATTTGGCACATGTCGACGACCAATATAAACATTAGAGAATATAGGGAAAGTTTAATATGTATTGTGACAACCAAAATATGCAGGACAACAACTGTAATTAATTTGTACATCAATTGGATTAATACTTGAAGTATATTTGTGGCCGTAAATATTGAAGTTTCGGTTCTTTATATAAAATGTAAATAATTGTACGATACAGTATACGGTCTTACAACAAGAACTTTGAAATTTTGAAAGCCACATCTGTTAAATTGGTTGTAAGTAATAAAAGTAATAAAATTGTTTTATTAAAAAGGACGTTCTGTTCGGATAACATACCGCTTGTTTCGTCTATCGCCGTGATCATCCTGCAGACCTGCAGAGAGGACTATTCATAATGTGGTGGATAAATTCCAATCAGACCAACACCCTTATGAAAACGTTAAGATTGTCGAAAACAGCGCAACTGCCCATGACAGTGTACAAGACAATCCGAGACAGTCGATTTCATGTCGCTCACAAGAACTAGGCCTGGACGTATTTGGTATCGCGACCAGTACAAAATATAGCTGGCCCACGACCATAAACAACGATATGCTTGTGTTTGCTTATAGCAAACTGATCCTAATTTTCATTGAAAAATCATCTAAATCCTGTTCAGTATAAAGGAGTACGGGAACAAAGAAAACTTTCGTATTTAGGGACGATGCTGATCCACATGAGTTTCAAAATTGGATTTTAAGCGAACGAATTGGGTTGTTATACAGGCCATCACTGTCAACGGTGTGCACAATAGGTTGATGCCTACCAACTTCTTTTTATCTGAATTGGATAATCTTGACACCAAAGAAATGTAGTTTCAAAAAAATGGGGTTACAAACGATTTAAGGGTATGATCATCTTACTGGCCACTGAGACCGTGAGATTTGCCCCGCCTAAATTTTTTTGTTTCCTTAAGGTTTATACGAATAAGTAAGAAACCACAGCTGTCCTTAAAGCCAACACAACCCATATTACCGTTCCAACTCAGCGTAAGTTAGGCGCCATGTCATGAAAAATTGAAGAATTCTAATGTGCTCCATTCAGAAAAACTGTAGCTTGAATTTGAACAATTTCAAACTAATAAAAAAATTTCGCTGATATCTCACAGTTACTTTGCTACATTTTAATGTAAAAATGGCAATCGCTTAAAAAACTTTATACGTTAGGAAGATTGAGTCCAACTATGGTAAATAGAGTTTCATCTTACATCTCTTGGGATGCGAGTGGAATATTTTTCATTGGTTCTGTTCGAAAAAAGAAAAAACAGTTAAGGCCTGCGAAAACTTACTTCAGCGTTTAAGGGATCAAATTATGAAAATAATACCTCTTTAGGAAGCCGCGATAGTGTATTGGGTAGTGTGTTGACTTATTAGAAGTGAGGTCAGACAACTCCAAAAAAACCAAAAATTAATAAATATTTCTTTAGCGACTTCCCCTCAGCTGATTTCTGGCAAAGAAAAAAAACAGAGAATAAATAAAATTGAAAAGAAAAGTTTCTCAAAAATCTGTCGTTCGAAATCGACTTTAAATTGTAGGTTCCGCCATTCATACATACATAATTGGTCATTACAACCCTTCAGTCATTCGACCATCAGGATTACGACCTAGCTTCTCACACCACTTATTTTGTGTGTGTTAATTACATGAGTGGCGGGATCTACAGTTTAAAGTCGACTCCTAACGGCAGATTTTTTAGAAGCTCTTCATGGCAATTTTATTTACTCTTATGGTTTTGCCAGAAATCTGCTGAGAGGCAGTCGCCGAAGAAATATTTTTTGATTGCCTGGCCTGGGATACGAACCCGGGCTTTACGTCTAATAAGCCAACACACTACCTACTAGACTAGGTTCCGCCGCTCATGTAGCAAAATAAGACATACAACGTAAGTAGTGTGAGAACCTAGGTCGTGATCCTGAGGACTACGTAACATTACATAATTGTAATGATCAATTATATATGTATTGTATAATGTATTTCTTATATAACGAAATTGAATTTTTGTTGTATTTTTATTGAATGATATGCATAATCATTATAATTATGATGAAACGGTTATAAAGAAAGATCTTTCGTTATCGTCATTGAGTGTGTACACATGTTTTATCCACATTTCGATTATCATTTACAGAAGACTGTGGGATTCACCGAATTGAGGGCCCTAACACCACTCGGTCAAATAAAAATATGCAATGTTATCGATAGTCACACACAATACTGAAAGAGCAGAGGAAATAATAAAATGATTAAACTGACCCAACTCTCATCTCTGTTAATGTGTTAAGGTTTAAAAACACAAAAACAACAAGTCTTAAGGAATAAAATTACAGAATTGTGAGATTTTTTCATTCTCTCAAGTGTAACTTAGTCAATATTGATACCGACCATACGCTTCTGCGCTTCCAAACTCTTTTGACGCTCAGACTCATTGTTGTGTTTGGAGCCACTTGTTTCGTCAAGATGTTTGATGATAGGTAGTTAAATATGGTAAGAAATGCCTTGGATAATATAGTTCTAATGGCACAAGTGATCGCAACCATACTTATAATTCGCTGAAACCGCAGTTGAAGATTGCTTTTCCCTTAAGCCAACAACTAAACTGCGGTTGAGATGGTTTGATGTTAAACCAAGTACAGATCAGTACAATCGCTCAGTTGCAACAATATAGAGCAGTAGGCTCCTTAGCATTTCTAGATTATGTATTCAAATTTCAATTAAGTTTGCTGTCCTATATGATCTGAAGAGATTTGATGCTATTGAATGGAGTGGGTGCTACCCCTTTTATGCTAGTGGTAGGAAATTAAGAGATTTTGTATCACTTTGTGGATAGTTTTAATTCTGTTTTGGTTGGGTTTATTTCCAGTCCACATTCGTTTAAAGTCGACTCCGAACATCAGATTCTTAAGAAGCTTTTCATTTTAATTCTATTTACCCTTTAAAGATTTTGCTAGATATCTGCTGAGAGGAAGTTGCCAAAGAAATATTTCTTCATTTTTCGTTTTGTTAGAGATGTTAGAGCTGGGGTTTGAACCGTAGCCTCAGTATAAATATTTAACTGCAATTAAATCATGTAAAAATGATAAAAATTGATTGCATGATTGTGCTAATTAGAAGACCACTACTAACTTTTTTTCTTCTGCTTGCTTTTAAGTAACATTTATGGCCTTAATTTTTGGACATTTTTCTGAATATTTTTCCAGTGATTTCACATTGCTTCCTTCAAGACAAAATTGAGAAAATTTCTTTGTAATGCCAAACATGTTTTCTAAAGAAAAAATTCAGGGAAATATCCAGTTATTCCAGTTGTTGATTGAAATGCATATCTTCGAATAATATTTATGCTGTTTGTAAGGAAAATAAATATTAAATTTTGTTTACCTTATACCTATAGAATAACTGTGCTTGGATTGGTTAGTAAATAACAATTGCACTGTGAGAAAAAATTAAGTGAATTTGTTATTATTCAGTTTCATTTATAATTTTTAAGAAATTAAATTAATTTCACCTTACAAAGAATTTCGGGCTACATTTCGACGATACTAGGTCGACAAATGTAGGTCTTCTAATCTTTCAACTTAAGAAATCTATCCATATATGTATTGTAGTGTGTTTGACAAGTCTGAGTTGTCATACCCTTTGTATGCAACTTAATATCAACACATTCTTGTTGATATTGTCCACACTGCGCAAATGTTGGGACAGCGTGTGTTATGCTGTCTCAGCATATTCCCACACTCATGGAGTGTTAGAATGTAAGATATTTAGCATAAGTTTAGCTTTGATTTAAGAAAATATAATTAAGTATAAGATATACCTAACAATGGAACAGTCGCATTAGCAGCTGTTCCCTAAATTTAATAATAAATAAGGTGTTGATTAAAATTAAAGTATAAAGTGATGACTTTTAATATTACAGTATATACACGTTCTTTTACGTAGTATCTCAAAAATAGTCTAACAAAGTTAAATCACATGATCTTTTGAATATACTCGTATATTTATGTGTGGGGTCAGACAACAGATATTTTCGATTTTTGAAAGTTGATAACGGCCATCTTATTGAAACTAGATCTACGAAATTAGTTGTCCTTTTATTCATCTGCTTTGCCAAATCACTCTGAACCGCCGTAGACAACGATGTGTGACCGTTGAACTCACATTAGTTTTCATCGAAAAATCATTTTCAGCAATGAGGCCTATTTTTTGGTATATGAGAACAAACAGAATTGTTGAATTATGAGGTACATTCCGATAAACTCAATATTTGGTATGGATTTTGAGCTTGCCAATGACGCCGAATCATATTTATTGGAGAACACTGTTCAACAGGTCATGACTCTAAACGGTGAACACAAATCCATGATTAGTGATCTTTTAGACAACGATAAGAACGCGAACTAGTTTCAATCGGACTGCACTTTGTACCACACAGCTCATGCCACATTGGATATTCTGCATTAGCGGTTTGAAGGCATGAACATCTCAGGTGGTTGTGCTGTGAACCTGCTGAACTGTTGAACTTATTCTTGTGGAATTTTTTTAAGCCGCAGATGTATACGAATGGGTATCAAATCTAACAAACCAACTATGCCATCACGCCAGAGCCAGGGAAGATTTCACATTTGAACCGTTGGCGGACATTTGAATGACGCTATTTTCCAAACATAAATTTAATTTAAAATAAGTGTGTGAGTGTGAAGTCGCCGTAGTCTAGTAGGTAGTATCGTCTCTAAACGTAGGTTGTAATGGCCAATTATGTATGTATGTATGTGGAACTTCTCAACCGATTTACATGGCGATACATGCTTTAGAAAGGCCAACCTTACATTGACGAATAAGCCTTATTTGGACATTTCTTTGTTGATAAGAGTACAATACAAAATTCAACTCAATGCATGAGTGAGTGTGATATATTTGAAATGTTTGATTTGTTTTGATATGTGTGAAGTTTAGAGTACAATCCATTGTTCAAATGTACGCGACGGCTTCTCTGGATGAATCGGAAGCGAAATATTCAATTTTCTAAGGCTCTGAAAAAAAAAAACATTTCGACAAAACATTTTTTATTTACTTTTATTATTGTATGATTCAACCATGTTTCGTAACATTGCATAACAGACTGAATAAATGGTAAATAATTTGAGGGATGTAGCTTCCGAATGGTCGTTATCAACTGTTAAAGTTCGAAAATCCCGGTATTTGTTACAAACCTAATGTTATGAAATTAATTTGCATAATAATAATGATTTCACTTAATCCCATAATTAAATTTTCAAAAATGTTTATCGATAATAAATAAGGTTTTTTATTTGATTTAATGTTTATGCCTTAAGTAGAAAACATTTGTTTCCTTTAAAGCAAACATGTTTAATGCCATTTATTTATTCAAATGATTATATTTTCAATAATATTAGAAATATTTTTTATATACATTGACACAGTAGCAATAAATATATGCATCCAATTAATAATGCGGCCCTATGCTCCCTAGAGGAGTAAAAGGAAAATATATATCCAATTAATAATATTTGAAAAGCAATCAGCATACAGTTAAAATTTTTTAATTATTTTATGGAGATTTTACAATTTTTTTTCGTTAACCACACAATTAGTGATTGGTTAATTGCAGAGGCAGCATACAATATATTCATGAAGAAAAAATAACAAACCGCTTAAGCATTTTGTTTAATTTCCATTCATTTTTACTGTCGAATAGGCAGGAACGCAATAACATTCCAGTAAATATATACAGAGGTAACACACCATATCTCTTGATTTTGTTTTGCCTCAACTAAAACTTGTTTAATTTTAAAATTCATCAAAAATTTCAATTGTGTTAAGATTAGTTTTTGGGTCATGAACGTACTGTAAACGCCAATGTAGTGGCATATTTTTCTTAGCAAGCCTTATAAGCTACTCTAGTCATAATTTCAATAACAACTTCATTTGTGTTAAGATTAGTTTTTGGGTCGTGAACGTACTGTAAACGCCAATGTAGTGGCATATTTTTCTTAGCAAGCCTTGTAAGCTACTCTAGACATAATTTCACTAACAACTTCATTTGATTGAGTAGAAAGAGTTATTGAACTGGCTTAAGTCACAATTTGCTTAATAACGTCTAAAATAGGCCCTGATGAGGAAGTCGTATTGGTCAAGAATTTACCTTTCGTCATACGAAAAGGCCAGTAAAACACATAATACATTAGTCATTTTCTTGAAAAATGGTAGATTCTATTTACATAGAATTAATTCATAGAGTTATTGGAAAATGGATTTAACAGTGCAACATCAAATGACCCATATACGTTGTCCTTATTTTATAACAACTAAAGGTATATAACTGGAAGTATTCATATACATTCATAGATTCTAATTCGTAAGATGGTAATTACAAGAACACATCACTTGAAGTCGCCGTACCTAGTGTTGTGAATAAGACTTGGAGCCACGGCTTACACTCTGAGTCAAACATCTCAAACAAAACGAAATATTAAAAAAATATTTCTTCACCGACTTCCTCTCAGCAGTTTTCTCGAAAATAGCTCTGAGAGTAAATAAAATTGCCATGGAAAGTTTCTTAAAAAAAGCTGTCATTCGGAGTCGACTTTAAAAACACACAAGATAAATGTTATGAGAAGGGGCATAATGACCGCTTATGTATGTACGTATTTAGGTGCTGTTAATCATATCTCGGAGTTATAAAGTAGGATCTTTTTAAACATTCCCTATCTTTAAATTTAAATAAAACATAGTGTGAGTGAGATAACATCGATATATTTTATTCGCTTGAAAGAACTATTGATGTTCAAATGTTCACCACGGCTTCTCTGGGTAGAGCGCAGCCGACGTATCTAATTTTCCATAACTCTGTCGCATAAATCAGGCTAAATTTGACTGTTTTCGTCATAGGAAATCTCGTCATGTCGACAAATATGGAAGAACTGCGTTTCCTATCCTCGAATGCTTTAATATCTGCACTAGTCTGCGAGTTTTTCAATAGTCATACATATTGTTACGAAGATGAAAATGGTATTACATTGTTCAACATTAAAATGACAAACAAAAGCTACAAAATCAAAAACAATGAACTTGTTTACAAATTAAACAAGTAAACAAAAACATACCAACAACATCAGTATAAAAAAGGGGATAAACAAGTAAACAAAAAAGGCAACAACAACCCTGCAAGGACAAACGTAAACAAAATACACAAACAACAATAGTGTAAAGAACACATAAGTACATACATAATTGATCTTAAAAACCCTTCAGTCAGGATTACGACCTAGCTTCTCACACCACATATGTTGTGTGCGTTAATTGTATATATGAGTGGCGGGACCTACAGTTTAAAGTCGACTCCCAATGACAGTTTTTTTTGAGAAGCTATTCATGGCAATTTTATTTACTCTCAGAGTTTTTGCCAGAAATCTGCTGAGAGGATGGTAAGAGGACGTGTACTTGTCAGTTAAGACAAGTACAGTACCCGGAGGTCGAATTGACCCATTGTATAAGAGTTTTTGTCAGAAATCTACTGAGAGGAAGTCACCGATGAAATATTTTCATATTTTCGTTTTGATGTCTGACCTGGCATTCGAACTCGGGCCTTCAGTATAAAAAGCCAACACACTACCTACTAGACTACTGCGACTTCATAAAAGTTATTCTCCTTCAAGAGCATTCACCAGCCTGTTTACCCAACGATATAAAAGGCAATACACAGCAGGCAACGGAATCAGTAAAAATTCAGTCAGTCTTGTGTGAAGACGCGTTGCGTGTGAAGAGAATAATCGTGGTTTGAAGATCTCCGCTGTAAAGATCTACTGAACAATTGTTTGTGTTTACGCAAAAGAGTGTAAAGAAGAATAACAAATAAAGTAAATTGTTGTTGTTTACATCAAATTGTGAACAAGAATTGTGCGAACAATAAAGAATTTATCTAAAATTAAACACAAATTTATTTTATTTTGTTTGCAATCTACGAATTCATTTTTTAAACTTTTTTAAAAGGGTAAAAACGCAACAATGTGTTTCCACCGTAAGCCTAAGCGTCTTCTGCATGAAAAGAGTTTCACATAAGGTTAATGCTAAACGGCTACAAATAGATAGGCTGTAGAATAAAGGAAGGTACTTTGTAATTATTTGATTTTAGAGAACAAGTCACTTTATTTAATGAAAATACTATTCATTGCAGTTACTACCTATCAATAATGCATTAATAAATTTAAATACCCTATCGTCACCAGTAAGCACGTTCGACCTGCCCTGTATGCGTTCATGTTACTGGATGAAAGAACTGTTGTAAATGGTAAAGTAAATAGATGGAATTAAGCATATCTTGTAGCGTGTTTATATAGAAGAAAAGAAAAATATATCAGTTCCAGACATTAATTTGAATTTTTTTTGCCCAGAATATTAAGACCTTTAGACTTGCGAGATTACCTGTAGGTTGAATGCGAGTGGGTTATAATATTACGACTTTTCGTCTCAACCACTTGGGCTGTGTTTAAAGGCATATACTAGAGGCTTAACCTGAGCTCAACTGATGGCATCCTGTCTATAATAACCGGTTTATTGTGTTCCCTAAGAACAAAATAAACACTTAGACAGGAGGTTACCAACATCTATGACTAAAGCTAGAAATCGTTTGATGAATTAATTTCATCTTTCTTATCACTGTTTCATTTCAGTCCTGAAAACGAAAAGAACACAGAAATGGTGTAATGATCTGAATTCCCGAAAGATGCTAAGTGTGTCACCAGTAAAACGGGAATTCATTTTGGTTATCATTGTTTAGAATATTTAACTCTAACAGTTGCATGGAAATAAATGACCTTCAAAGGATGTGAATATGAATTACCTTTTAAAATGGTCTTATAATGAAGACACTGCTTATATGGATCTTTTTCGTGACATAATACAATTACACTCAAAGTTTTCGCATGCTTGATGAAACGATTAAATCTTTGCGTAATTAGAATTGTTTTGGAAGGGATGCAAATTTTCAAGCCTAACGATCTTAAATTTTCCACTTTTTAAACAAATAAAAATTTTAAAGTGATTAGGATCAAGTCAGTGTGACTTTCTATGCACAAAAATAAAAAAAGCTTTGTTTTTTATATGTGATGCTTTTAGCTCATTTCAGTAAGTCCAGAAAACGAAAAGAAGACAGAAATGGTGCAATGATCTGAATTCCCGAAAGATGCGAAGTGTGTTACTGTTGTGCCCTTCAACACCGCATATCTAAGTTTTCTTCATTCACTAACTTCACATATTGTTGTTCTGCAATGAAAGAACTTGAGTGGTGAAATCAATTAATCCCCAAGAACTCTAGTCACAAAATCTAAAAGTCGGTCTTTTCTTTGGATTTCTATACATATGTAAATATATGTATATTGACGCCAGTATGTGTTGAACGTAATTTCGTTCAAATGTCCCCCACCGCTTCTTTGCAAGAGGACATCTGAAATAACCAATTTTTTATGACTCTGGCATATATGTATATCAGAATGAATTTGACCGCTTGTATGCGTTATGATGGCTTTGAGAATGGCCGTGGTTTGTGGTTAATTTACGTACACTTACGGTGTCTAATCGTACAATTTCGGTGGCCAGTTCACATCACCGCCACGAGCGATGATCAGGTTTCAAAATGCGTGTGCATAATATCCAGTCCAGATTGACATCACATGTCAATGGTGCTCAGACCATCCAATTCAGACCTAAGGCAATGGTAATCATACAGTTATAGAACACAAAGTTAACGTCTTTCTCAAAAAAATGTGGACCGATGACGCCGGATTGGATTGGATTGGTATCGTTCCAAATTCTACAATTTGTTTGTTCTCGTACCTATTCATCCGCAAATGGAAATCATTGGTGGAAATGATTTTTGGATAAAAATTAAGCTCAGACAGTACATCCATTCTGATAAAACAATTTTATTTTTTGCAGGTGTTGTTAAATGCTATGATTTCGCATAAAGATTTGGCGAAACAGACTTTATAATTGCAACTAATTTAACAGATGTAGTTTCGACAAGATGTCTACTGTCCAAGTTCGAAAGTCCTCTTTGAAAGACCCATATATATAACTCTTTAGATATAACTCAGTTTGATTTGGATTAAGAATACATACGTATGTTAGTTTTCTTTTTCTAAATAAGGGCATAAAAAGAAAACAAAAATAAAGTTTTTCCGTGAACAATAAAATGAATAAAAAAATCTTTTCGTATTTTTCAGAAAGCTAAACCACGCATAACATTATTTTGGCCATTAGTTGAATTAAAGTTTATTTTTTTTTTTGTTTTGCTTTCATCACAGAATAAAGGAAATGGCAATAGTGTCATAAACACTAACTCTGACTATTACTTTAGCAACTATAACGAAATCAAAGATGTACATAGTCGTTTAAATTTATAGCCCATATGGTCTATTGAGAATTGTTGAAATTTTAAAACCATGTTATACCACTGATAGCAACATACTTTAGTAAAATTTATGGGTTTTCTTTCTTGTTTCTTTGCAAATAGAATCAGTATGTATGAGTCACACAGAATGAGAATGAAAATAAAGTAATTCAAATTGGACAAAATCTAAAAGCAATGTTCAGGCGGGAAAAGGCAGATTAAAAAAAAACGTTGTAGTCTAGTAGGAAGTAGGCTGGCTATTAAGCAAGAGCTGCTGGACATCCCAAACAAAACGAAATATGAAAAAATATATCCTTCGGTGACTTCTCTTCAGCAGTCTTCTGGCAAAAACTCTGAGACTAAAGTAAAATTGACAATCAGATTTCAACAAATAATACGTGTAGTACGTTTTGACAGTGCAATCACATGATCGGCACTCAAACAAACTAATAATGCTGCGCCTATTTTAGATATTTTAAATATGTTTACTAAGAACCTACAGGAAAACTATTATCCGGATGAAAATGTGGCAATTGTTGAACAATAATTTTCGTTTAAATTTGGCTCAATA